>VZRV01004283.1:1708119-1830653 GCA_013398115.1 Falcunculus frontatus
GCCGCCGCCGAGGTACCTCCGCGCCGCTCCGGCCCCACTGCCTGCGGTGCCCTCCCCGCAGCGGGGAGCTGAGGGTATGCCCGGGGGGGGGGGCAGATTGCATCTCCCCCTTTTTATAATATATACGTCTTTATTTATATATATGTGTGTGTCTATATAGACACATATATATAAATATATATGTGTATATATATTTACATCATTCTTAGGAGCCATTTTTAAGTTGGGGGGGCGGCGTGTGCGTGCGGCCAGGCTGCCTGGGGGGGCCGGGGCGGGCAGCGAGCGGTGCCCCCCGCAGAGCGGGGAGGGCGGCCGGGGCTCTGCGGGGACGCACACGGGCTGGGCTGCTCCCGCCGCAGCTCTGCCGGGGGGCGGAGGGTGGAAGGGGGACTGCAATTTTAATTTTTTTAGGACGATACGCATTTCTGTGGGAAACTTCTGTAGGCGGCGGAGGGGGGCGGGGGAGGTGTGTGGCGTGGTAGGGCGCACCCCGAGCCCCCCTAGGGCCGTGCCTCCCCCAGTGCCCGGTGTCCCCCTCACCTGGGGGACACAACACCTGGGCGGTGCAGGGGCCCGGCCGGGGCTGCGCTACTCGCCATGGGGGGGTACCCCCTACCCCCCCCGCCCCGGGCCGTGGCTTCTGCAATGCGGTGGGTGTGGTTATGCACGGAGCACATCGCAGCCCCGGACCGCTGCAGTGGCAGCACCGCGCCGGCCCCCTCCTGGCCGGCAGCGAGGGGCCCCGCCGGGCCGGGCTGCCCCGCTCCGCTCCGCTCCGCCCCGCGCTAGAGGGATCGTGCGTCCCTGCCTGCCTGACCCGGCGCGGGCTTCCAGGTGCTCGGGAGCGCGGCCCGGACGCTGGAACCCTTCACTCTCCCCCATCCCCAGTCCTGGCCCCGCGGAGCGCGGCGTGGAAGTGTCGGTGCTCGGCCAGGTCTGTGGGGAAAGAGGAATAGAGAAACCGCGGGTGCGAACAGCGTGCGGACTGAGCGGGTCCGTCAGTGCGCCCGCATCCTGGGTGCGGCCCCGCGCCCTTGGGCTGCCAGAGAGGGACCGGGGTGGGTGGGTGGAATAGGATTTTGTCTTTTTCGGTTGTTCCATTTTTCATTCAAAGGCGAAACTTCATCACATATACCGAGAAGCTTAAAAACTCTAATTCCTATGGTGATCGCAAAAGCAAAGCATCCCCGTCTGGCCTTGTGCTGTCTTAATTTCTCTTGGGGCTGTGCTGGAGGAGGAAGGCGCTGGGTCTAGGCGGTTGTTACTCTCACCACTGTTCTGCCGCGTGTGCTCCTGTTTGAGGTAGAGATGGAAAGTATTTCCTCCACTGAACATGCACATTGCTTCGAAGTTGAAGGGAAACTACTTACAGCGTTTGACATCTTTTCTGTCAAAATGATTGCAAGTCAAAGGCCCGCTTGCCAAAAAAAAAAAAAAGAAAAAAAGCTCTGGGTTAGGTGTGTCCCATGTACATCCATCCTTTTACAGCCTGGTGAGCTGAGTGATACCTTTTTGTTTTACTTTTAGCAATTTTCAGCAATAGTCTCTGTCCATAGAAAGCTGAAAGGTTTGTTAAAGAAAGCAAGTATAACTAAATCCCATAAAAACTAAGAATATAAGCAAGCTAGGTAAGGCTTTGACCAGTAAAGGTCAGATGCGAATGAATGTATGCTTTTTCTCTAAATCTATGGAGAAGAGTCCTTTCATAGAGTATTAAAAGGTCAAGATCATCACGCTGCATCACTGGTGTTAAATTCACTGGTGTTGCTGCACCTCTGAGTGTGTACATGCATAATAGGGTGTAGGCAAATACTGCTATGCTGGTCTCCTTGGGTTGGAAAGTTTCAGCTCTAGTGTGAGGATGAGACCTGCATGGCAATCAGGGGAGGAGAAGAGAGCCCGAGAGCACCGCATTGGGGTAAGAGCTGCTGGAAGTTTATTCCTTACGGCACTGCGTGAACAGGAAGGCTCCTTGAGCTGCTGGCATGCTGCAGACCTGCTTGCTGCAGCAGAGAACACAAAACACGTCGGGAAACATTAGAAATACGCTGGTTCTGTTTAATCAGACCAGTACAGCCCTGGCCTCTCCCCAGACTAATTGCTTGCAGTCGCATCCCTCTGTTAGTGGTGCAGCTGATGGCCTTTTCTCCCCAAAGGCTGCCCCATATGACGAGGAGCTGGTTGGATGCGCAGCAGGAGCTCATCCCATGGGAGACCACTGCTGCTGTGGGCAGGTTTAGCCTTGGGGAGGAGCAGCGGGGGGNGTGGCACCCATCCCCAGCCTCCCCCTGCGCCTCAGCCTTGGCAGCTCCTCACTGGATAGGGCTGTGTCTGACTGCTGGAGAGCTGCACCAAAACTGGAGAGGGCTGGTTTGGGTTGAGGTTTTGTTCTCTCTTCCGAGAAGGAGCAAGTGAAGGTGAAGCTACAACTTACCTAATTTTTCATTTAATCAGGGTGAAATCTGTTCTTGTCTGTAGTGGAAACCTGCTGAATATTTAGTCTTTGATGAGAAAGAATCGCTGTTCAGAGATTTTTCTTTGAAATCTGGGGAGGGGTAGGTGGTAGTAGATTTGTCCCACAACAGTGTGGTCGCACCTGTGTTTGTTATATTTGTTGTTTGATGCATGGTTGTGAGTTACATGGGGGTTACGCAGAGTTGTTTTCTTAAAATATGTAAAATGTCACTTCTTTGTATTTCAGGCATGATCTTGAGTTAACAGAAAGTTCTTGAAATGTGTTAAATGTGTTATTCACGGTGGGTGACATTCAGATTTGTTTCATGGAAATCTCATGTACCAGTAAAGGACTGCTTGTTGTCTGAGGGAAAACGTCAAACCATTTATGAGTGGTTATAAAAGACTTCTTGTCTCTCATGAGATGAAGCATCAGCTTTATTTCTCGAGCTACGGCATTTTCAACGCAAAAGTGTGAAACTGTGTGACTTTGTCACATCAAAATACATCCTTGGGTGAGAATCTGTGTGTGTTCAGTGCATGTTCAATATATGTTGGGCTTTGAAAACGAAAGGTTGGTCCATGCAGGGAGGGCTGTTGTGGGTCTGTAGGACTGTGTTTTTTCAATGTGTATAGCATGGCCCTAGGATTTTGTGGTTTAGCGTCTTATTTATCACATTTTTACAGGAAATATGTTATGACTGCAGTGTTTGCATGTTCAAATTGTTTTGTTAGAACAAAATTTCTCAAGTGAGTATAAATGCATGCATATAACTGAAAAATATGATTGCTGTCAACTAAGCTGAAAATTAGGCTGAAAAATTGTTTATTCTGGAGAATCATGATGGATTGTTTTTATTTGGTACAAAAGTTGTAGAGTATAAGAGTGTTACCCAGAACTAGACTTAAATAAGCATCACTGAGCAGTTTGAGTCAGCAGCATAAGGGAAGTCTTTAAAAGAGATGAACTACAGGAAGAACCATAGATTAGCTAGCTTTTATAAAATGTTTCTCTAAATTTTCAATCTCCACTGTTAGCCATTTATAATGGCTGGGGAATGGTCCGAGTCTAAATGAGTATATGGACACATAGCACTTCTTAAACACCCAAAGAGAAAGGCTTGTTTTCTTTGGCAAGATCTCCATTTCTTAAAGTGAGCAGCCCAGGTAGTGGAGAAGAGGAGCATAAGCACTTTTCTTGGCTTTGGTAAGAGAAAATCTACAGAACCTTTGCTCCCTCCCCTGCCATTCTTAATCGTTGTCACCATCACCATCAGTGCAGAGGAAGCTCAGGAGGATTCTGAGGACTGAGTACCTCTGGAAAAGCAGAAATGGGTCAGTATTTGGGACAACTGAGTTAAGCTGAGACAGTGTGCTGTATAGACAGCAAAATCAGTATCTCCTGCACCCTTCCTGAGTAACTGATATAATGCAATTTGAGTAATTGTCAGGTTTTTTTCTCTGGAGGAAAATGAAATCTTTAAATTTTACTTGGTCTTTGTATGAGCAGAGCTGGCTGTTCTTGAATAAAGTGGATAAAAGCAAAAAGGAAATTATAACCTATTAAATTGTGAATCTATTTGTATCCTATGGGATGCAGTACATGAAAGGGTATTACATAAATGAAAGTTTAAAAAGTACACAGAAATAAAAAAAATGCGAGAGGGAGAGCATTTGTACATAGATCTCTTCAATTTTTACCCTTTCCTTTATAGACCTTGGAAATACTTTGTGTGCCACAGACAGAGAATCCTTTTCAGTGGCTTCACTATCTATCAAAACTGATCTGTTGGCTAGCTGAGAAACAAAAGAAGTACTGAAATCTGCATGAGGATCACCCACCAGATGTTTGATCCCACTAAGAAAAGTCTTTCAGTTTAGAGGGTTATAGAAGAATGTGAAAACTGGGGACTCGGAGCATATGTCAGGGATAAAGGGCTAGAATAAATGGAAAGCATATGTGAATGTAAAAAAAATATTTTCAGAAAGGGGAAGGGAACATGAAGAGAAAAAAAAAAGGATACAGTTTTGGATACCTGCTCATGTGCACATGTTTGTATGAAACATGTTTCTTGGCAAATGGGACAGGAGGAAGCAGTCACAGCATTGCTGTATTAGGGGAGACTTGGGAGAAGAAAGCTCCTGTGTAGAATAGAGAATGGTTGATGATTTTAGTTTTTGGACTATGTTAAAATTGGGACTACCAAGGTGTAGCATGTTCCCATTGCCTGGCTGTTACTGCAGCCTTTTTCCTAAAACAAGGGTTGGATTTCGCAGATGGACTGCAAGTAGCAAGTGAGGGAATAATTTGAGGTGGCAACAGCTGACCCTGGTGGGCTTTTATTTGGAGCCCTGTTGATGAACAGTGGGATGTTCATGAGAGAGAGGTAGGGAAAACACCTGTCCATGGCTCCTGTCAGACCCAGGCTGGCTGCACACTGCCCCTTTCCTTTGGGCTCCTTGGTGGAGAACCTGCTGGAACAGGATCCTCTGGAACTGTCCATTCTTCCCATCACCCAAGAAAGTGGCCAGGTACTTGCCCTGCTTCTGCTCCTCCTCATTTGGGATTATCCCTTCTTATTCCTCATCCTCAGAGCTTCATCCCTTGCAGTGGCTCAGTCACAGCACTCTCCACCTCCCTGGAGGAGGTGAGTAAATCCTGGGAGACTGCCACGAGCTGGGGTGCACCAGCAGCCCTTTCCCTGGTGGCAGGAGGTGACACTGCTCATGGCAGCCAGGGAATCTGACACTGCTGGTAGCAGTGGAGCAGGAGGACTCCCTGGTGGTGGAGGTTACTTTGTTTAGTCCTTATGAATCTGAGGGCAATTATGTGTAACACCTCCAGTTTCCTAGGACGTTCTGGCTGCAAATAAAATCTTGTTTAATAAGCCAGCAAATGCAAACAGGCTGTGAAGAACAGAAGAAAAAAAAAAAAAACAACCCAGCTCTTCCAGACCTAGGAAACATATGTTTATACTAACTGAGAGACCTGTTCTTGCACCCTGACTCACGTCGGGGAGTATCTTAATCTGCCAATCTTCCCACGGAAATCAGTAAGCCTGGCTGTGAAGAAAGGCTCAGTTTGGTTTAGATGGAGGTATCAAAATCTGTCCCAACCAAATCGTAGTTTAGGTCAGGAAGCTGTAATCTTTCTAAGGACCCTGGAAATGATTACTTCACCAGGTGCACTGTATTTATCGCTGTTTTCTTTCAATTAAATTACTGCTGTTGCAGAGTAACTCTTGGGACAGACAGAGCTTAGCCCCTCTGCTCCCAGCATGGTATGATTGCTGGAGGTGCCCCACAGATGCGCTGGAGTCCATACACGGACATATGCATGTATACAAAGAGAAACATCACTGCTTGCCTGTGAGAATTATTTGTAGCAAGAAATCTGGTACCTCTGGCTTGTTCCTAGTAGCAGTTCCTAACCTTGCATATCAGTAAATATGAGATTTGATAAAGGTAAAGACAGTGGGTGATGTGTGAAACTGTGTGCTCAGGAAAGCAGGGACTTTGAGTCTGGCCAGATGGTCTTGATAGTCCAGGCACTGGTTGGACTCCTTTGTATGGGGCATCTGGCACTGGCATTGGCCTGGGAGGTTGGGGAATGATGGGCAGCTGCCTTTTTGGAGGTCAGCATGTCACTTTGTCTTGAAGCAGGCATAAAACACAGGTCTCACTTCCACTTGAGGGGCTGGCCCAAGGCACAGTGGCTTCTTGTAAGCAGGTTTCTTAGTTGATCGTTTTGTAATGATGACACAGTTTGCTGACACCACCAAGTAGTTTGGTGTGGCTGACACGCTGGGGGGAAGGGATGGCATTCAGAGGGACCTTGACAGGTTTGAGAGATGGGCCCATATGAACCTCACGAGGTTGAACAAGATCAAGTGCAAGGTCCTGCGCATGAATCAGGACCATACCAAGCTCAAACACAGGCTGTGAGATGGATTGAGAGCAGCTCTGAGGACAAAGACTTGGGAATGTTTGTAGAAGAGAAGCTCAACATGACTCAGCAAGGCATGCTCACAGCCCAGAAAGCGAACAGCATCCTGAGCTCCATCAAAAGCAGTGTGGCCAGGAGGCTGAGGGATGTAGTTCTCTCTACTCCGTTCTCATTAGGCCTCACCTGGAATATTGCTTCCAGATATGGGTCCCCAGCACAGGAAAGGTGTAGGCCTGTTGGAGCAGGTACAGAGGAGGGCCACGAATGTGGTCAGAGGGCTGTGAAGACAGACTGAGAGAGCTGGAATTGTTCAGCCTGGATAAGAGAAGGCTCTGGGGAGACCGCATTGGGACATTTCAGTTAAAAGGGGCTTACAGAAAAGATGAAGAGACTTTTTACATGAGCACACAGTGATAGGACAAGGTGGGATAGCCAGGTTGTCCAGAGAAGTTGTGGATGCCCCATTCCTGAAAGTCATAGAATCATAGTATACACTGAGTTGGAAGGGGCCCATCCAAGATCATAAAGTCCAACTCCTGGCCCTGTGCAGAACACATGTGCCTGAAAGCATTGCCAAAGGCCAGGTGTTCAAGGCCAGGTTGGATGGGGCTCTAAGCAACCTGGTCTAGTGGAAGGTGGCCCTGTCCATGGCAGAGATTTTGGAACTAGATGAGTTTTAAGGTCCCTTCCAACCCAGACTCTTCTAGGATAATGGCAGTATGTGGCTGCTTTACCCTGTGTCTCACTAGGCAAGTACTGTTGTAAAATCTCAAGAACAGCCCTGGAAGGAGGAGCCCAGCTGTGGGGTTGAAAGGTGAAGTGAGATGACAAGGGATTTTTTTAACCTTGGAATTTGTCTTTTCCATTTCTTCTGTCTTTCCCATTTAGATCATTCCAGAAGACTAAGGTTTTGGTCAATTATATGTACTTAAAGAGAAACACTGTAATGTAGTTTCCACTGCACTGGAGCATTATTCTTGTACAGCTGGAGCTGGCAGCCTTTCATTCCCTTACCACCTCCTTTTTTCTCCTAAAAATAGCAGCACACTACAGCAGTATTACAGGAGAGGCAGAAGAACGTTTCCTGAGCAACAATTTTTGCCAGATAGTGGTTGAGGTAGCATCAAGAGCAGATTTGGGGGGAGTTGGAGGAAGATATAAATAGGAACAGAACAACACGGGACAGAGGAAAAATTGGTACAGAGAGGATGAGGCTGGTCAGTGAAAAGCCTATGGATGGTGACATTCACTGGGCTGTGTAACAGCCTGCCTGGGGAATTGGGAGAAACCTCAGCACCTGAATCATTTAGGAGTTGTCGAGACAGAGCACTCAGCAGCACTGTATGGGTAACAAACTCACGGTGCAGATAGGAGGCGTGGGTGACATGACCTAATTTTCATCTCTGATTTCTATGATTTATTAAAGAGTTTTGCAGACTTTCTCTTAGCAGTCTTAGAGCTGGAATTTGAGGCATGGCAATTAAGAGGATCCTTTAATACTGTGCCAGCACATGTCGGGGTTTCATCAGTTACTTGCAGGGGTAGTGTGCTAAGTGCAGCAAACAGAGGTTGGAGACAGGCTCTATACCAGTTTAGATCTGGTATTGACACTGGTTTGCTTTCTATGTTCAGTCCTGCCCTCAGTGCCACTACTTATATTCGTGGATTATAATCATCTATTCATGGGCTGTAGTAGATATTTTGGAAGAAAATTTAAAAAATAACCACCACCCACAGCTGCTTCTCATGCGACCCTATTTAATAACACTCTCAAGAAGTATAGAATAGCTGATTTATCTCACTTTATCCTGATTTTGGGAATCCCTTCATGCCTGGGTTGGAGAAGCAGAGCCAGCAGACAATGCTTTCCCCCTCACTGGTTTTCCAAGATAGGGAGAAAAGACAGCGCCCACCTCCTTCATCAGTATATTTAAATGTATTCAGCCAGGCTTCCTGTCTGCATAAACAGTGTACCTACTTTTATTTGCACATAGCTAAATATGCCACACAATTATTGTGATGGTGAAATACTGATATAACTAAATTACTTGAAAGCTAAACTAAACTAAACTTACTTGAAAAGCTGACCTTACTCTTCTAAGTGTTGGTGTTAAGGTTGTTATTTCTGATCTGGTTCCCGTTGGCCACAGTTCTTGTGAAGCCCAACCACGCGGAATTTCACACTTAAGGTTTGAAAGTGTTCTGTCCTCATCTGCTGCTTCTGTGACTTAGATTTCTTGACTTACTCTTCGTTGTGTGAACCCGAAACTGTTTTTCTTACACTTGAAACATATATAAAATATGAATATTTTTTGGTGTAGCTTCTCTGCCAACATGAGAATGCAGAGCAGTAAAGCCAGTCCTTTTGTTAGCCGTAGGGGACAGTGATTGAATTAAGGATGCAGAGCTGAAGAATAAAAAAAGTTCCTTCTTTTAAAATTTTTATCAACTTCCCATTACTGTGCTGTAGGAACAGACATAAAATGTCTCTTGCCAGTATAGGGCAAACTGCATGGTTTTGGGGTTACCCATGGAGGCAAGATGGTTACACTGACCAGGATTCCAGCAGCTTCTGTAACAGAAATGTCTGTATTAAAGCAAACTCTTCACCTGGCTTTGGACTCCCTTCCTCTTCAGCTCCGATTTTGTTTTTACCTATCTGCTGTGCAGACATGATTACCGTATTTTCCCCATACCTTGCTGTTCTGAATCACCTTGCTTCACCCCAGTAGAAGTTTGGTTATTGCAATTTATTTTCTGTTTTGCTATGTCCTGCATTTTCCATCGTCTGAAGCACCCCTTTCTAACTCTAGCCAGTGTTTCTTCTATCTAAAAGCGAAATAGCTGGTATGAAAAAAGATGCCCTCCATGACCTTCTGATCCTACAATGTTGCTTTGAAGAACACCATCAGTGTAGTTATGCCTCCTCCTTTAAACCAGTCTGTGTAAATCGATACAAGTGTTTGATATCTCCACAGATTTGTAAGAAATCTTACTGTGCTTTTTTTTTCCTAAGTAAAAAAGTGCTGGCATGCACTAGAAGATGCGGCAACAAAGCGTCGTGTTATAAACTTTCTAATT
This sequence comes from Falcunculus frontatus, assembly GCA_013398115.1. Classification (NCBI taxonomy): domain Eukaryota; kingdom Metazoa; phylum Chordata; class Aves; order Passeriformes; genus Falcunculus; species Falcunculus frontatus. Next base: position 1,717,601 of record VZRV01004283.1, read on the forward strand.
GCATAAGAAGATACCCATCGCTCTCTGGCTTCCGAGCAGTTATAAAGGGATAAAACAGATACATTAACTACATACTGCATTTTGTACTTCACTGAAAATGCTTTGTTACCTTTCTTTTAAGGCACGCCAAGGTTATCATTGTTCCTAACCTGCAGAACTGTGAGTGTGCTTCCTTGATAGTGTCCTCTGTGCCTGGAATGTTGTTGTAAGAAGAAAAAGCTCTGCAGGACTGGATTTGGCAAACAGATCAAGGTGTCAGCCAAGGAAATACATTGTCTGTTCATTTTCTAAACAAAACTAGCTCAGCTGAAGGCATGTGTTTTGTATCTGGTTTCCACTGGCTTTATTTTGATTTTGTAAAGTAGATGTGATATGCAATTAATTCTGCAAACGTGACATTGTTTAAAAAACACTAGTTGTTAAATATTTTTTAATTAAATGTTGGCTGCTGTGCCTGAAAGAAACTGTCCAGAAATTCAGAAGGGATAGAACAAACATTAACAAGAGTCTGAATAAGAGTTTACATAATGAATGGAATTATTTCCTACTTAAAAACATACTGGAGATGTGGGCTGAGCAGAATTCACTCTTTGACCGAAGAGTGTGGACTAAAGAGAAGGAGAGCTCTGACTACGCTATGGAAAAGTGTGGGTCGTTCAGTGAGGGGATTAAGAGATCTTTTCCTCCTCCCATTTGGTTTTTCATAATCTCTTATTTAAGCCCAACATCTTTACATTTCCAGGCAAGGAATCCTACACTCTGGCAGCATTAGGTCTTCATTTTCAGACCTTGGATAGCCTACTCTTAACCTACTATTCTGAAGTTGTGATGTATGGAAACCCCATTTTAATTAACTCTGTGGAAATTTTTAGAACTTTATTTCTTTCTCAACTCTGGTTAGCCACGCAATGAGGAAACTATTGATCATTAATGCTAGAGAGGTACAAAATTAAGACATAAGAATAATATATAGCATTGCTTAAGATAACAGTTCTGCCAGATGCGTGGTGTCTTCCAGAACTCGTGTGACAAGGCACGATGACAAATGCATTCTGTTAGAAAAAAGCAATTCCTTGAAAACTTGGTGTGAGCTTGGAGTATTTCACAGACTCACCAAATAAGCTGAGTTGGAAGGGACCTTCAAGGATCATCAAGTCCAGTTCCTGGCCCTGCATAGGACACCCCAATAATCCCCCCATGTGCCTGAGAGCATTGTCCAACCACACCTTGAACTCTGTCAGGCTTGGTGCTGTGACCACTTCCCTGGGGAGCCTGTTCCAGTGCCCAACCACCCTCTGGGTGAATAACCTTTTCCTAATATCCAACCTAAACCTCCCCTGACACAACTTCAGGCCATTCCCTCAGATCCCACAATGGGCAAATGAAGTAGTGATTGGCAATAGGTAAAGTTTGCATTCAGTTTTAAGTAAAAAGCTTCTCAGACTACTTAGTCCTCCCAGTCAGAGCCACAAGTAGAGAACACACAGCTCTTTCCAGGTGCAGATAGAGCCCTCAGCTTTGTTTCTGTCACTTTCCTTGCAAACTGCAGCATTTCTTATCAGTGGGCCTGCCCAGGGTCCTCCCCTGCTTTGGAAAACAAAAGGTAGGAGGTAGCAGTGGGGACAAGGATGAGGTCCTGGGCCCTCCTGGCAGCTGTGCCTGCAAGGAGCAGGACTTCACCCCATGGTGCTGCAAGGCATGGCTTCCCCTTCTCAAGGATGTTCTGTAGTAGCTCCTGGGGCTGATGACTGACTGACTTCTCTGCTTGGTCTTTTGTTGTAGGCGCCGCCAAGATGAATAATTCAGTTTGTCAGGTGAAAATTTAAATTGCATCAGTCACACCTCTTCTAGAGTTATCCTGTGATTAAAAATGACAAACGGGTTTCAATGAAACACTGTTTTCATGTTCTCCTAACCTCTCAACACATACGTATTTGAAGCTTAAGAGTGTCACGCGCACTCTTCAAAATCCGTCTTTAAAATGATACGTTTAATGTAAGGAGGGAGAAAATTTCCACCTATACTTTAGAGAGAACTGGAAGTGTATTCGTTTTCACTTAAAATATTGACCTTTCTTGCCTTGCTGCTAGGAACAAGCCATAGCTGTTCAGGCTTTGAATTTTTGCACCTGTCTGGCATGATCTCTTCACTGAGAAGTGATGCTTTTAGACTTGACAAAACCTGAATGATAAATCCGGTAGCCTACCAAAATAGCCTTACTGTAGCTGGTAAATCCTGCACAGTTATTAAAATTCATTAAAACCTAAATGTTAAATTGTTAACCTCAACCAGTAGTATAATATGGAAAACCAATGCATTCCTTTCCTGAAGGTGCCCCCACTTTGTTTAAATGGCTGGTAACTTCCAGCAAGGCTGCAGCTTCCATCCCCTATGAAACCAGCCTGCAGTTTCAGAAACATGAAGGCTGCCTCTTTGCACTCATTTTTTCCCTGCCGCGTGAGGCAAAAGGCAAAACCAAAGCATGCTGTGACTCCTGAACATGTTGAGGGAGACGCAGAGGTGGCTGATCCCAAACATCCCTGAGCCTTCCTCAGCAGGCTACAGGCTGTGGGCTGTCAGGATTGCCAGCTGGCACTTGCCAATCGTACTATGAATGGAGCCTGCTTGCTGTTTTCAGTGATAGTGCTTCAGCAGTCAAGCAGATGTTGCCCTACTCTGTAACAGATAGTATTTGGAGACACAGGCTCCTGGGCTTTGGTGTGTGGAGTTGCAGAGTTCTGGGATTGAGGATGATGTACACATCTCTCCAGCCTTCAGGTTTGGGCTGGGGGAACTTTATGGGCTCAGAGGCTCAGCAGATGTCCCAGACATTTGGGGCTCACAAAAATAACAGGATTTTGTGGCTGTTTGGTGGGGTTTTCTTGTACTGGGTCTGAAGGGCTTGTGGAGGATGGGTCTTCTGAACCCCACGCTGTGTATCCACTGGGTGTTACACTGCCTCCATCTGCTTTGCTCAACTTCCTCAGGGTCTTGTTATTTCATGTTACCAAAAAGTACAGCATTTGTTTCAGACATCTTCTCCCTTTTTCAACTATGAAGCCAGCAATTTTCTTATAAAATATCAAGTCCTCTTGAACACTGCAAGAATAGGACCAGACGGAAATGTTGTCAACAAGCTCTGCTGTTCAAGTAATCTTTTACATGAATGTGAAAAACACATTTTCAAGATTGAAGTGCTAACCCCAATTTACTGTTACAATCTAAAGTAAGATATTAGGCCCTTCATTATTCTTATTCAGGCTCCTCTTAAAACTTTGGTCTTGAATCAAACAGCTTTGTAAGTGCTGTTGGTTATACAGCTCTTTCCAGTGTATTTTCTGTACAAAATATGTAAACACATGCAGTGTTTATGCATCAGTTTTCAAGCTCTTTGCATTCCAGCTATTGGCACTATAAAAATGCATTAGTTTAATTGTTAAGATAATACTGCTTGGCCATTTAATTTCCTTGGTAAAAGATGAGACAGTTTGTAAGTGAATGGAAGCTTTTTAGCCTAAAACCTGTAAGGGTAAGAGGCTTTGGTTCTAGTCCATGGTCTTGGAAATTGGAAAAAGCGCTTTTTAAGGAATACTTAGCAATAAATGATAGATATTGGTGCCATCTCTGAGTGTGGCAGCTGGAAAGTTTAATTATAGGCTGGGAAGTCAGTCAGGGATTAAAGAAAAGTGTTAGCGGAAGGGGTGAATGTTAATGACAGCTGTTTGCTGTAGGTTTCAGTGAGGCAAAGTACATATAGAACATAAGTGTAGGGACAAGCAAATGCTGGCTTTGAACATTCAAAAACTCCAAGCCTTTGTTCCTTGGCAGGTGATCCCAGTTTGTGTGAATTCATTTTAACATCTCGCACATGTGGAGGGGGGAAAAATTCCTTCTTTAATTTCGGAGTCCTCAGCACAGGCGAGTTTGTGTTTGCTGTTGGAAAACAGCACCTGGGCCAGGGGTAAACTGGGAGAGAAGCATGCACCCATGTCCTCATTAGGAGACTGGTGCTGGCCTGAGACAAGGAGATCCATACAATGAAGTGTTTGGGCTGAGGCCCTGACATCTGCATGCCTTGCACTGGCTTTGCTCTGATCCCAAACAGTGCACTGCCTGTGCCTGCAAAGACCTGTGAACTAAAACAAGCTAGAAAACCCATGGCACAGAGTGTAGGGCTTGTAAGCACATTGTACCTTGTGTTGCAGACCCACACCAGCAGTCTGAAGGAAACTCCAAATCCTTTTGGCTCTGAAAGTGATACATTGGGAAGTAATTCTGCATCTGCTCAGGGTACCCATAAATCCTGTTGTACAGGTCAGGCACCACTGCTGAGGTTAGTAACAGTGAATAAAGGATGGTTACAGCCACAGTGTTAAGGCTGAATCAGTCTTCCCTTTCTGTCATTTTCCTAGGTACTCAGTTTAGTTTTTTTCATTCAAGTGCATTCAGTCTGTTCTGAAAATAGCAAAATAGCATTTTTTTTCTTCTTCTATGGCACAGGTTCTTCACTATATAATTTTGTTTGAATGAAGAGGAGTTGGAAAGGATGTATGCCAGACTTAGGCTTGCTAAGTGCATATATGACTTAACAAGTCTGCTTTCTAACAAAAAACTGCTTTCTGCAGTAACCAGATGTCATCATCTGAGAGGGCAGAGAATGGTAACATAAGCCGTCTATTGAAACAAACAAAAAAAGAGACCAAAAAAATCCCCCCAAAACCCAAGAAACAAACCCCCAAAGGCAACCAAAAAAACCCAACCAGCCCACAAAACCCAAACCAAAAATCCAGCCCTTTTGTTATGAAGAGTGTTTGAAACAGATGTACAATCAAGGCTTGTTGGTGTTTCTATTCTTAGAGAAGTTTGGATTTATCCCTCTTGTATGGGAGTTTTAAAATTGTCTTTTATTCAGCTGTAGTAGTAGACCTGCTGTACCTTACAGACACATATGGTATGTGGTCATCTTCTCCATTAAAATGAAACTAATTTGAACGTGTGCATTATTTATAGATTTATAGGTGTACATGATCTTCCTTGACAATTAAAACTTGCAGTGCACAAAAATGTATTTAGTTAAATAAGCGGCAAAACTGTCTCCTATGAGATTTCTCGGTGTTACAACACTGAGGTTGTTGCAAAAAGCTAGAAATTCAGCCTTTCTGCACTTAATTCCATGTGATCAGCCATAATGAATGTATGGCTGTGGTGTATAGGGTGGTACAGCTGACTGCTTGAAAAATAACCGAATGATCTTCATAAAACATTGGTAGCTTTTGGGTGCTTGCCAGTTTTGGTTACAGCTGGAGCTGGGGGGTCGAGTGAAGGGGCTTGTTATTTGCTGATGGTATTTTCTGTCCTTGCTGGCTTGAGTGGGTGCTGGGTGGGTGCAGTGGCACACAGGGGCTGTAGGCTTCCTCTCTGGCCCAGCTGCTTCCCACTCACTGAGGAGGAACAAAGGTATTTACACCTCTTGTTCTTGGAGAGCTTACAGTCCATGGGAAGCTGTCTGGCGTTGGACAGAAAGCGCTTCATGTGGTATTTAAAATGCTGGACAAGAATTCACAGCAGGCATTTCCTGTCATCTGAAGTGTGAGCAGAGGAAGAGGAAAAAGAAAAAAAGCCTAATAAAATGCATCTCACTTTAGGGATGGTGAAGCTGTGTACTTGAACCTGTGTCGCTTAAGGTCATGTCAGTGCAGGTCAAGTGATGTGCTGAACTGCAGATGAAATAGTAAGAAATAAGAAGAATCCTCATCTTTTTGAAGGCAGCACACTTTTACAAGACTGTAAAAGATTATAAATGGGGTGAAACAGGGAAGAACCTTGAATGTGTGTGTTTTGGAAGTTGTGCCCTTGGTTGTGCACTTGTGTGTGAGCAAGAGAAGAAATCTCTAGCTTGCTCAGTCTGCAGGCTGCTGTGGTTTTCTGGGTGGTTTCAGTTTTTGGGGTTTTTTTCTCCAGTTGATTCTTCTCCCCTCCTCCCCTCGCCCCTCCCACCCCCCCTCCCTTGGAAAACCCATTAATTACAGCTGTAATTCTGAGGCTTAGATGCAGTTCTGGGCACACGTGACCCTGCCATGTTCCTGGTCTTATTTAGTCCCAATGGATTAGACAAAAAAGAAAGTCTCAGAACCCCACCCTGAAATATTGCAAGCTGCTTTTCTTCTTAAGAACTCCTAAATATCCAAGCCCACACTTGCATCCACTTAAGCCAGCTTGAACTAGCTTCTCTGCAAGTTTTCGGTTGTCTGAATGCCAGCCATTGTCTACCACTTGGTTGGAATGGAGCAGTGTCCTGCACTGGCCTGTCATCCCTTTCTTGGCTTCATGTCCCCATGGCACATTTACTGTCAGTGCTAAAGGCAGGAAGAGAAGATCTCCTTGGTGGTGTTGATGCCTTGAAGCATCAATGTAGGCTGGGGTTTGGTTCCCTCTTGAGAAACCAGTATCGAAATTGTTCTTAAAATACATGTTAAAGGAATCAGTCTCAATCTCTCTTTGGATTTTTCCATTTTTTCATTGGTGAGGCAGAGCATATAGTTCATTTTGTGAGCATATTACGATGCCCAGATTAACCTGAAATTGCAGTCTTTCCTCACCACTTAACTTTTGGTTCAGTAAGGGTTGAGGCAAACATTTGCCAGCATACTGAGAGGAACTTGACACTTCTGTTGCAAATAACTTTTCCCCAAAAGCACTGCTTGTGTTGGAACAGTTTGGGCTCTGGCTTGCAGCCATGGGTTCACCTAAGCATGTTACACAAAGTGACAGGTAGACAGAGGTAATACATATTTTAATGTGCTTGACTCAGCTAGAAACCATAAAATGAGGTAGACTAGACTTTCCTTTCCCAGCAGATGTGAGCTTGCTCTCAATTTATTAATAAGTCACAACACTGCCAGCAATGCCACTCAGGTTGCCTTAATGGCCCTGTGGCTCTGGAAAGTGGACACAAATGTTGAGTTCCTGCCTTGTTTGGAAGATGTTCTCAGCTCCTGTGAAACCATTGCAGCACACATGCTGGGGGTCAGCCTGGCCAAATTTCTAATGGCCCCGAGACCTGTCAAGGAACTGGAGTGTGTATGTCAGCAGTGAATGGAAGCTATAGGTGAAATTCAAAATGTTTCCAATTGGAACTCATTAATATTTTAATAAATAAGAGTATCATGGCACAAATGTACTTTGGATACAGGGAGCTGCAGTTGTTCTAACGTAAGTGATGTGTGCTCTTGTCACTGAAACTAGATCTATAATGGTAATAAATGCTTTAGTTTTTTGAATGATACCCAACAAAAGAGAAAGCACTTTGTAAGTAAAAAAAATTTTAAGAAATCAAATAATATCTAGCTAGTAAGTGGGTTTTTTCCTCACTTTTTGTTCAATATAATGTATCTAAGATAGTTTTTATCTGCTAGGGAGATCCTTAGGCAGGAGTGTGGAGAAAACAACATGGGATTATGAATGGATCAAAGGTTAAAACTAAGTTGATAATTGTCATAATATGATGAAAATACTAAACTCTTTGCTATCTGGAGGTATGAAGAGAAGTATGGTTTTCAGACATAAAGCTGTCCTTGAAAGCTGTTCAGCATCAGTAAGCACAGTTAATCTTCAGCTGAAAGTAGGGTTTGGATGCTATTGCTCTGGAAAGAGGTGAACTGATGGCGAAGAGAGGAGAGAAAAAAGACCCTGAGAGAAGACTAAAAATAGGACTTGCCAGAAGAGGCAGAGAAGAGAGTGGTCTGAGGGGCAAACAGCAGCCGTCTGCAAGCTGCAGAGCCATGCTATGCATCCACTGTCATCGGGGTGAGGAGAACTCAGTACATTTCAAGTAGGAAGAATTAGGTCAGACATTTGGGAAAATTTTCCTAAACAGTGAAGCTAGGGAATCAATGCAATAAATGGCCTATGGGGAACATGTGAACGTCACCATTGTGGGATTATAGTAACAGGTGACATAAATACATGTCAGGTAAAGTTTAGAGAAGGGGGGTTGGGAAGGGGACCGTGGAGCATTGAAGTCAGTATGCAAGATGAGCTCCCTAATTAAGATCCAGTATGTATCTGATGTGCTTGTTTTGTGGTGATGCTTTTGGCATGTTTGCATGTCTGTATCTCTCAAAGAAAATGTGGTGGCTGCTGCTGTAGGGATAATTAATGCCATTCTGGAGCTGGGGGAAGGGTTAGTTGGTTTCGCTTCTTTGCAAACCTTTAAAGCAATGATTTTTTGAAGGTAAAGTTTCTGTGGCCCCAGCTGTAGTAAAACACATGCCTGTAGTGAAGGTGACAGAGAGCAGAATGGGTTGGAGCCCAGCTGCAGGGTACCACTTCCCTGGAGCATTCATGACATCCAGGGAGGGGGTGGATTACCTCATTCATTTTTTAGTTCAGATGTAATGTCCCTGTGAGTATTGGCATGGAGTTTTGTGTCCCCACAGAAAACAGACTGCAGAGTGGGCAGAAGAGGGGAAGGAGAGGTGAAATGTGACTCTCTTGTTAATCTAGCATCAGACATAGCTCTAGAAGATGCTTTTGGTTGTTGAGTCACCATTTATGATGCTCTGGGGAGTAACTGTACTTCCTACATGTTTATTAGCTCCTGAGAAGGCTGAATTGTGCACTGAGGTATCAAAGTTGTTTGATGTGTTAAACTTTGAAATTGTAAATGCCTTCTTGAGCAAATCTTTCCAGTAAGAAGTGAGACAGTTACCCAGTTACCTTTTTTTTTCCCTCACCCAAACTACCACATAATGTGGTATATAAATAAGTTGAATTTTACGTCCTGTGACCTGAAGGGTACTGAAGAAAATGGATTTGCATTAAATAATCATTAGGTACAATGCACAGCAGTCCTTTGTCACTTGCCCAGAGAGTCATGCATGGGGTCCTGCACAACATCAGGAGGAAAGATGGCAAAAGCCACTTTTCATGGACTTGTTTCACTGATTTGGTCACTTACCTTGTTAGCACGTGCCACAAGTTTGAAACTCAGCACACGGAATAGGGTCTGGTATCAAAGTCTTTCACTTTGTTTCTGAATTGTAGCATTCTCTCTTAAATTAAGGTAGATTGTAGCAACAGAATTAGTGGTTTGTAGCCTAAAAAACACACCATCAGACATTTAGCAAAGGTATGTTTAAAGAAAAGTATGTGGTGAAGGAAATAATGCAGGTTGTAAAGTTATTCATTCCAGAGTTTGGGAATTGCAGCATCTAGCTTAATTACCTTCACTTCTCCTCTCAAATTACCAACTTGATACAGAAAATATTTTTTTATTATAATTTTAAATGCTCCGTTTCTGTTGAGTAACCTAGATTTATGTGACTTACTTTTTGAAAGCCTAGTGATTTAAAAGCTGCAACGAGCTTTCTTCCTTTCTGCTGCAAGAATTTGTCCATTCCCTCTTATTCTTCTTTTTTTTTTTTTTTTNTTTTTTTTTTTTTAAATTAAGCTGCATTGCTGCAACTTTCTGCTTTCTTATTTTCCCCTCCTCCCCCATTTTTTTTTCTGACCACTGTCTTGTGGGGACACTTTAGGCCACCTGTCTGTCCCAATTGCCTCAACCCCTTCTGTCCTCTCTGAGCTGCTGTCGTTTCTATGTGTCTGAACTCCAAGAAGGTCATACACATTGCAGAGGAATTGCCGGATCTGGTGACATCCATCTTCAGAGACAGCATAATCCAGTATAACACTGGGTCAGGAGTATATAATGTAATTACTGTGGATCTGTATGTAGAGCATTTCAGGGTTTAATAGGTAAAAAGGGTTAGAGCCTCTTTAAAGATAGCTATTTTCTTTGTCAGGCTGTATTGGATGCTGGTCTGCAAATCCTTGTAGTTTAGTGTAGCTGCACAGATGGTGAAAGATTTTGGCTTTAGTGGGATGTTATGTGAAGACACCAAAAGCTTGCTCTTAATTCTTTATAGAGCTGATCATGCAAAGGACCCTTAGGACTTAACTAGTATGCATTGGGAGGTGTGAACGAGTTTCCCGTGCTTTGGAAACATGTAAATAAAATGGTTCTAAAACGTGTAATCAAAGTGTAACTGACTCTGGAGGAGAGTCCTGCTTTCTGGCTGATTTAAAGTGAGATCACTCTACAGATGCCTGGATCCACCATAAATATTCTTGTTGTTTCTGTGTTTCCACTCTGACCAATTTGTTCCTAGAAGTCCCTACTCCCAGACCATCCTCAGATCTTGGTTTGCATCCAACACATGATTTTACAGCTGGTGTCTTTGAGGCATTAGGGCTGACTGCTGGTGTGTGCATTTGGGTTTCAGGGGGGAAATGCTGAACTACATTTTCAGAGGATGCTGGGAGAATGTTTTTACAATGACACTGTAACCTGGAGCACACATGTCACGGGCTAGCTGCCCGTGCCAATTGAACAGTATTTTTGTAATCTGTTGCAGGTAATTAAAGCTCTGGGGAGCGTGGAAATCCCAGAGGAGTTTAAGTATAAAAACCTAGCTGTCTGATGCTGTGGGTTTGGTTGTTTAGGCTCACAAGATTTTGATTTGTTTGGGGAGCCACTGGTTTCCTGATGCAGTGCTCCAAGCTGGAAAGTCTACTACTTGATACTACAGGATGCATTACTGACATGAATGCCCAGGAGATTAAAATCTAAATATGAAATGAATAATTCATTTCAGAAAAAACAAAAGCTATTATGACTAAAAACACTGTGATGCCTCACCATCAAGTAGTCTTACTGCATCAGACCCATTTAGCATCCTCAAAAGTTGAAAAATGGGATGTAAAATTAGTGTTAGTGTAGGAAGGAACAAAAGGAAAAGAAGAAGATGAAGTTGGAGCATTTTTGTCCCCAGGCCTCAGTATGATGGCTGTCCTCACACAGAGCTGCCTTTATTTAACTAGGACCCAGCATGAATTCAGGGTTATTCCTTCTGGGTTCTTTTCACTGCCTGTGACTTCTTCCTTCCTTTTACATCTGCCTGAATTTTCAAAGTTTTCTCAATTATTTTAATCCAGCGTTGAAGAACACTTGGAGCTCCTGGTGATGGAGAGCAAGCTCTGCTCTGGGATGTTGTGGGGGAAGTCATCGCTCAAGCACCCTGCCTTGCACTGTGTCCTATGTAATATTCAGGAAAATTTTCTGCAAGGCCCACGTCAGACATCTGCCTCCAAGAAGAAATGGTTCATGACCGCCTTAAAAAAATGCTTTTAAAATGCTCAGTTCTGGGGAGGTTTATGGAAAACCTGCTGAAGCTGAGCATGCTGCAGGGCAGCAGTGTCTGTGAGCCTGTGCCAGGGCTGGGAGCTGGGAGCAGGGCTTGCAGCCGCAGTGCTGATTTGTATCTTGCTGGGAAGGAGCAGTGGTGGACATTGGAAATGGCTGTGGCCGGCTGAGAGAGGCATTGGGCAACTGGCTGCAAAATGTCTGTCTTATTTTCTTCCATCTCTGAACCACACCGGATCGGAAAAAAGGCTTAAAAAATGTAAAAGTGAATTCCCTCCAAGCCCTAAAAATGGGGGAAAAATATCCAGTCACTGCAAAGAAAAAAAAAAAATCCAAACAAAAGAAATTATCTTGTTACATCACTTTTGCAGGTAATAAGCTGGAGAGGGTTTAATATATGTCAGCAGTCCTTTGCGACTTTTTCAAGCACTACTCAGTAAAATAAAACAAAAAACAAGTGGTTTCATTTCTGAATTTAGTTAATATGAAAAATCAGAAAAGTTGAGTCGTTACTTTAAATAACAGTTCAAATTTTCTTTTATTTCATAGGCAATTCCATCACCTGAGCTGGAATGATAAGTGTCTGGTCAGAGGGAGTCAGAAGCCCTTGGAGGAGATGGGCTTGATGCTCTGATTTGTCCCTTGTCTGTCTGATTCTCTTGTTGCTGTGAGGTTAGGCAGGTCACCGGCTTGGGAGCACTGGAGCACAGTGTATTTAGGTACTGCATGAAACAAAAAATATTGTTCACAGGTGTTACAGTATTTTGGCCTGAGGGTAGTGTGATAATGTAGCACACCTGCCATGTGTCAGCAAACCCTGCAACTCTTTTTTTTTTAGGTTTGAATTGATTCTATTTTCTGCTCAATATAAGAGAATATGAACGTTAATGATGTGATGCCTGAAGCACACTCAGCTTCTGTGACATTAAATACAACTTTTAAGTAGTGAGTGGTGCACAGGGAGCCCCATGTGAACATTTGGCTCCAGAGCAATTTAGAAAGGTCAAAGCCTCATGTAAATGTAACCCAAGTAATCAAAGTCACTTGTTTGCAGAAAATCGGCCTGTGCTGTTGAGGGCTGTTTCTTGCCTTTTTAGTTTCTGAATAAAATATTTATCAATTGGTTGTAATCACACCACAAGCAGTTTTGCTGTGGGTTTTGTTTATTGCCAAGATTTTTTCAGTGAAAGAGGGGTGAAGTTGGGTGTGTTTCTATGCAATTCTCTCATGCCCAACATCTGTGGGATGTTGCTGTATTCTCCATTACGGGTTTCTTCATTTCCTTCTCCTCCTCCTCCTCACATCTGCCTCCTCCCTGTAATCCCCTGTTGTTTCTCACTATGCAGATTTATTAAGTTATTTGTGTATTGTTTCTGCTTCCCCTTACCTTCCTGCAATGCAGTATTTGTGCAGATTAAAGCTTTTTTGTGAGTGGACAGTGTGCTGAAATCTGTTATAAGCAGTAGTTTATTGTGTTTCTCAGGAGTTCTGCTTTGACCTTTTGGGTTTTCTTTGTGGTGGCACTTGGGGTTTTTTTAATGGATGAAATAACTGCCAGGTTTGGGTTAAATTGTGCATTTCTCTAGTTACACCTAGCACGCCCAGAAAGGTGTGTGCTTGCCAGTCTGTGTTACATGGGCTCTTCCAGATGGGAGCTATCTGCAGGAACTGGTGTGAGTGGTGGGCAGTGGCTGTAATCAATCCTCCTTTTGGAGCTGGTGGATGAATCCTGGCAGTGGGGGATGAGGGGGGCAGAGCCAGCTCTGACTCTGGATGCAGGGAAGGGTGCAGCAGTGACTGCACCCCATGCCTGGAGACCTGAACAGAGAGATTGGTGGAAAAATGCAGTTCCCTTCTGCTGGTAAATCCATGTTTGCCCCTGGGGAAAACCGCTTGGATCAGCAGGACAGGAAAAAATGAGCCAAAAGATATTATGGTGGCCTGATTTTTCTTCTCCTGTTGAGAAATTAGGGTAGCCTTGGGGTGCTCTAGGTTTTATGACCTCCAAAAGATGATCTGGAGTTTTCAGGGAACCTGTCAGTCAGACTCTTCATAAACCTTGCGTGCAAGTGGGGCAGCAGAAATGGCAGTGATTCTGGGTTTTATTGCTATGTGAAGCACCCTGTTCAGAGAGGAAAACAGGCCGGGGTAATTTCATTGACTCATAGAAATTAAAGGTAAACAGGAGATAAAGTGTCACCCTGTGCATCCAGGTGCTCTGAAACAGAAGCAAATATATGCATTTTGTGAATTTAGAGTTGCCAACCCAAGTGGAAAGGGTAGCAAAATAGACAACATTTTAATATCTTATTCTTTATAAAGTTGCAAACAGAGAATTCGTTGCTGCTTTTTTTATCAGTACATAAGTGTCCCGTGATGACTCCACACAGCTACAGATAACCTCTTCTTGACTGTTGTTGTAGCTGATATTGCTGTCTACTCTAAATCCCACTTGGTGCCAATCAAGTTCTTGCTCCACTGTTAGCAAATGCTTGATTACTTTCTATCTGCAAGAAGCTTGAATGTATTGCAAGGCTCTTATCAGCCCCTCTTTCTATTCTTCTTCCCAGAGTAAACAAATCCATTTTCTTAAACGTTTTTCCGCTGGTCACATTTTCTAAAGCTGCTATTGTTCTTCCTACTCCCTTCTTGACACTCTTTAATGCATATTTTTCAAAAACATATGGATCCCAAACTTAAATACAGCATGCTGTACACCTTTCCCTGCTGCTGCAGAAGGCAGAACAGCTCCAGCATTGTGTCCCACAGAAATTCATCAGATCCTTATGCTGCTTCATTCCTGCTGCCTAACCCATATCTTCCTCATCACTTTTCACTTCTGAGGTCCCCACTCCCACTGCCATTATCCTTACAGGAATGTAGTCAGATTTAGCACATACATGGTTTTCTTTCCGACTGCTTTGCTCTTCTTTAAGTCAGGTGAGGATGCCGGTGGTGTGTCCCAACCTCATCAGTGTGATACTGAGCATCGATCAGGCACTCTCCCATCTTCCACTGCTCCTCAAATGGCTGTGATACCTGAAATCAGTAAGTTTTCGCAGGTTTTCATCATGGTGCTGATAACTTTATAGGCTAGGTAGGCTAGGGTTTGGGTTTTTTAAATCACTTGTACACCTTTCCCCCTGCCCCCCCTTTCTTTTTTTCTTGTGATAACATAAACTATTTCTGTAGTTCACTCATGAAAAAGTCATGTGGGGCTGTTTTAAAAGCCTTTCTAAAGATAGGCTCTGTCATCTGTACTACTCTACTTCCTTTTTATCAGCTGGGACAGATGCCCTGTCAGAGAGAGCGAGAGAGGCATTATTCTAGTTTGACATGACTTTTTGATACATTCATCTTGGCCATTTGTTGTGTTTTGCTCCTAATCTCATTATTTTTACAGGATTAGAAATCCTGTAGCAGTGTGCTCCACTAACTTTGGTATTAGAAGTACTCTGGCTTTTCTGTTCCCGCTTTCCTTTGTAAGACTGGGTGCTGTGTTTGGTCTTTTCTTTTCTTTTAGACCCTACCTGGCCTCTCTGGCATCTGCATAGCAGTGGTTAATGGTTTAAAGATGATTGATGGTGGTTCCCCAGGCACTGTAGGGACATTTCCAGTGGCTCCTGCTGACTTGAAACCACTTGGCTGACTGATGCGTTTGCTCTGTTCTTCCCTTACTCCATCCAACCTGCACTTGCACATCCTGTGTGTCAAGTGAAATATGCCCCCATTATCTAGTCCCAGCTAGCTGCTGGGAAATGAGGCACTGAAGAATTCAGCCTCTCTCATGTTTTGTAACAGGCCTGGTTTTCCTTCTAATGTATTTATAGACTCTCTGCTTATTATTTGCCACATCTCTTGGTTAATTCTAAGTCACTGCATTCTAGTCTTCATTTCTCCTTTTATGTTTGTCCCTGAGTCATGTGTCTCTGGTTCTGCTTTGGTGTACAATCCCTTTTTGATATATTCCTCCCCTTCCCAGGCCCTTTCAAAACTTCTGACAGTTTCTGAGCCCAGGCTTGTAGGGTGAAATTTCTCCAGAAACACTCCAGCTGCATTTTCATTTTGTGGTGGTGCTGCCAAGGGGGGGTGCGTGTGTGCCTAGGATGAGGGAGTTTTGGGTCCTGACAGGCATCTCATGTCTGCAGTCCCCTTTTTGTCCCCTTTGAAAGGTGTGTCTGGTGGTTTTAAGGTGCCTTCTCCATCTCCTCCAGAGTACATTACTCCTTCCTTAGATGTTGCCTCTGGTTTTCCTGTCGTCTTCATCAAGAAACTTTAAAGAAATCTGTATCATGCACCTTCCTGGAAGGCCAAAAAAATATTTTTAACTCAAGCTATATCTTGTAACACCTCCAAGCAGCTTTTTTAATTATTGCTGATTAACACCTCCCTGCTCTCTCTGCAATCTCCCTTCTGCATCTGTGCTTGGGCCCATGTCCTGTGCCACCACATCTGTTAAGTCATTTAACCTGGAACACACCGTGCTGGCATGATGGCAGCTCATCTGGATGTTTAGCACCTTTCTCCATTGATTTTCCTCTTGTCTCTTATTACTTTTTTGACATTCTTTTCATGGTTTTTTTTTGGTTTTATGTGCTGACTCTAATGGGTTTGTGTTTATGTGTGTACATTTTAGATGCTATGCTGAACTCTCAGCACAGCTGGTGTGTTTGTGCATTGAAGTATAAGGGTTGCACTTGCTGGGCTGGAGCCTCACAGCTGTGTCAGACAGATGGGGCACCCATCACTGCCCAAAGGAGGGCTGCTGCTTCCCCCTCCCCATCCTGGGGAGGTCCAGCCCTCCCAGCTGAGGCACCAGGCCCCCAAAGCCACACTGGTGCTGGCATGAGAAAGGTAGCAGGAGCATGAAGTTGGGAGGGAGCATCCAGTGGCCCATTTTGGGGTTGTTCCCACCCATGTCCATTCAGAACATATCTCTGTAGCTGCTTTGACTTGTTGGTATCCACTGAAGTAACTGCAACGCCAGGAAGGTGCCTCCTCTGCAAGGACAGGTCAAAAAAGAGCCGGTTTTAACTCTTGGGGACCTTGTGCCAGGCATTTGTGGCTTGGGTACCTCCTGCTTGTCAAGGTGAAAC
Source organism: Falcunculus frontatus (assembly GCA_013398115.1). Classification (NCBI taxonomy): domain Eukaryota; kingdom Metazoa; phylum Chordata; class Aves; order Passeriformes; genus Falcunculus; species Falcunculus frontatus. The sequence goes on from VZRV01004283.1 coordinate 1,733,900, forward strand.
TCATCCACATTTAAGAGGACCAACAGACAATGATCATTTTCCTAAAAAAGAACCCAGCTGGAATGAAGTGAGCTGAGATTCAGGCAGTTTGATGAAAACAGTTTATATTTCAAGCTTAGAAGTCGGCATTCTGATGTGTATTCTTTTCTTGAAACATATATTGGCATTTCTGTCACTGCTCATTGCAGCAATATTGTTCTCCATATGCTCTTCTCATCAGCATCTCATCGTTATTGGATAAATATGTCTCTCATTATGCAGAACATTATTTTTGAAGTATGGAATCATTATTTTGTTACATAACTTCCAAATTTGGACCTTTGCAAAGATTTATAACAATCTTCAAGAATTACTGTAATTAAAGGAGAACTTTCCATAAAGAGAATTAATTAGATCAAAGAAGCATTTAAATGTAAATCATTAATCCATGCATTACAGGAAATAGTTAGTGGCTATGTATAGTTCATTTAATTATACTTGGTTCAATTTTGTTTTCTCATTACATCACAATTTATTTGAAATTAATTTGCAATTTCTTGTCTGACTTCTGTTTGCTTAATATAGCAGATATTTTCACTAGCATGTATTTATATATAAATAAAGATTTATTAATGACTGCAGTGTTAATTAAACTGTGGGCTCTGCTGTCAATTAGCTGTGAATTTTGTTGCTCTGTGGATGCAACCCGGAAGGTCTGTGCTCTAAAAACAGGAGGTAGAGTGTCAAGTAAGTTTTTGAACATATGAATTTATACAGTAGATTGGGACTGTCACTTGCTGCAGGGTACCAGGTGACACAGAGGACAACATGGTTTTGATTCCCTTATGGAGAAAAGGAAATTATATGCTCTAAGTCTATAGCAAGTAATTGGTAGTGGGATTGGGAATCTCCCAATCTGCAATAGGTTGGTAGCTGAAGGGAAGAAGGTCTATGTGGTGTAAGGTTTTAGGATGTAGGGGTTTTGTGAAAGTGGTTTGCAGGTTTTGTAATCCTTATGTAATGTCTTCGTGTAGTGTAAGGGTATGAAAAGAATTATTTTCTGTGATTTGGTCTAATAAAAATTATTATAAAATGCCATGTTGGTTTTTTGAAGTTGTATTTTAATACTTTGACAGTACATTAATATTTATATTCCTTTACACATTCATCAGCATCACCAAACCACTGATATTTTGAAGCTTTACACTGCTGAAAGTACATACATTTTTAACTTTTTTGTAGTAGATTAAAATAAGCTAGTTTGGGGCTTCTCCTCCCCCCCGTCACCCCTCCCTTTAATCAAAAGATTTAATTTTCATTCTGATTTTCATTCTGCAGCCAAATGTACTTTCGTGTCAGACTATCCAGTATTAGCAGCATCTGTGTTAAGTTTGGATTCTGCTAATCTTTTGGAATCTTTGAATACTGGGTTGTAAGCCAAAGCGTAGCTATCCAAGAGCACATCTGGCTTGCATAGTATTACCTCATTTGTATAAGGTAGTGCTCCCACTTATGGTTTGTTTTCTGTTTGCTGGAAAGGGGAATTTGATACAGAGGCTGTGCTGGCAACAGAAAAAGTTTAAGGAACTTGAGTGATTTCTTTCTTCCTGTACTGAAATTCACATTAGAAGTCATGGGTTTTGGTACGTAGCCAGTTATAGTAAATAAACTAATCAAATAAGAATAAGAAATTCTCAGCCAGCTGGATGTTTGATAAATGTTTAGGCACTACTAGCTATTCAGTCAGGTTTGCTGCAAACAAAGGTGGAGTAATACTTATGTTGGTAAATTTCTTAAGATTACTGTTATTTCTTTCAATAAGTGAAATTACCTCTTCCTAGGAGGATTGTTGTGCTACTTATAACAAATGAAATGCTGTCAGAGTTCATGTGGATAAGCAGCTGTTTGCTGAGGAAGGCAAAACAACTTATTGGTGTGCACTGAGGAATGTTGTTTTCTGCCTTGTAACTTAGGTATTTTCAGCCCGCACTAGGTGGAAGGAGATAAATCTTAGCAACACTGTCATCCGAGGAGTTTGTAAGAAATTGGATTTGCAATGTGCTTGCTTTGCTTCTGTTTACACCTGTAAGATAACAGTGTGGGAAGAATAGTATTTTGTTCTCAGTATTTGTTATTAAATGTGTTGCATGCGTGGGGAAATAAAGACATTTGGAAATGGGCAACCTTGGGTTAATTAAATCCATCTGCTGTCTGACTAATGATAGTAATATTGTATCCAGGGAATCTCTTACACTGAAAGATTTGATAAAGCACACAAAGTTTTGTAATAAAGCACTCTTAAAGCCAGCAAGAACTCATGGAACTGGAGAGAAAACCACCTAGAGGGTAACCCAGTGTTGTAAGGCTACGCTTCATGCAGGAATGTCCCAGAAGAATATAAGAACCATGTTTGTTGTTCTCTGAGATTCAAATTATAACTGGCAGGAAAAGTGGAACTTGTTTACATCTCATACAACATGAAGTTGTGGTTTGTGGGGCTAATATAAAAGGCTGTTTCCATGCTTGCAAACAGCCAGGATACAAATGTTCATTAGGAAAGAAGCTACACAGGGTGCAAAAATGAGCTTTCAGAGGCATGGTGATGGCAGCTGAAGGAAGACAGGCTTTTGGTTAGGTATGACTGGCAATCTGATCCTACAGAGAGTAATACCTCTTTCTAAACAGCAAGTATGACAGTTACTTTTTATTTACACTGCTCTAAGTAATATCATGACTTGGAAACTTACTACATGCATTACTCTTTGTATTGGTCATAAGCGCTCTTTGGTATTGTTTGAGCAATGATTTTTGTACCTGTAAGTTAGGTTTTGGTAACTTCCTAATTCATAGTTTCTGGAAAAGAAATTTGAATATACATAGTTTGAGTTTATTGAAATAATTATTTGATTAATTTGCATTTCATGTCTTCATACTCTTGTACAAAACATGAGGGAGAAGGGGGAAACTTGAGACATTCATGGAGACGTGGGTGCTTTTAAAGCAAGGCAAATATAATGAGTGTCAGATGCACAATAGTTTATTCCATGTTGATTTGACAGATGGTCGAAGCAAAACTCTGAGAGATTAACATTGTTGTGCAATTTAATGTTTAAAGCATACAAAAAAGAATGGCTTAGGAGAATTGAACATGGAGGATGGATCTCTGCGATCTACATTGAAGAAACTTGTTTAGGCTTCCTTCGTAGCAAGTTGAAGTTGCTCTAGTATGTGATTTATCTCAGCTTAAAGCAGGAATTTAAAGTAGGTCAGATGAATCCCTCTCTGAAACGTCTGTTTTTCTGCTCCGCATTTAAAGTGACCATCTCAGATATGGACAACTGAAGTTTGATTAAATGAACACCGTTCTGACTTTCAGATTTTAAGACCCAAGTTAATTATTACTTTTTGTAGATGCTAAAGACAGTTGGTTAAATAACACATTTCAAAAGGTATTTTTTATGCAGTCGTGCCAGTTTGAGTGTAGAAATTTACGATGTGTTTCTAAACAGATGTGTCACATGTTAGTACCTTGAAAATGTGGCCTGAAGCATAAATCTGCCATATATGCTTTCTAGTTCTGCATCTCTCTTGTGCTGTTTTGGCTGGCAGGAGGTGGGAACATGCACCCCCATCCTCACACGCAGTGCAGGAGCTGAGCACAGGCTGAGTGCTGTGACTTGCTTTGCTCTGCAGAGGCATGTATCTGCTGGAGAGCTTAGCCTTGAAAGCGCAGAATGCACGAGTGAGTTTGAAAATAGTAATTGGCCTCGTTTAAAACATTTTATGTCAAGCAATTTAGCTTATCAAACATTTAAGTGGAAAAAAAAAGAAAGGTTTGTACTTTTCTTATGTTCTATAATAAACTTGCTTCTACTAGTAAACATTGTAGTGTATGCTAGGAGTTCATAGTGACTTCCTAGCAGATGAATTAGCAGATGTATGTTTTGTGGAATCACCTATAATTACACAGTAGCCATGGTTACCAGGTTAAAGAAATCATGTCCTGATTGCTAACAGAAATAGATTGCAGCAGACTGGTTTGCCTTCAAGTTGCTTAGTAGCAAAATATTCAAGAATAAGTTCGTGAGGTCTGAGAACATATGAGTAACAAACATAAAAAGCACACTCCTTTTGCTGAACTGACACAGAGTCTGCTTTTTCAAAACCTTGTTTTGATACAAAATCACAGTGGGTTTTTTTAAAGTTGGGGTTTGCTTGTATTTAGTTTGAAAATTGGGTGCCAACCACATATTTGCAACAAAACTATTTAATTAAAGTAGTTAAAATTTTGAATTAATATTGCTAATATTTTCATTTTGATGTAGTACTGGACAAAGTTAAGTACAAACATAGACTTTCCACATTCAAGGAAAGTTATATTCCCTTCATTTTAAATCTAACTCTTAGAATGACTTAATGGAAGTCTTTATGTTTTCTTTTGGATGCTCTAGCACTTAGAAAGAAATGACAGAAGTGCAGATGAATTCAAGTGGGAAGGACAGAACCGGTTTTAAGGGCAATTGTATGTTTGCACTGTTGTTGGTGGACCCATTTCAGATGTTTCTCGTACGTATAGAATCATAGAATCCTTTATGTTGGAAAAGACCTGTAAGATCATCTACTTCGACCATTAATATATTGCTTGGAAGCATCAAAAGTACTTGAGTACATTTCCAAAAGGGAGTGCAGGTGTTGAGGAGCTCAAGCCCTGTTGACTTCAATGTAAAGAACAAAAGATTTAATGTTTCAAGTTTCCACATGGTTTAGAAACCCAAACTCCACTGGGTTTTGTTAGATTTAAGGCCCAAGGTGTTATTCTCCCTTTATGAATTATGAACTATGTGTTCTGTATTTAACTTGGACATAAGTCTGTGTATTACTATGTAGAATAAGATTTTTTGGCAACTTGTTTTTTTCCCTAAGGTATGGATGCATTTAGACCTGGTCTTTTGCACCAGGGAATCTTTGCTAGGGATCCTGGTTGGGAGAGTGTGATAGGTACTTAAGTTTTAAAGTCTGAGGATATTAAGACTAAAACTTTCTGATCTTTCTTCATTTTTTATGCCTAACTTACAAATTCACAGCTGTGAGACTGTACTCAGCAGGTCTGCTCACCCTGTTTTGCAGAATAACCAACCATGACTACAGAATCGGGATCAGACTCCGAGTCCAAGGATAAAGAGCAGGATCAGGAGGAGAGCCCTGCGCAGGAAGGGGCGGCGGAGACCCAGCCTCAGGACCAGCAGCAGCAGCCGCAGCAGCCGCAGCAGCAGCCGAGTGAAGAACAAACCGCGCTCGAGCAGTTCTCGGCTGTGGCAGCGCACAGCACGCCAGTGAGAAAGGAGCAGGTAAGGGAGCCCATGCACACACTCTCGCTGCACGCAACTGGCCGTGTACCCACCTACTGTTCCTGGGAAATAACGAGCCTGGCACGCTGGGAGTGGAGATATATACTCAGATACACATGGAAGGGTGTTTGATGGGATGCTGCAGATCTGGGCTGGTTGGTCTTTCGTGTTTAAAGAAAAATAGTTCTCGCGCAGAATGTTTTTAAATTCATGGCAGATATTTGAGCCCCCAGTGCTTAAATAGGAGGGCAGGCGTGTTAACTAAGCAGGAAGCATCTTCGAACTTGCGTTTGCATTAGATAGCAAACAGTGTCAGTTTTTATGAAGCTGAAAATGTTTTCAGAGTTCATTTCTTTTGACACCTGCTGAACACTTGATTTCATGCTTGCTTGTCTGATGTGTGAGCCATGAAGAATCTGTGGTCCCTTAAGTTTCTCGTGGTTCTGGAATGACTGCATTATAATTACTTGAGCTATTCATATAATAGGTTTCAGAAGAGCTATTGCATGCTTTTTCATTTAGTTCATTGTTGCACTTATTAAATTTGCGGAAGCTGCTTTTTTCTTTCCGTTAATAATTTCCAGTCAATAGGATTACCAGGCATTGTTCTTCATGGGTAAGTGACACACAATTAATGAGGTACCTGCAAATCACTTCCCTTAGCTCTGTAAGGTTATGACCCTCATCTGATCACATTTACCTTTGGAGAGTGAAATAAGCCAATCTAGCTCCTACTCTCCTCCATTGTTTAAAAATTTCTGGCTGTTTGAGGTGGGCTCCTGTTGTTTTACCTGGTTGGGGTAGACAGTGCTGCTGAAGCAATTTTTATCTCTCAAATAGATCAGAAGTTTCCTGTAATTAGTTTGGGGAAAAGAAGCAAGGCTGCTTGTCCAAAAGAGAAAAGGTGTTGAATAAACTGGTCATTAATTACAAAGATAATTCTATCAGTTTTAGGCATAAGTATTACTATTTATAGAGGTGTTTTTCCAGACATCTTCAGTAATCTTTCTGCTACAAGTTTCTTTTCATGTTAAAAAGGTAAAACAAATCAACAACAACAACAAAAAACCCAAACCGCAAAATTAAGCCCAACACCAAAATAACTGTCCACACACAAAAACTCCAATTTAGACACCAAGCCTGTCCACGTGTGTTTAGAGGTGTGAGGTGCTCTCATGTGCTGCATGATCCCTTCCTTTCCCAGAGATCACCAGTGAGCTGGTTTGTGTAGAAGGCGTGATAGAAGAACTGGGTTAGTGAAAGGGATATGTGACACTTTCCTGCTGAGATCACCAGACTGAATCCACACGTCCGTGCTGTAAGCACACTGCCAAATCCAGCTGCACTGATAGGCCCAGTGTATTTTGTAGTGGCATAAGTGTCTGTAGCTCAGGAAAGGGACACTTAAATGCAGCACTAAAGAGACAAAGCTGCTTGCAATGGTGTCATTAAAAAGCCAAAAACTAAAGGAGCTCATTCTCTCTCTTGCTGTCTATAATTGCAGTGAGGAGTTGATTTTTACTCTTGCTCATATGAGAGAACCTTGGGAAGGAAGATTTAAGTTACCAATCCATGACAGTGACTTTTCTTTGTCATCCTATGCACATAAAACCCCACAACATTTTAATGTAGGAGAACCTTTTCATATTGAGATTAACAGGTATGGTAGAAATGAGTCCTTCCTATCAGGTGTAATAATGCAACCTTACTTTCTGCCTGCCTTCCTGTCTCTTTGAAAAAGAGAAGAAGGCATCACACTAGGTTGGGCACCAACGTTTCTGAGCAACTACCTTAAGTAGATGGGATTAATGTGTTTTGCAAATGTGGAAATATCACTTAATACACCAGTGAGAAGCTGTAAAGTGTCCGAGATCATTACTGGTGAATCCCATGACTCCAGAGGCTTCCTTTGAGAGGGGGCCCAGCTTTAGAAGGGCTTGAACATACTATGTCATACATGAGAGAGATTATGCTCAAAAAATGCAAACCCTGAAGCAGTTTCTGCTGCATTAGAATTTAGTCCATGACACTTAGAATATACGTCAAAAAGAGAGTGCAGAAACTGCAAAAGACACAGTGCAGAAATATACTGGGAGAAGAATTTAGGAGAAAATGAAACTATGCTTGCAGAGTACAAAATAATTCACTCTGTACGTGGGTCTTTCACTGGCCATATTTTTTTTCCTAGATTCCAGGATGTCAGGTTTCTTTAGGAAGAAGAGACTTAATACAGTCTGAAAGTACCTCAATGCCTGAACATATCAGCATAGTTTGGGGGAATCTTCTCTAATAGTTCTTGGCATGTTTTGTTCTCCAGACAAATGAGAGGAAAACCTTTTGTTTGATTTTAACCTAGACACATTCCCCTGATCTTAATGTAGATGGGAGCCTTAACAAACAAAATAACCTCAGTAATACTTTTTAATATTTATAAATAAGCAAAGCTCTGCTGTAGTCTTGAGATACTGAGCGTCTTTATGAAGGAAAATAGTGACTAGTCCATTGGGATTCACAGAAATTGCTTGTAGGCTGAGTATGGTTCTAAGGTTTAAATGGATGATGGGTGTCCTTGTTGTGGATTTTTTCTCAGGCAGCTTTTCTGTTTTCTTGAAAGAGATTTGTTCCATTCTGGGATATTTTGTTGGTTGTTTTTTGTTGAAGCAGAGTACTAACTCTCCCATGAGAAATGTAATGAGCCACTGGGTAAGACAGTGCATTTTTTCCCCATCACTGGAATTACTTTTTTTACCCCCATATGGGCACATGCACCTTTCCTGGCAGATTTCTTTTGACAAAACATACAGAAATCATCAGAGCCCCTCTGCCCACCAGCAGCAGTGCAGCTCTGCACAGAGGCCCAAGGAGGAGGCATCTTCAGTGTTGTTTATTTCTCACTGCAAAAGGCTGGACCACTTGCCAGCTGGCTGTGGATGTGGTAGAAGGGTAGCTGGCCTCCAGCCTTGCTGTGAGCCCAGGGGGACTCTCCCTCTTCATCACAGCTGCTGTGAGTGTTAAATGCTCAGCAAACAGCTGATCCACTTACACTGTGCCTATATCTCCTGCTACTTTTCAAGGTATGCAAGGACCTTGACATTCAGGCACAGAGCTGGTGTCCAACTGCTGGAAGGAGAAATTCCCCTCGTGCTGGAGCTAGACAGAGGAAGAGATGGCTGGTGCTGGGCTGCTCCTGAGGAAGAACATTCATGGCCCAGAGGATGCAATAGATTTTGAAAGCAGCTCTTGTTTTTTTTATCTTTTAAGCCCCACTTTCTTCCTGTTTCCCCATCCAGGGAAGCTCAGGAGGCCATTGCTGTGTCCTCCTTGCAGGGAAAGGAGGACTGTGGGGTCTTGCCTCACCTCTCAGTAATTTGCTGGGGCTTTGGTGGGAGCTGACACTGTAGGTATCACAGCCAGCTCCAAATTGTCCTTTCCCCCATTCACTGGAAGGCAAAGGGGAAACTTAAAACTTGTTTTTATGAAATCACTCAGGGACAGTACCCCATGATTTAGAAGTACACTGTTGTTTCAGGTTATATGATGCAACATTGTTCTGGTCTCAAAGCAGCTTAAAGCCTTTGGATGGATTTGCTTCATTTTCATGAACGTTTATTATATACAATGAATGGAAACAGACTTGGAGGATTAATTTACAATATATTTCCACTAATGCTTGTTGCTTATTACACTGAAATAATTCAGAGCCAGAGCAGGCTGGGGTTTTTTTGCCTTGTAGTGAGATAACAGAAAGATATTTTTATTTCTTTTAAGCTGTAGCTGAGGTATTACTGCACTCCTGTTGAGGTTTTGTTTGGAGTCTATCAGGGATATAACTGATGAGAAGGGTAATGACTGCAGCACAGTGCTGTTGCTAGGAAGGGTGAAATGCTGTAGGGCTGTTCTGGCTTTCATCTAGTGCTGTGGAGAGGACCGTGGGCTGCGCTGCATCGCGGTAACTTCGAATGGCCTGACCCTCAGATAAACCCAAGCAAACCATGGTTGTTACTTCTCACTCCTCTTCCCTGCCGTATATTTGTCTTTCAAATAGCACCTACTTCCCTCCAGCTTGAGGGACTTACTGGGCATCAGCAGAGAGCAAATTTCATCCTCTCATCCTGTACTTACTGTACATTTAGCCAGCCAGCTGCACGTTGAAGTTGCTTGGCCCCTCACTTCTGTCACTTTTCTTAACCTTTTTCTTGGATTCCTGGGGAGCCTTTTTCTCTCCCAGGCATGTCAGCATCCCCTTATGAATTCACACTGTTCAGGGGGGATCCATGCTCTCATTCAGGGACTTTTTCCTCACTGGCGGCAAAACTAGTGCAAACCTGATGGTGTTTCTCTATTCCATATGACACCGTGGAAACATAGTATGATTTAACAAATATGGGACTTCAAAGTAGTATCAAGAAACTATAGGAGTATCTGTTCGTCAACAACATTTACTGATTACTCAGAATTTCCAAAACACCAAAAAAAAATACAGGCAGTCCAAGTGGAATTTTGTACCTATGAAAAAAGTAAAAGTCTTAAAATATTTTCATGAATGCCCCTCCTTCATGACTATTCTGTACATTCTGGGGGTAGAAGGGAGGACTGGGAGAAATATGGGAAATCTTTTCAGTAAAGACTCTGTCCTGCATCAGGGACTTTCTTGTCCAAGCCCCAAAAAAGGCTCACTTAAATTCCTGGGTGCAGCAAACACAGTGAACTGCAAGGCATGATTGGTTTATCTTACTTCAAAAAGTATCTTTCTTTCTCTTTATAGGCCACAGAGAAAGAACAGGAATTTGCTGCTGCGAGTGCAAAACAGCTGGAATATCAGCAGCTAGAGGACGACAAGCTCTCTCAAAAATCTTCATCTAGCAAACTTTCCAAGTCTCCTCTAAAGATCGCCAAGAAACCGAAAAATATGCAATGCAAAGTGACGCTCCTGGATGGATCGGAATATGCGTGTGAAGTAGAGGTAAAGGGCTTTTTGTCTTCTTTTTTTTATCCTGTCAGGAGGTAAGTGGTGGAAATTATATTTCTAATGTAAGAAAAAGGATGAATGGCCTGATATTTCACCGCAGAGATACTTTCATTGTTTTCCCTGGAGGTTTTTGAAGATGGTGCACAGATTTTAGCTAGGTGAGGGATTCTGAGCACTCCCTGAAACAGCCAGAGACTCCAGATTAATTTTTTGTTGGCACATGCCACATCAGAATGCCGAAAACAAAGCATGGGCAGCAAAGTCTATAAACAAAGAAGTATTTTGATCCCACTGGGATTTTCATTTCCTTGGTATTTTACTAAGTTGAGACTTCCATTGAGTCATTGTCCATACAGTACTTCTGACTATTGTGAGATTAGTACGGGCATGAGAGACACCCTGGGTAAGTGGGGGAAATGTCAGGCGCGAATAGCAGTGAGAATGGAGAGTTTTGTGTGCTTTTCCATGATGTCTGTGAATCATAACTGTGTCTGAATGTTACTAGTAGAAAGATGCTGTGATTTTCCTGTAAGAAAGCTTGCCTTCCCTGCTGGGACTCTGACAGGAGCCTGCTTTTGGGAGGGATGGTCTTTGCTCTCACTTAAAAGCCAATCTGTGCCTGTGGGCAGACCCATGCTATGAGAATGCCTTCAACTCCAGAAGTTCCCAGAAAACCGAAAGTGAGCACATTTAGCATCTCAGAGTAAGCCTGAGAAAATTCAGCGTCTCAGAGTGGACCCTTTCTCCATTCGGTCATTGTCATCAGGGTGATTTTTGGGCAGTGGACCAGCCTGTCCTGTTTTAGGTCAGAAGGCCATGCACACAAGACGAGGCTGAGCCTGGCTGAGCAGTGGCTGCAGAGGAAGGATGTGTGTTGGAGGGCCTGGCTAAGCCAACCATCCTTTGGGTGACTGTAGGGTGCCACGGAGAAGAAAAGCCACCTGGGGAGAACAGGAGAGTATAAAGGCAGAGATTAAATAGTCTGCAGGCTTGAAAGGGAAATCTGCAGGAGCATGGAGAAGGAGAGAGGGTGGAGAAAAGGAGTACCTGACTGGGAGCCAAATCATGGCATCTTTACAGTCACATTTCGCTCAGCCCGTTTGTCCTTCAGCTGCTCTCATTTCAAGTGCTTTGGAGAGTGGCAGATGAGCAAAAACCTTATTGATTTTTACTTAACCCTGGCATTACAGTTCGGGTCAAATTTTGAGATGCTAGTACTGAGCTGCAAACAGAAGCTGATATTTTACTATTCTTACAGCAACTTAGCTGTCCATGCTGTCAAGTATCTTTTAATTTCACTGGTCAAGTCCCATGTTGTTTCCTTCAATCTAGGACTAGCTATCTGGACACATCCTCTGTGACTATTAAATGGTCATTTCTTTACCTCCAGTCTCAGTTTTGTCACTCGGGGATAGTGTGGGAGCCATTAAGCTGGTGGAATGACTCATACTGGCTTTGATGGAAAGAGTCAACTCATTTCAGCTTTTGCCACTTGCTCGTAAAATGTGAGTCACTTTTTGGAATACAATCAAGCAAATCTTACCAAATAAGATTTCTATGGAAATCTTGTCTAGCAGGCTGAGCTTTATCAGAATCTAAGATGGAGCAGAAAGGGAGATTTGTTATGTTAGATTTCCACTTATGCAAAAAAATGCTGTGAATAATACTTTTTGTAGGAAGTTTCACTCTTTCACTAAACTTGAGTTCTCTTGAAGTGTCAAAATGCTGGCATATGGAAGCCATCATGTTTTATTGCTTGTCAGATTTCTCTGCTTTGCAAGTTCTGAATAGCTCTTGAATAATGTCCAATATAAGTTTTGTATGCATTTTTTCTACTTACATTGCTGAAATATTTTCAAGTTGTATTGACTGTCATCAGTAATCATTTTATCTGCTTCTAAGACGATCAGGCTTCCCAGGCAGAATGTAATATTGATGAGAATAGAGCTCCTAAAAGGATGAATTTTCAAATGAAAAAGCTGTAAGGCTATGATGATGAGCAGACCATGGGGTGCACTGAAACAAAGTTAGTTAGGAGGAACAAATATTTCGGGGAACAAGTGCAGCTGGAGTGACGCATAAATTTACATACCTTAAACAGTGTGATTCAGACTTTGCATCCTTCCTAGGTGGTGTTATCAATATTTTATATTTATTGATGATACAACTGCAGGTACCTCTCTGGCACAGCCCACTCCAGCCCATGGGAACTCTTGGTAGATCCCAAGGGAGTCCACTTCCTATGTGCATAAAGTTTAGCTACACTAAAAGGGTGCTGAGTCCAGCCAAGAGAAATGATGCGGCTTTCACTGTACTTTTTCTTAAAAAGAGCAAAAAGTATTCACAAAGGGAATTAGTAGGGCAGGGAAAATGAGGGTCTGTCTCAGGAGACATCTCAGGGAATCGTGTAGGGGGCTGAAGGTGAAGTTCCATGGAAATTTTTGGGGAATAACAAAGTTCTATGTTGGTTTCACAGAAACTCAGTGCTGCAGCATGAGAAACTATCACATTTCAGAAGAATGCTATCACATTTTAAGGATCACCTTCAAGTGAACTCACTGTATCAATCTAAATGGGGGAAAATATACATACATACATACATGCATATGTATAAATATAGATATTCATTCTTGTTCGTCAGCAGCACTCAAAGCCATGCAGTTTTCACAGAATCACAGAATATTCTGAGTTGGAAGGGACCCACAAGGACCGTTAAGTCCAACTCTTAAGTGAATGGCCAATACAGGGATTGAACCCACCACGTTTGGTCTTATTAACACCATGCTGTAAGCAAGTGAGCTAATCTCAGTTCTTATATATATATATACACATATCTATCTATCTATCTATCTATCTATCTATATATACACATATATCTATATCTACATATATATATACATATATATCTATATCTATCGATCTATCTATATATATTTAAATAATATAAAGTGTACTGAGGTATTCAACATATTATGCAGGTCAGTAAATTCCCCAGGATTAGTTATTTAAAAGAATGGGGAGAGGGACAGACAACATGGCAATCAGGTATTTAATACTTCCATTTCTGGCGTTCAACCCACATAACTGTATCTTTCAGAGTGGACAGTGACCCAGGGTAGGGATGTGACAGTTGTTAGATGTGAGTCAGAAATGAAAAAAAGTGTTGTCAGCTCCTGTCTCTCAGGTCCACGTGTATCATGCTTCTACCTACTGAAGGCTACAAGGCAATGTAATCTAGAAGGACCAGAAACTTAGAAACCTAATTTTGAGCTAGAATAATAGCTCTGTAAGTGAATCTTGATTTGGATGCAGGCCAGGTATTTATCTCTCCAGAATTTCATTCCCTAGTCTGAGAGTTGGGGATCATTATAGAATCCATCAGTTACTCTATAAAGTGCTTTGCAAATGACAAATGCCTTTTATATATGTTAAATATTAATGTAATTTAAAGAAGCTTATTGCTCTCCAGTAGAGCGCAACCTGCAGCTTATCAATTATGTGTTCATCCAGTTAATGACCTGGCAGGCGACGCGGCACGTACTCACAGATTGAGACGCTTCTGAGGCAAGTTTGGTTAATCCATTATGCCCTTGCTGTCCTTTGTTTCAGAAGCCCCTCTTTCTTATTCCGTATTTAATGCTGAGCATCTTCACTGTCTTCTGCTATGTTTTTCAGTGTCTCTCATGTTCAGTGCTTTGCATTTGTGACACTAGGGGTTTTTCATGTTGTGTGAGATGTATGAGGGAAAATGTAGTGGAGCTAACTTCAAAGCTGAGGTTAACAGGGGGTCATCTAATGTAGTCTCCATTCAGTGAAAGATCTTAAGCAACTGCCAGGTAAAAGCTTTCCCTTGAGGCCCTGCAGTGTTACTGCCTGTGTGCTCTATCTGTCCTGACCCAGAAAGTTTTTCATGCAGTAAGACATTACAAGCCAAAACCAGGCTAAGTAGGTAACCCAACCTGTTCATTCATCCTCCTCCAAAACCATAAACCACCAGTGTTACCATCTGTACCCCCAATGCTGCTCTTGACCAGAAGCCTGCAGATGGTAGTGGCAGCCTTATTTCAGAGGGGGGTTTCCTTTCCAAGGTGGAATGGCCACCTAATGGATCTTCCCCTCTCCAGGGAAAGCGGCTGGCTTTTGGAGAAGAGGTATTTGTACACTGACATTGTCCCCGGTACTCTGCCAAGAAAAACAGCCTCAGGGTAGCTGCGTGTTTCTCCCAGGTCATGAAGAACCTGGAGGCTTCTGAGGGTCCCTGGATCACAGGAGTCGATGCAGCCTGTTCAGAGGGATGCAGGGTGGTAGTTTCCACCTAGATGTCCCCCCCTGCTGGCAGTGACTCTCCTTGGGTTGTTCATTGTGGTCTCCCCACCGGCATTAGGCTCAGAGATGTTGATTGTCAAAGCATCCAAGGCCAGGGCTGTGGCCAAAACTGCACTTCAAAGTGGTATCTGAAGATTTCTCTTTTAAGCAAGCTAGACCTATGCTTTGCATTTGTTGGTTTGGAGAACCAAAGAGAAAGCAAGATCCAAGACTGCAAATTAATTTCTGATAATCTTAAAAAAGACAATGAACACACTAGTTCAAGTTTTTCCTAAGATTCAAGAAAACAAGCAAAAATAACTTATTTCTGGGTTTCTTCATTTGCTGTCTGGAGTTTTCAAATGCTACAGTACGATTATGTTTTTTCTAGGGTTTGTTTCCCTTCTTGTCCATCTCTGCTCCATCTCAGTTTTCTAGACCACTGCATTTTAATTAAAAGATGCAAGTGGAACAAGCTGTCATGCTGTCCATTACACATAGCCTAAGTTAAAGTGTCTTCCTAAAACAAGTTGGAATTTGTCTTTGTTTCTGCTCTAAACATATGTATGCTGTTCCTCACAACATGAGGTCAGAAAGCTATAACATAATCTGTCTAAATAAATGGTAAAATAATTAGATTTCATTTTGAAAGGCTCAGCTGTCTGTGCCCATCGGTAATTTATACTCTTTCATCATTCCTGTACCACTCAGACTTTCTTATCGTGCAGGCCAGCAGTAAATGAAAACAAATGTTTCCATGGCAGCCTGTCTGTGGCATCTCCGCAGCCCTACATCAAACAGAGCAAGTTGATGTAGGATCCAGATAAGCTGCATAGCACATGGAGAAACAACATCTCACAAAGTATTGCTGTTAACCCCACTTCTGGGTGAGTGGGGGTCAGCTGAGGTAGGAAGGGACTGGTTAAAAAACACTGTGCATGGGTGTTTTTTAACTCCAGTTTTCTCAGTCATGCTGCCACTGGGACCTGGGCAGTGGTTGAGTGTCCCATGCTGTAGCCACTGCTAGGCCTTTGAATGAACCTTTGGTGACTTCCTCCCCGGTGGAGACCCCACTTTCTCAATGGGTTTCCCCACATCCTCGGGTGACATCACAGTAGCATGCTTGAGTTGAAATAGCAAGAAGTTTTCTTTTCATACATTTGAAACCAGGATTTGTAACAATGACAGAAGCAGACTGGAGTGAACTGATCCCTTTCTGCCCTACACAAGTATGGAGATACTCCTTTTGGAGGACAAAATGGGCGTGAAATAAATGGGTTCTCTAATAGTTGAAGTATTGCATTTTGCATGAATTTCTCATTTTCCTGTTAAAGCATGAGTATATGATGAAGCTTCCTTTAAAAATAAATCATTGAAGATTGTCTTTGGACAGCATTGAAGAAGAGTTGTGAACAAGAGGAATTATTTCTGCACTGCCACCTCTGCTAGAAATGAGAGCGGTGGCTGCCTGTGCTGCTTTGCCTGACCTGCAAGACTCCCTCTGGAGGAAAAATCCTCCTGTGTTTCAGTATGATAGAGGGGGAATGCATGGCCCTGTGGTCCCCCTCCCCACACGGCATCCAAGTTG
Organism: Falcunculus frontatus; assembly: GCA_013398115.1. Lineage (NCBI taxonomy): Eukaryota > Metazoa > Chordata > Aves > Passeriformes > Falcunculus > Falcunculus frontatus. The sequence continues at coordinate 1,750,089 of VZRV01004283.1, forward strand.
ACCCTTCCCTGGGAGTTTCCGTGTGTGGACCTGCAAGCTGTTTTTGCACAAGGAGTTTAATAACATCGAATTTCTCATCCGTTTTGGGGTAGATCTTAAGGTCAGGAAGGAAACCTCTGTAATAAGATGCACTCTGCATTCTGGAGGATACAGTTTCGGTTACCCCCTGCATATTTTAATTATTTAATGAAATCCACACGGTCTCTTGCAAATGGATTTACATGTGAAACTGATTACTGAGTGCAAGAGGGACTTTTTTTAATAAGTCTTTTCCTTTTGACCTACTCGTTGCTTACATTTCACTTAATTTAATATGAAGACCTTTGTTTTGGGTTTTGTTCCTTCCCCAGGATATGTTTCAGTAAAAGTGACTGAGTTGAGAGGCATCATCGCTGTTGCACAGCATGTTTTCTGTCCCCAGACCCTCTAATTAGGGCTGACTTGGATTAGCCAGGGGATCCACTTAAGATCTATGTTACCTGACACATGTCAGTAGGAGTCTGACTATTGCCTGAATATGTTTCAGCTGAATAAAGTTAATATATAGTTCTTCTGACTTGCTTTTTTCAAATACTGTAGGCCGCTTTTTGTGAGTTAAAATACTTGTCAATTCAAGAAGCACAATGATCTGGAAATTGGCACTAATGTTTTCCAGCTCATAATGATCAGCTGTGAAGCTGAGCAGAGAAAGGGGTATTTTTTTCTTCAGTTTGGTAATTGAAACAAAAATAAAAATGTTTGGGCTCCCTTTTAGTGATGATGATTATTATTCTTTTTTCACTGAAGCTAAAGAAATCTGAATCAAAGCAAGTCAGGTTGAGCTAAGCCTTTTGGAAATGCCACAACACTGAGGGAGTGGGGCTGGAGCATTTCTGCCTTGCCAGGGGAGGCTCAGGTCCCCCACAGCTTCTGGTGGCTGGGAACTTCTGGGCTGTGTGGTATTCAGGGAGAAGGTCTCTTACCACCTTAGTAGGGAAACACCTAAATGATTAGACAGATATTTTCTCCAGTTAATATGCAAGTATTTTAGAGACTGAAGGAGGAACCAAGAATTAAAACGAAGTCACTCCTTTAGATGTACTGAGTGAACAGCAGGTTGGGCCTTCAGTTACACCTGGCACAGCAGATGACATGGTCACAATCAAATGCCAGAAGCTGAAAACACACACAGACACACACACAAAAAAAAAAGAAACTAAAAATAAAAATTTGTAGACATTCTCTCCACATCTATGTTTTCTATGTCTAGTCCTCTTATCTGTTGCCTTTTGTTAATAGTTTCTGAAAATGATTTGTCCAGTGAAATGTTGAGTTTGTCAGACAAAAATAATAATTTTGATACCTTGGAGGTGCCAGCCATAACATTGAAAATTGTTGTGAGGAGTCCACTTACATTGAAAAATACTTTCAGCTGCTCTGAAACTGCATAATTTTGGGAATAGATGGTTAGCTGAAAGCTTCCTACTGAAATATTGCCTCCGGTTCCCTCCCCTTGGGGCACCAGTTGGACACAAGCCAGGTAACAGGAGCTTGTTCTCTATCTGGCAAAGTTTTTAAAAAACTGGGTTTGGTCATGCACACTCAGACTGAGGTACTGCGCAGTTCATTGGTGGTTAATCTGTTTGCAAGAGCCCAGGAGAGGATGATCTTCCACCTGCCTTTTACCCCAGACAGATAGAGGTCTGTTGGCTCCAGGAGTCCTGTCCTTGTCACCGTTCTTGCTGATGGCCTCACCGAGATGAGACTGTGTCAGTCCCTTCGTATTTGTCTTCTCCAGGCTCATTGCTTGTGGTGGTCTTTGCCCCAGAGAGCCTCCAGCTTCTTACTGGAGTGCCTAGTGCAGGCAGCACCCAAACGCTGCATGTATTTTTTAAGGACTGCTGGAATATTAATCACAAAGAGTGGATGAAAGGCTTTGCCTTTTCTCTTTTCCAAGTGGACACTCAGATTTTAAAGCCTTCTGCTGTTTCTGGACAATGTGTACATTCCCCCCTCTAGCCCATGCCCTACCAACACAGAAGCTGCTGATTTTCATGTCACTGCCCAGTCACGCTCCTGCCGAGTCTCTCTGCATTTTGTCATATTTCCTGCCCTGTTTCTGTGTCTGAAGTGCCTGCTATTTGTTCCAGACCCAACCGAGCTGTCTAAATTCATCATCAACTCTGTTGCTAGTTGCACCAATTTATAGGTGCTGTCCCCGCATTAACAGTAAGAGTTGCCATTTCCAGACCCAAACTAAGTAATTCTTCACTTTATTATCGTCCTCTAAATGTATTAGCTTGTCACATAAAATCTTAATGCTTCATATGGGTGATTTTTTTTTTTTTCCAGCTGAGCCCCATGCAGCGCTGGCCTGCTTTTATGTTTTCTTATCCTTGTCTGTTGATACAGTGAACAAAATATCATAGACAGGACTGGGTGGTGAAATATCTGCTTGCAGAGCAAAATGTTGATAGGCAGCAAAATCTGTCTCTCATGGTTTATCTCGCTCTGGCACAAATGGTTTTGATCTGAAGTGGATAAAGCTTGAGAACAGGCTATGTCAGTTTTCTTGAAAACCCCAGCATTGATGGTGTAATACCATCTAAGGTACCCCAAATCTAAAAGCCTGATCATCCTGCTCCCTCTCCTGCCTCAAGAGCATCTTTCTGTGCAGTGTATTTTTTTTTTTCACTCCAGGCTGGCAATCTAGGTCAGAGAGAGCTCTGTGGCTTTTAAATTCATATGGCAAGATTACTCTGTAAATCGGACTATGTTGACAGTAGAGCTTTTTTCAGCTGAAAATAAACAAAATGTTTATGGTTGCTTTTCATTGATATGTGCCAGGGACTATTTATAATACAGGTAGTGATTGGTTCCCCTTGCTGTGTTGGTACTAGGCTTGTGCACAGTTAGTTAGCGTGTGAGATGAGGAGAGATGAGTGTTAGCTGAGTTTGTCCAAGTATAGGTAGAATAAAGAAAATATTTATAGCTGCCACTGGAAAGCTTCAGCTGCTCTGCTGAATCTCAGGAGACCCGCCTGAGTTACTGCAGTGTCTTGCAGGAGGCGGTAGGGCAATCAGGAGGCATTAAGCCAATGGATCAGCTGCACATCTAGCTAAAATCCAAGCCCAAACAATCTGTGCTCTCAAGAAAGCTGAGTGAGGGGGTTACTTTCTCTGTTGAAAAGCCTTCAGAAATGGAATACTGTTTATTTTTTTTATGTCATGACTTAGCAAATGTGTGAAGCTAATAAATGTGCTGAGAACAGAACTTCCAATTGAGAAATTGTGTCCACTGCTTTTGTATTCATTTATCGGAGAGTAGTGCTCGTAAGCTGTTAGCAGACCTCAGTTTATACAGTACGCATTCTATTGATGCACTTGGGATGCATTTGATAATCATTGCATTTGACAGGTATTTCTGTAGCCATTGTGCACGTGCAGACATGGCTCTCACAACTTCCACATACAAAAACATGCTCCAGAGTGTTTACTTTTTCTCGAGTGCCCTCAGTGCGGTTGCTTGCCATGAGCAGAGGGCTCACTGTTTTCCCAAGGATGCAAACTCTGCAGAGCACCTATCAGTACTCTTAGAGCTTGTGTGGTGCCAGTGCTGGTGTGATCTCTGCTGCTGATGTAGAAGGCAAAAACCCTAATTTGGTTTGATGCCAGAATCGGGACTAGGTCACCAATCTTCTTACTGGGATTTAGCAGTCCTCTGGGTTTTTTAGATTAGTGCTGCCTGTTTAGGATTGAAAGCTAAAACAGCTTTAAAGAAGGTTGCCCCTGATAAAAACTATGTCATATTATACAATGTCATTGACATTTGCTGCAGGTATGTAACTGTAGCATAGGCAGTGTTACCTATTTATCTATTTATCTAAATGCTTGGTTAGTGGTTGACAGAAAAGGTTATTTTCAGGAATGGTAATACATTTCAATATGGTATATTACAATAAATATCAATAAGAGGCTGAATTATAGTACTACCATAATGGGGGAAAAAAAAGAAAGTGATCAATCATCATCATCAATGTATGTTGAAATACCTTCTCATCTACTCTTAAGTTTCCTTATGTGGCATTTATTTGTATGTGCAGAGCAGTATAAAGTAGTGTTCTAAATTAAAAGGCAGAGATAGATTTTCAAAACATTATTGCAGGTTTTATTTCAAACTATTAGTCTGTGTTAGTCACCTACTGGGACATTCTATGAAGGTTCATACATAAAAAAGTTAATAAAGAAATAGAACAATTGGAGAGTTTATATTGATACGCAGCTTTTAGGAAAAGCATTTCTGTACATGAAGTAGCTTCATAATGGAAAAAAAAAGTCTTTTTAATATAGCTTTTATTCAGCAAAATCTTTCTGAAATTGCCTAATTCTTACTCCTCCCTACTTGTGGCTAAATATTTTATTCAGTAGATAATATCTGGAATTTTGACGGGACATTTCCAAATACAGTTTACCATTGAAGTATGGAAAACTTTTGAGAACCAAAAAATGACTGTATTTTGCTCTGAAAGTTTTCTTTTCTTTGAGTGTGTCTTTTTTCCCTTTGCATCCTGAAAGGCTGGCAGAAATGTCTTGTTCAATATCTCCTATGCATGCTGGCGAACTGCTTACAAACCGGATGAGAGCATTCTGTCCCTCCTAGGGATATGTTTATGAACATGTATTATTAATGATTACATGTTGTATTTTGAACATTTATGTCTCCTCCTCATCCAGGGGAGGGCGACAAAGATTCTCAGAGGGCTGGAGCACCTCTCTTATCAAGACAGGACTGAGAGAGTTGGGGTTGTTCAGCCTGGGAAAGGCTCCAGAGAAACCTTATTGCGGCCTTCCAAGAGTTAAAAGGGGCTTACAGAAAAGAGGGAAAGAGACTTTTTACACAGGCAGGTAGTGATAGGACAAAGGGGAACTGTTTGAACTAAAAGAGGGAATATTTAGATTGGATGTTACGAGGAAATTCTTTACTGTGAGGGTGCTGAGACAATAATTGCCCTCAGTAGTGGTGGATGCCTCATCCCTGGAATTGTTCAAGGCGAGGTTGGGTGGGACTTTGAGCAGCCTGGTCTAGTGGAAGGTGTCCCTGCTTATGGCAGGGCAGGTAGAACTAAATGATCTTTAAGGGCCCTTCCAACCCAAGCCATTGGTTTATAATACTTTGCGTGGGCAGATATTTTCTGTAAGAAACAAAATAGTTGGAATAAAAAGACAGTATGAGTGAATTTCTTTTATTTTTAAGCCTTTCTCCGTTGGTCTGTGTGGGAGAAGGGAGTAGGGCATTTGTTGTTTGCTTTGTCACTGTAGGTCTTACCTGTGCCTTTGGTGTACCGTGTTGCACTGCTAACTTCAGCAAAGGTTTGGTTCCCTAGCAGAAATGACTTGAAAATGTTTTGTGGAATGCCTAGAACATCACTCTCTGAACTTTCAGATGTACTAACTGTTGCTGATGCTTCTGGAACTGCCAGTGCCATTTTCAGCAAGCAGGGCAGGGGATTTAGAGGCCTAAATTCCAGTGGTTAAGTCATATTATGCTCACAGATGTTTTTATCCTACACATTACACATGTGAGATTTACTTCAGTAAACCAGAGGAAAACTTGCTGATTTTCTACCAGTTAATTAACGACTCCAGGAGAGATTCTCTATCCTGTTTTTCTTTCTGGATTCTCCTCACTTAGCTTCCTGCTGAAGACTTGAGTTGAGAAATGATAGATTTGAAGAAATTCAGGGGTTTTTTTCTCTTCTGTTGCCTTTCTGCTTCATCTTCTTTTCCTTGTGGAGAGAAACTGTGGGGAAGTACAAACAATGAAAGAATAAATCCTTTGAAAATGCAAATTACAAATGTGTAGAAGTGAAATGAAGTTAAACTTCTTCAGAATGACTTTTTCCATTTATCTTCCTTGGGAAAAAAATTGCTATTTCTTTCTTTTAGCTTCAATCAAGACTTGTTCAAAAAGCATTTTCTCCATGTTTGGGAATTTTCTGGCCTAAAGTACAATGATCAGCTTCTAGAATTTCTCAGTTCAGCTCTTTGTATCTTGAGCAGCTCAAACTCTTTTCAGGAAAAACATGGGAATTGTCATAGGATGTTGGTTATTATTTAATTCACAGATAAAAATGTGCTCCTTATGAGAATGACTGTGTGAGTTTAGAATCTCTGATTGACTTTCTGTAGATAGAGAAGCAACATAATGTGGCTACAAGCTTCTCTACATTTGGAACCACAGTGAACATCCACTTACAAATTCACATCTGTTTGTATGCAGATATGTGCTCATTAAATTGTATATATACTTGCCTATGCATATTAATTTATGACATATATGTGATGTTCATATCCCTCCTCCAGAAATGGGGTTCTCGATACAGAAGTTATCTTGGAGGCTTGGTCACTTTAGCTTGCAATTAATGAGTATTTGCAGAAGTATTGGGGTTTTTTTCTGGGATTTGGCTTTTTTTTTTCTGTGTAAATTGGGTAGTTCATGAGGAAAGAATGAGAAATTGTGTTGTCAGAAGGCTGGAATTCAGCAACTCAGAGACTCAGCTGGGGGAATTTTGTGAAGAGAGTGCTCTCTGCGGTGAGTACAAAGTATTCCTTACAACCAGTTAATCATTTTCACTTGTTTATGTTACAAGAATAATTGCAGAAGCTGCAATGTGGGGATGGAGAAACTTCCCTTTGTATATGCTCCTTATTTGTTGCCACATACATTTTAACTTTTGCAGGTGTTTTATTTGTGTTTTCACAGAGGAGACTACCATGCAGCCCATGCAGGGTAGAAAACCAAAGTATCACCCAAATTAAATTGCAAAAAGTAATTTAAATTGAAACAGTCAAATGACGTAAAAATAGCGATCTGGACACGATTGGAATATTTTTCATCAAAAAAACATTGAAACATTGCAAATGAAAAAAAAAAAATTAGCTAATTCTTCCCCACCAGAAAGAGGAGGGGAAAAGGAGGAGATTAGTACAGCCACATGCCAAAATACATTACAGCATGCAAGGCTAGAGCCAGCCCACTCATTTACACTGTGCATTGTTGAGATCCATTGGAAAGTGCAAATGCTAATTAGGAATGTGAACCCAATAACCTCAACATCAGTTCGAGTCCAGTTACTCGTACCAGGATTTCATGATACTGATCTGTTTGTCCTTACTCCAGCGATCCTGCCTAACTAGAGTTATTACAGTAATTGTGTGGAGTTGGATGTCAGGCTAGTGCTAGAGTGACATTGCTCACTGGCAGCTTGGCAGCTTTTCCAGGGAAAGCAGCAAGGGCGTTTGCATATGTATTTGTGCAGAAAGTTACATGCAAACTCTTCCCATTTGAAATCCAAGTCTACAGCTGTGATACTTTTTCGTCTTGCTGTGCTCCTTGACTGATCAGAAAGGGAAGTGAAGTTTCAGTTCATCGGGTTGTCCTGACCTTGCGGTTACTGTGCGATGGAGCTGATGGTTATTGGTGGCAAAAATGAATCCTGTTATAGCTGTTTGGCTGTGGAACTCTGCTCTCACTTTGTGTTTTCCCTAGCACTGCAAAATTTGGTCTGAATGTGATCTCTTGTAATTGATTCCATGCTGCAGGAAGCCCTTGCTCAGCGTTTTGCACCCACATGAGACTGCAGCATCGAATGCCGAAGTAGAACCACCCCAAAGTGCATCACTTTGGAGGCTGCGATAGTTTCCATTTCTAGGAAGCAGAGAGGGCTGTTTTCTGCTCTTCAGCTCCTCATCCTCTTTCCCTCTCAGTGAGAGGAAGGTAATCTGCTAGTGAGAAAAACTAGAGCCTTGAGAATAGACTAACACTCTACCCTGTAATCAGATGCTTAACCCCTTAGCACCTGTGGAGGTGCACAGGGATCCCAGTATCATGTCTGTGCTTGTCCAAAGGGACTGGAGAGGCCCCTGATGTGAGCAGGGCAGTGAGCAGGTGTGGTCAGGCCAGCTGTGGCATTGCCTGGCCAATGCCTTGAAACTCTCTGAGAACAGAGGCTCCTCAGCCGTGTTGAGCTACCAGTCCCAGAGTGGTATTGCCCCTCCAGTGAGAAATCTGCCAGACAGAGGGTTGGATTCTGTCTGAATCCAAAGACAGACAGAATCCTGAGTACAGAAAAAAAAGCCTGAGTACAGACAGGTCCTCAGCATGGATGGCTCTAGCTGGCATAGAGCTAGGAAAGATGGCTGGTCCTGTAGGTTGGAGGTTACCCAACAAGTGAAAGTGGGTCATTCAGGGTGAGGTGCATCGAAAGAGGCTCAGGCTGCATTATTAGGGTGGGTGCCAAAGTGGCCTGCAGGAAGACTGCAAATGATTGTGTTTCAGGGACAGGCCAGGTTTGCCAAACCAGGAGCCACAGCAGCTTGAAGACCTTTTGGAGAGGTGGTGCCTCCTGGCAGGGGCAGCCAAGCCTACAGCCTTGCGCAGAAATAAAATGTGTCCCTTGGAGGTGGCAGATCTGAATCCTGATAAATTTTCCTCTGGCACAACTGGCTTCCAGCCTGGGAAGCACCATCCAGCACAAGACATTTGAAATCTTTCTGATCTCTTCCCTATATTTTACTGACTCCCAGAGGAATTTTCTGTAGTCTTACTAGCACCTGTATGACAAGGAAGTTGGTGTCACATCTTTGTATTTTAAGTTGTTGGTTGCTCATTTTCTATATAATTTTCCTCGTTGCTTAACACAGTACAATAACATACGGGTTTGGTGGCTCAGTTGCTGCAATACAGGGTTTTTATTACTCAAGGGTCCTGATGGGCAGCAAGGTGGACAAAAGTCAGTGATGTTCCCTGGCAGCACAGAAGGCCAGTCCCATCCTGGGCAATGTTACCAGCAGGTTGAGGGAGGTGATCCTTCTCCTTTACTCAGTCTTGGAAGTGCTGAATCTGATTCTGGGCTCCAGTACAAGGGAGACATGAACATACTGGACAGAGTCCAGCAAAGGGCCACAGGTGTGATGAAGGCACTGGAGCATGTCTTTCATGAGGAAAGGCTGGGAGCTGGAGCTGTCCAGCCTGCGGAAGAGAAGGCTCAGGGGGATCTTATCAATGTGTATCAATATCTGATGGGAGGAGTAAAGAAGAGAGCCAGAATGTGCTCAGTGGTATACATTTGCCAGAGCAAGTGTCAAGTGGTACAGAGTGAAAGACAAGAATTTCCATTTAAACAGAAGAAAAAAAAATTACTGTGAGAGTGGCCTACACAGGCTGTGGAGTCTCCATCCATGTAGATACTCAAAACCCAAGTGTGCACAATCCTGACCAGTCTGCTTAAGGTGGTGTTTCTGGAGAAAGGAGGGTGGACTAAGCAATCCACAGAGGTGCTCTCCAACCTCAGCCAATCAGTGGTTCTGTGATTACCATACAGTACATATTTTGTGGCTGAAGTGATAACAAAGGCTTGCATTTTTTTCACTTTAATCGTGTTTGCTTATTATAAGTACTTCACAGCTTATGGGTTTAATCATAATAAAGGAAAACTTTCTTATTATTGTTCCACATTAAGAAATACCGAACATTGTACCCAAATGTCTGCCAATGAGAATAATTGACTTGATAGTAATCTTGTTGTCCAGGCAGAGCTAAGGTGGAAGTACTTTAATTTTTGAGCTCCTCCTTCTGTGTTCACACAGTCTTGGCCTGGTGACCTTGTAAGGTGATGGGGGTGTAATGGAGGGATATGGGCTGAAGAAGATGATGTGGAAAAGTTTGAGCATGGTGGAGAAGCCAACTGGGGGACAAGAGAGCCTTTTGTGACCTTCAGCCTCCCAAGAAGGGAGAAACTCAGCTTCAAAACTGAGGAGAAGCTGGTGAGAAGAGAGGCTGCTTATGCTTTCCCTTGTGTGTGAGAATTGCTGGCAGGCACAGGCTTGCCAAGTTTGCTGCTGCCGGCTCCTTTCGCCAGGAACTTTACCAGGAGGCTGTTTATTCCCATTCCAGCTTCAAGAGAGAGCCCTGGCCTTTAGAGAGCTGCAGGGATGAGGCTGTGAAAAATCGTAACATTTTTGCTCCTGGACCTTTGTGTTCATTTATACTGCTTAATCTGTGTGTTGTATTCCTTCTGTTTGCTTGGCTTCCCAGAGCTTAAGGAAAGCGTCTTTTTTCACATCTGCACATTTTGTTTCATCCCCTTCATGCCTGAAAAATGTCTAAGAATATTTCTAGTGGATACTCTTGCTTGAAAGGATATTTACCATTCAGAATTTTTTTTGTTGTTTACAAAGTCAGTATTTTATAGCACAAAATCTTCTTTTTTTATTTTTTTTGATCCACATTTTTTGAACTGCTGAGAATTGATTGGCGTTTTTGGCTTTAACTTGTGATCCATAGTAACCAGTAGACTGTCAAACTTTCATCATCTTAGACTTGTCACTCCAAAATAATGGAAAATGAGGGTTTTGGATGGATTGAGGAGCTGTATTAATTTTTAAGTTGACCTTTCTCTCCTCCTCCCATTCTCTCCCTGCCAAAGCAATGATATCCGTGCCTTTCATGGTGTGGTTATTTGGGCATGCAGTAAAATAAAAACAATTAACAAGGGCAAAAGAGGTCTGCTAAATTGCTTTAATGATATAGTTCTAATTGAACCTCCTAATTTCCCATGAATTTATGCAATAGCTTCTCTTCACTGTGTTTCTGAGCAATGATGCTTTAGAAACAGTGTGCCTGCTCACACCACATGGGTACAAAGTGGCACTGCTGCCTATATGCAGGTGAACGAGGATTTCTCTTGGCCTTGCATTAGGAGAACAGCAGGAGTGGCTCCATTTCCAGGCAGCCCCGACTCCCCAGATGGCCAGAGTCCTCTAAATCCTTCTCCCACAGGTGATCTCTGACCTGGGAACAGGCATTCAGGGGCAGTGGTGAGGCTACAACATGAGGCTCATCTGTTTGGAGACTAACGGGCATTTCTGTGGGAAGAGAAGTGGTCCTGGTAAGGGTTCCCCTCAACCATCATGAGTTGTTCCTTTGTGATGGTAAAGAGAAGAGCCTGGCCAGGAAGGGCCGTCAGTTACATGTTGTATTTCTCATGTCCTCTTGCACCACCAGCACGGTTTTCCCATATCCTGATACAGCAGGAATATTGTGGAAAATGACTAAGTACAACTTGGAAATCTTCATACAGAAGGAAGAGGAGGCTACATTGCCATAAAAATTGTTCCACATTGCCATAGATACTCTCACTTGCCTGCAGTGTGTAGCCAAACAAGAAATAGTGGGCATTGGGGGTTTTATGGGAATTTGGTTTTTATTACAGCACAGTCCTGCACAACTGTTTCCTGTAGTGCCCTGTTAAAACACCATACCTTGCAGCTGCTAGCTACTATTTCTCAAAATAGACATCTTTGTAGCCACATGGATTGGCTCCTGTGTTGGCCTTAAGTGACTCTTGAGAGAACACTGAAGTGCCACAATTCAAATACGTGTAAATGGTGCACTGGTGCAGGCAAAGTGTTTTTCAGAGCTGGTGTTCTCTATAGCTAACCTGCTTGTTTTTCTCCCCTCAGTATAACTATTTTGTTAACAAGTAGAAGAGCAAGAAATTTGGCAAAATGCGGCACTGCTTGCTTATAGCAGAAATGTGACTATTTTGGCTTGAAGTTTCTGAGTTGGTTCCTCTCCACACACCAGTATTAAGATCTTTCTTATCCGCCTCTTCCTCTACAGGGAACACCAAGTATAAAACCACCAGCCTCTTGTTACCTACTTTCAAGTTTGGAGCGTGAAGAATTAACTAAACACTTGTTTGACATTGTAAAGGAGCTGGGGCATATTTATGCTTCCTACTTACAGGGTGGAAAGCATGTGACACGCAGAACAAGGCCCTAGAGCTCTTTGCTCAAATAATGCTGGAAGGCACAGTAAATGAAGTAACAGGAATACACTTGTAATGCACTTCTGGGCCCGGGTTTTTTTCCTCAGCTGGAGAACATTTTTTAGGCCACACTTCAGTTTCTCCATTGATAAAAATGTAAAGGATGTTTTCTGGTGTCCTTTCCAATATATTATTCAAATGCCAGTAAAAATGTCAAATTTAAGGTAAATTAGATTACGCTGCACAACTCCCTCCATCATCTCTTGTGATGTTTTCACTGGGTGTTAAACAGCAACCCTCAGTCCTTTTTTCCTCTTGGCCTGCTTACGACTTCTAAAATAGTTTGAGGCCAGCGTTGGGCTCCATGGGTTTGTTGGCATAGCTGTGTCAGCTTGGATTGTGAACTGCCCTCTCCCAGCCAAGGCTGCTGGGTTGGCAATGCAGTCTGGGCGCAGCGGTGTCTACAGAGGCACGTAAATTTGGAGGTGGCATTCTGTCCTCTTTTGTGTCAACTGCCCGTATTGCCTTTGAAGCAAGTAGCGTGTTTCCAGTCTGCTTCTACTCATGTGTATGCTACAGCTAAAGAAAACACTGTGCTGATATCAACTAAAATATTTATGTATGCGTGTGGTCAGAATAAAGTGGGGAGATGTTTTCCTTTAGCTGAGCTGCACTTAGGGAAGCAGGCAGTGATGAAACACAGTGATGAATATGGCCCAAATAAATTTGAATTTTTTATCATAGTTAAGGCACATCACAGTTGGCATGTGTAGGTTATAAAGAGGATATTTCTGTCTGTTTGTTTTCCTGGAGATTTTTTTTCTCAATTTCGCATACAACACTGAGAACCAGGATGACCTGAATTTTTACTGTCCAATATGGTAGACACTGTGAAGTTTCTGCTGAGGGCTCTGGCTGTCGACAGTGAGAGGTCTTCTCATCTGACATGCCAGCAGTAAAGAAGGTTAGTGGGACACTGGAAAGCTGGTTTTTTTACCCAGCTGCATTCTCAGTCAGATAGTAGGCTCTTTCCGTGATTTCCGTAGATGGCGTAATCGCATTTCCCTGTGTATTAGACAAAAATGGGTCCTGGAATCAGTCCACACTGTTACTGAAGCAAAAAGTATGTCCACATTTGGTTTTTCCTCCAGTGGATTGCGCCCCCCCCCACCCAGTCACAACTCTGATAATCCATGACCAAAAATATTTTGTACCACTGCTTGTTGCTACTTGCACACAAAGAATTGTTTCAGTTTGCAGAGGTGTGACCTCATCATGCTCTTGAAGTTGTAGTTTCTGAGACAGAAGAGATTTTCTTATTGGAAGTTGAAACATGACATGTATGACTTACTTTTAACTCTGCAAGAAGGCTTGAGGTTTTAGGAAAAGAGGATTTGCCCCATTCAGCAGATTCTTATGAAGCTCCAGGTCAATAGGTTGGAAAGATGGATGTGTTGAATTCAGTCATTTTGAGGTTACTGATTTGACAGAAAAGGTGTTATTTTAATGCTTATATTACTTTATTTTGCAAACTTAAGGGTCTTTTTGTTTATTTTCTGTTCGTTTCCCACAGAAACGTTCCAGAGGTCAAGTGCTATTCGACAAAGTGTGCGAGCATCTGAACCTTTTGGAAAAAGACTACTTTGGGCTAACATACAGGGACACAGAAAACCAAAAGGTAACCCCGAAAACTGCAGGTGGCCTTTGGTATGTGAACATCAGAACTCCCTGAGACACTCTCCAGAGAGTTGCAAACAATCCAGAAGTTGGTTTTATCTTCCTTGCCAAGTTCCATAGACACTGTTTTTTGCGACTCTACTTCTTAAGAGCATCTCCTGGGTTTCCCTGGGTTCCCTCTCTTTCGGCTATTTATGACATGAAGGATATTAGTCATATAGCTGGTGCTCTTTCTAGTATGATTTATTCCTTTACTGTCATAGATGAAAGTCAGATCTACACTCATAGATACACTGCAAAACATATAATACTAAAATATGGCTTAATAATAGTGGTTGGGACACAGGCAGGACAGGAGATGATTGACTGCTCCTGCTAACTGCTAAGATAAGGGAAGGCTCTAAGCCTTGACTTTATCTTAGCATTGTTGTTGATTTGACTAAAAACATTAGTCTTCAGAAACGGTAGCAATAGTGAATCACATTCTGCTGTCCTGCATCCCAGCTTCAGTATGAAATAAGCTGTGTATTACAAGTGTCAAAGATGATCCAATGTGCACACTGGTCAGGTGATATGCACACATATTGTTTGGAACATGGTACAGTGAAAGTATCAAAGGATAATTTAAAATATATTGCATTTTTTTGGCATTTTAAGATAAATATTTTGGCAGAAACCAGTACAAAACTTAGCAATATGCGCAGTAGCTCAGCAGAGCTCACCAGGTGAAGGTATTTTGTGCTTTCCATGGCCTGAAAGGTCTTCCCTGATGGAGCTGGAGCTATTACTACTATTTTAGCTGTTTATGTCTTGTGGGAACAATAGTTGTGTTTTCTAGGCTTCCTTTTGTTTCAAATATATATGATATGAAAGAAATCGGTCTTTTTGTTTCTTTTTTCCCCTTTCTTTACAGACTTCTTAGTTTCTGATTCAGAAAATCACTTAAGCAGATACTTGATCCATGCCACTGCAAGATAATGCTTTAGCATATGCTTAGCTTTGAGTTTTGGTAAAAGCTAGGCAGAACTCTTAACTGCGTTTCCAGACAGATATGCTTTCCTATGGGAAAGAGAAGCATGGATTCATTATTAACACCTGGTTTAGAAGCACTAAACATTTATAGGTCACCAGTTATTTTACAGAGCTAAACAATTAAAAGGAAAACTGCCTGCCACCACTCTTATTGATCAATAATATGCAAATTTTATTGTCAAAGTACTTAGCAATTCACCTCCATCCTCTGGCACGTATGTGCCTACATCCCATGTAGGCACATCCAGCCAGGCAACATATGTGCCTACATCCCATGTCATCTTTGTAAACAGAAATCCTAATGCATCTTTAATTTCTTGGTGCATAGTGTGCTTTTGTGTTCAGAAATAGCTGGAGTTCTTCAGGCTCATGTTTTGCACCACAGAGCAGGTTTAGACAGCTGCAAACTGGTTGTTTTTGTTGGGGAGGGATTGTTGTATTCTTCTTGTTTGATATTTGTGTAGTGTTTTATTGTCTCTCTGATACATTTGTTTATCTTCCTTTGGAGAAAGTGGAACTTTCCTGGGGAAAGCGAGCTTTTTGTTCTGGGCTGTGACGCATTTTAAATATTAATTTGATTCTCTTAGAGGTCAAGATAGCAGAGGCACTGAGACCCCAAGCTGCTGTGTGCCTCCTCCAGAGGAATTTCATCTGCTCCTTGGCATCCATGGAGTGCTAATATATCACTGGGATAATTCCTCACCTCCTCGGCAGGGGTTTTGTCTTGCATAGTCACTGGGCTCTGCATGGTGTGGATGGGGGCAGAGGTGCTGTGGTTCTGCCTCTGGTTTTCTCCAGAGAGCCCTTTGTGCTCATGCTGCATTGCAAACAGGGTAGTGCACTACTCTGCACTTGCTTATCCTCTAGCAAGTTTTTTCAGCCTTTCCAGGATTAGAGAAAAAAATCAATCAAAAAAAACCTCTTTGTAGCAAGCTTGTAGAAATTTAGTTTTCCCCAGAGATACTCTGGAAAAAGATTTCTGTAGGTTCATTTTACCAATTCCTATTTTTTATTCTTTTATTTCAAATCATTCAGGCCCTCAAAGTCTGAGAAGGTTAATAAAAATCCTGCTTCTACCCAGGGCCACATCTTGAAAATTAGTGTTAGCCCTGCCTACTGCTGCTCCAAGGAGAAAGGGGTGACAGAGCTTCACATGTCCTAACTTTGACTCATAGCACTGTTTTAAAAATAATGTGTATTGTGTTTTCTAATTCAAATTGAAAAAAGGAAACATTTTCTTTGCAGAATTGGTTGGACCCTGCCAAGGAAATCAAGAAGCAGATCCGAAGTAAGTTTGTTATTGTTGCCCCCTTCTACATATGTCCCCATGGGGACAAAGCCAATTTCACAGATGTCTTTTGTATCCTGTCCCAAGTCTTTAGCAAAGGAATTACCTACATCTTTTAAATATTTTACCCCTTGATGATGGTGAGGCATTACTGATGCTCGTAACACATGAACTTGCATTGCTGAAAATAACTTGACATTTGCAGAGATGCAAAATCCTGAAGTTTGACATTAAGCAATGTGACCTTAGGGACTAGGCCACATATATAAATTATTTCTTGCACTGCTTATATTTATATCATATCTAGAAACACTGCTCATGTCCCATACTGAAGTAATTTGCTGGTACAAATATAGTACTCTATCTAAAATATCTTTCTGCTTTTCAGAATCTTGATCTTTGCTCCTAAAATGACCATTCAGTCAATTTTGTGATTCATGTGAATCTTTTAAAAAACTCAATTGCTACAACTAGGCGTCTGCTACATTAGACATTCAAAAACCTCTCAAAGGAAAACCTTGTTGAGACTGCTGGGCTCAAAATTTGACTTGCATTTTTTTACTTCCCCTTACTTTTAAAAATTGACAAAATATTTATGTGTATGACTTCTGTGGGCAGAAAAGCCTCAGTAACTTTTTTCTTTGCACATTTTTAAAATGACCCCTTCTAGCACTTGTGCTTTCATATATAAATGTGTCTGGTAATTCACATTTGTTGAGTCAGGCCTGGCAAATAAATCCCTTCCCTCTCCAAGATTCAAAGGGTTAATTTACACTGGCAGGAAAATTTCCCCACTTACTGTGAGCAGCCTCCCCTTTCCTCCAGTATTATTTCCATTACAAGTAAGTGATCTGCAATACAAAGTAATGAACATTTGCCTTTTTTAAATCTCATGAAGGGATGGGTCTGGAGAGGAAGGTGCTTCAGACCACGATGTGTCAGGTTACACAGATGGTCAATGCAAGTTAAGCAGCTCAGCTCCCCACCACATATTTTAAATGCATTTAATATGTACCCAAGCCATGAAATAGACAATGAAAGTTTGTGACAGCAGGAGATTAACCAGGGCAGAAGAGTCTCATCCCAGACTTGAGGCAGTGGACAGTTGTATTTGCAGAAAATGACAGTAATAATTTGCTTTCCCTGTACAATTCATCCCAGAATTTTGGAACAGGCCAACAGTGGAAAAGTAGTGCTGTTACCCATAATGCTTTCCAGAATATATCTACAGTCCTGCTAAATGCTGTTTGATTTGTACAACACTCAGACCACACTGCTGGGATTTCATCCCAGTGGTTGAGAAAGGTCCTTGGCTCACACCCCATTAGTTATAACCCACTAACTTTCACGGTTTTAGGTTTTATTCCAACCCCTGTAAATATGAGGTGAAGACTGCTTCCTCCTCTATCTTTTGTGCTATTTGTGATAGGCTTTATCATAGGTTGGATTTATTTTGAGTGTGCCAAGGAATAGGTTTACAGACCTTGGCCCCTTTCATCTGCTGTGGGACCAGGTGTCACCCCCTGGCTGCTCTCCCACCTTGGGGCTGGTCTGTTCCCTGGTGGGACCATGCCCCATCCTCGCTGCCAGCCAAATCTTCCTTTCACCATCTTTTATGGCCCAAGAAATTGGAAAAGATCCTAAAATCCAGGACTCCAGAAGTCTTGCCAAGAGCTGAAGTCCTGATGGTGAACATCAAAATTCTTGCACTTCACAGAATCATTAAATAGTTTGGGTTGGATGGGACCTTAAAGATCACCTAGTTTCAACCCCTGCCACGGGCAGGGACACCTCCCACTAAACCAGGTTGCTCAAAGCCCCATCCAACGTGGCCTTGAACATTTGAGCCTGTTTTCTCAGTTGTGTGGATGACCAAAGTGGATAGGGCTTCGCATGGGATGAAATTTCCTCGTTGCTTGTAAGAACAGTGTGGTTTGGGGTTTTGTTATTGCTTTTCATTTGCATTCAAGTCATGTGCTAGTGTAACCTAACCCTTTTTTCCAAAATAGCTTCTATATTTACATACCATGTTCAACTCTTTTTAAAAATCTTGATATTATTCCTTCACAACATTTAAAGCTAACACTCCAGAAATAATTTTGCCAACTCTGGTGATACAAACCAGTATCCATCCCATGGGTCAACTAAATTTAGTGAAATAATTGAATAAGAATTCCCCAGTGCTATGTATTTTTTCAGTCATACTCTCTGTGTTTGTCCTTGCAGTTTTCTCTGCACAATAATTTATGTCTGCTGAAGAAAGGAGCTATGTGCTGAGGCAGCACTGAGAGGATGCTGTGAGCTGATTTGGGCAGCTAGACCTCAGCACATCACCCTGCTCCAGAACTCATTTGTACTCTGGCTTGTGGTATTTCCAGCACCTCTGTGTTTTGGGTTATTGGTTTTTAAAGCTTGTACAGACTGTGTGGTGCTTTGTTTCAATAAACCTTGTTCTCAGACTGAGAGGTTTTTTTAGTATTAGTAATAAATTACTGCTCACTCAGAGTCCTCACTTCAGTGGAAATCCTACTAAATAAGAAAAGAGCTCTAGAATCTGACCTAATATAGCATCTTCAGTACAACGTGTGGGAAAACTGTTCTAAAACCTGTTCTTACTAATCGCTTGTCTGGGATATTTTTAAGTCTGCTGGTGATTGAATAACATGAGCATCTCTGTTTGCACTTGCAGTGTACTTTCAGTCAATCTGTGTTCTTTTCCAGGTGGTGCTTGGCAGTTTGCATTTAATGTCAAATTCTACCCTCCAGACCCTGCCCAGCTATCTGAAGACATTACCAGGTGTTTTAAACATGAAATACCTTTTTAGAAGTGGCTTAAAAGCTGTTCCTGGTAGCACTTACACTCTAATTATCCAAGAAAAGAAATATTCTATTGTCTTCCTTCCTTTCTATTGTCCCATTGTCTTCCTTTTTCATATGAGCTTATGGAAAATATGCAATGCTTTGACAAAAAAGACAGTGTGAACAGTGTCTATCCTCGGCATTATGAAGTATTTTGTATAGTTTAACCCTAAACCCCAGCTTTTTCAGTATGCGTATTTCTTAGAGTTGATTTTAATTTTCACAAAAATGCCTGATGCCCATTTTTGCCAGTGGTAACAAGTTATTGCTCTAAGTAAAATTATAACTATGAAAGGAATGATGTGAGATAATGTTGTGGTTTCACAACCATTCTGAATCCAAAACAGAGCAAGCACTGTACCAGCTACTTAGGAAAAAATGAACTCTTTCCCAGCTGAAACCAGGATAGATGAGAATAAGCATGCATGCAAATTTTGTATATCATTTAACAAAGTAAGCAATCGATGTGCATGGAACAGAGAATATGGTGGTAATGAATAGCTGCTCCCTGCTCTCAAAGTCACTTAGCTCTGCACTCTACACCTCTGCTCTCTGGTTTTGTATTCAGATTGCAACCACAACAAAAAAAGCCCAAAACCTCACCTGATTTCCTCCTTGGAAAGAGGCAGAAAATCTTCGAGCCATGATGAGTTTTTGTGCCATCAGCAAACTGTTCCCCAGCCTGTTGCAATATTTTGTAACCTTTGAATATTTTTAACCTTCAGTGCTTTATGGACTACTTATTGCTTCTAAGGTAGCATGAAGCCTTTGGCCTAGATCAGGGTTCCCTGTGGTAGATACTGTGCAGAAAGACAGTGTGCCAAGAGTTCACACTTGAACAAAGGACTTCCAAAGGAAAGGATTGCTTTATTCCTCTTCTGACTCTTAAATTTCCCCTGGGAACTCTGCCACCAAACCAATGCTCTTCCCTTTTTTTTCCTGTTTTCATCTATCTGGTGATACCTTGCACTGCATATCTCTGTGGTTTTAACAGCATTTACTGTTCAAATGTATTTTTGAGAAAGCACAACAGGTTGCTAAAGAGATACGTTTTTTGAATGACTTAGAGTTCAGCTATTCTTAAATGAACAGTGTATGAGGTTTTTAATTATTTTTTTCTCCTTAAAGAATTATCATGTCGTTTTATATCTTAGCGATTTATGATAGAAATCTAGTATGTTTAATGGGTATTTCTTCATCTAGGTCATTAAACAAAGTAGTAACCTATTTTATTAAGAGATCTCCATGCTGCTGTGTAAAGATAAATTAGGTGTTCCTACTGATAAATTCGGCAAGAGCTTGGTGTTTTGGGGGTTTTTGGGTTATTTTTACAAAATTATTATTGTCCTTGTAAATGACTGCCAAGCTCTGGGCTTGGCTGTCTACAAATTCCTAGTGGAGCCGAGGCCTCTTTTCAGTGCTCAGGCGGTGCTTCTTCGGGGGCAGCAGTGGAGGAGCCCTGTCTGAGCTACTTTGGTGCTCCCTTGCAGGTACTACCTCTGCTTGCAGCTGAGAGATGACATCGTTTCGGGTCGGCTGCCCTGCTCGTTCGTCACGCTGGCCCTGCTGGGCTCCTACACCGTGCAGTCGGAGCTCGGCGACTACGACCCGGACGAGTACGGCAGCGACTACATCAGCGAATTCCGCTTCGCGCCAAACCACACTAAAGAGCTGGAGGACAAAGTGATCGAGCTGCACAAGAGCCACAGGTAAGCAGAGAGCATCAGTGTGAGCTCTAGCCCGCTTCAGGTACCGTCCTGGTGCATCAGGAGAAGTTAAATTCTGGCAGTGGTGCACTTAATATTTTTCCGGCAAGACTCCTCTCTGTGTCTTTGGATAGAGAAGAGCTTTGCAACATGAAAGTTAACAGGGTCTGTGCTAGAGCTGTGGCTCTGGTAGGTACCCAGCTGCCTGAGGGGTATGGCTGTCGTTCTGACAGGCTGAAAATGTTTTCCAGCTGCTGGATTTTTTTTGGATTCTGTTTCCTTAACATTTATGCAAGAACTGGTTGCTTTTCCACAGGGGAATGACACCTGCAGAAGCTGAGATGCATTTCCTGGAGAATGCCAAAAAACTATCAATGTATGGAGTAGATCTCCATCATGCCAAGGTATGTACTTTGGTTTTTTCACTGGCCATATTTCCCCTGTGGCACAGTACTTGAATCTGCATGGACTCCCTGATTTATTTTTTCTTGTATTTTTGAGACAGGAATTTTGTGGGACGAATCATGTGTCAACATGAGGAAAGGTGACTCACAGGATAAGTGTAAATATATCTTGTAACCATAACATAATTTAGCCTATAGATTCAAAGATGTTGCAATCAACTTTCATGTTGATTAAACAACGCTATCCTTGAGGGAAATATTGAATGGATGGAGTGATGAGGAAGGATATTAGAAACTGTCCAGAGAGTGGTCAGTTGTCATTTAATTCAGCTACGTTTTCTAGTTTAATAAGGCCAACTATGCTATCTTAATGGGATAGCAGATCATTTCTATGCTGCAAAGGACTTTCAAGCAATTATTTAGCTGTGCTGGAAACCTAATCAGATTGATGATAATGGGGAGACAGCAGCTTGTCTCTTTCCTGAAGTGTGGTTGTTGCGGTTGACAGGGAGGGCAGTAATTCTCCTGGAAACATTCTCGATGATCAAGTAGTTTCTCTAATCATCAGCAGGCTAAGTTATGAATAAAACATGGTCATTCTTACTGTGGCTTGGGAGAGCCACCTATTAGCCTTGTGTTGGTTGTCTGATTTTTGGTTTTAGGGGTTTTTTTCCAAATAAATAATTACTGTTGTTTTCTTCACTCTTCAGAGTAAGACTAATGGATTTTAACATTTTTGAGGTTAGCAAGCATCCTTGGCAAATGAATATTGAACCAAGGAATTCTGCCCTGTGGAGAGAACTGTGTTTTCTGTAAAGGTCAAATTATTGTGAGCCTGTTTTGTGCTGCAGCTTTCAAGCTACATCCTTTCAAGAACGGAGATAAATTTGCAGCACAGATCTTGAAAGAGCCTGCAGCCGTGTCCCTGGGGCACTTCATAGGAGCTGTGCATGTGTGTTACAGAATTCAAGGCAATCTTTTGTGTTCTGTTAATTGCCTTCACTGAAAATGAAGAATCTGTGTACAGCTCAATGGGCAACATCTACCAGGAGGGATACCACTGCCTTCCCTGTATCCTGCAGACACACACAGAGTCTTGAGGCACATTTGGAGCAGAGAGAAATGGATTGCCAAATGTCACTCGATAGCTTTTTCTCTGATGCAAAGAAATCCACAAACCAGCAACTAAGTGGATTACTGTTTTAAATAAGTTAACAGCTTTGTTACTGAGAATTTTACATAACATAGCATTAAGGCCTAAGAATTTTTTCAGAATATTGGGGAAAAGCTGTGGATTCAAGATGGGCTGTTATAAGATAACCATTTTATTTATTCTTTCCCAAAAAAGTATTACTATCCTGGTTTGCTCTTCTTTTTTTCATATGGAAAGACTCAGAGCAAGAGAAGTTGGCAGAAAAGTTAATCTCTCTCCAAACTGATGCTCTTAATTTTAAAAAGCTGCGGTGGTCACCAAGTTGTGTTTGTGTTTGGGTTAAGAAACCTGACAGTCATCTTGAAAACTGAGCTGAAGGTGGGAAAAGTAGACTCTGCGTGAGAAGTCACGTTGAGTTTTAATTAGGTCTGCCAGTGAGATTTGATGGTGTCAGACTAGGGGGCAAGTATCTCTGTGCATGACTTTTAAAAGTCGTGCCATGGCAAATGTCTCTATGTAAATGTCAATTCATTAAGGCTGTGCCAATATCTTAGGTGTTGGACACGTTTGACTCACCAGCTCCCATTAAAACTAGTTCTCAGTTATCCAATTCAAGGCTGTGATGAAAAATGTGTCCAAATAGATGGACTGTTCCTCTGGGCTGTCACTATTTTGAGGAAGCCCCCCCATCCATATGCAGAGCTAAAGGGATGTGTCTCGGACATTACAGCTAACAGGCTTCTGTCCTATGTAACCACATGGCTCCTGAAAAAAGCCAAATTATTTTATTCAGATTTCATTTTACACTAGCAGTATCACGTTGGAGAACAGTCTCTGACGCCAACAAGTAACAGAAGTCTTGAATGAACTTAGATCTGCGGTGAAGGTGGAGATGAGGGAAGAAGGCATTTCTCAATAACTTTTTGAGAAAGTGTATCAAAAAAAGGAGCCCCTTGCACCTGCAGAAATGTGCCATGTATGAGCACACTTGCATTTCAGGCATTCACCAGGCAGTGTGATTACTGCAATGAGACTTTGTTTTTTAGAATGTATTCCCTGTATTTTGACACTGCTCTTTGCTTAGGAATGTGAAACCGAAGTACACTGAAAAAAATTAGCTTTGTCTTTTCTGTAGTGCCTGACAGTGATACCACACAAGAGCTGTATTTAGAAAAAGTCTATCTTTAAGTGATGATACCATCGTTGTTGGAACATATGTCCTCTATTGGTGTATCTTCTAACACTGGAGTGACTTTGTGGCACTATTTCTATGTTGTGATTTTAAAACTTTTTTTTAATTTCAAGCTGTGCCATAGCTGCTTCATCATGACTGACCATGCATACCATTGTGTTGGTCTTGAAATGTAATCAGCTTTTCAATGAGAGCCTAAAAGATGGCTGGCTGGGAAATCCAGCAGAAAATGATTAATTCATTTCATGATTATCATAGGGTGACATCTTCATAGCTTCTGCTATCAGGTTTTTGTGACCTTAGGTTATTTAAAAACAATTTGTGAAGAACTCAGTACTTTAAAGTGGACTTTATCAGTACTAGTACTTAGCTAATGAAAACAACAGTAATAGAAGATAGTGAAGATTGGTTTTAGACTATTTGAAGACTTCTAAAGGAAAGACAAACCTATATTTCTTACTTTACAAAATACATATTTATGTGTATGTTTTTATAAGATTGTGGACAAATGTTTTGTAGTGCTAATGTGTCTGAGCTACAGCCTCCTGTCAAACATAGGTTATAGCACAGGCACAGTCTCACACTTTTCAAAAAGAATTTTTTCTGGTCCAAATGCCCAACTTTATGCCCACTGGGCGTTTCAAAGTGAAAATACTGAACAAAGGCACAAGAGCCTTAGAGAAACCAGCAAACCTACTAAAACCAAGATAAGCAAACTACAGAAGAAAAATCTATCTAAGGATTCACAAGGCTTAGTCATGGAGATGAGTGATACCAGAAGAAGTAAATTTGTATGCTGTCATACTTACTTTCAATCTGATATTTATGCTAATAACCCTTTTTTATTATGCTAATAAAACTTTGCCATATGACTGATATAATTCTTTTAACGACAACTAAAATTTCCCTTCTCCTTTTGGAGTCTTTGTGAAATGTAAGGAAACATTGGAAACCCTCAGTTTCCTTCACCCTGCCCAACCTTACTATTATTTGCATGAATGCATTCAGTGAGTAGGGTAGCACTCAGAAATCAGGTCACTACAGCTGATGCATTAAAAAGACATAGCTCAGATAGAAACACAGGATACAGGAATCTGTAGTACTGTAGGATGCAAGGATGGAAATACTCAACAAAGTACATTTCTTGCTATTCCAGGATTCCGAAGGAGTGGAAATCATGCTAGGAGTCTGTGCGAGTGGACTCTTAATATATCGAGACAGACTCAGAATAAATAGATTTGCCTGGCCAAAGGTTTTGAAAATTTCCTATAAGAGGAACAACTTCTACATCAAAATCCGACCAGGGGAGGTAAGGGCATCCTGATTCTCTTAAGTGGATGAACCTCTTGAAAAAATATGAATTTTTACGGATTTGTTGATTTGTTTGTCTTATAAGCTTTTAACATTCCTCTCCATTTATATTCCCTAATTTATGCTGAATTTCTTAGGAAAGGTTAGGTATACAATTTCTTTAAAATACAGGTAGAAAACTTCTTTGGTATTTTTCTGTTTATATCCATGGACTAACATAAGGAATAAGTATGGCCATCTGCGCATAAAAAGCTCATCCATGTTACGAATACTTTGGGCATTTAAGAACAATATTGCTTATTCATGGAGAGCTTGTTATCCTCCCTCATGTTGTATACTAAATTGGCATTTATCTCACCCTCTAAGAGATGTAGACAGGCCATACCAAACTTTATAAACATACCAGACCAGTATCTTTACAGCATTTTGGGTGGCTTCACACATTAGCCCTCCAAGCCCACAGGAGCTCCTGTTCTGGCTCTGGAGAAGGGGATGTGAAACCTCGTACAGTGAGTGCCCTCTCGTGGCTCAGCCGGAAGCGAAGCAAATTCCGACCTCACGGGCTGAGCATGCGCTCACCCAGAAATCATGGATATCATGGAATGGTTTGGGTTGGAAGGGACCTTAATGATCATCTAGTTCCATCCCCCCCTGCCATGGGCAGGGACACCATCCACTAGACCAGGTTTTTCAAAGCTCCATCCAACCTGGCCTATAAGATGATAACTCTTAAGAAAAACCTCAAGAGGAATTCAGGATCATCACAGGCAAAGGAGGATTTCCATTTTAAATGCCAGTACAATAACTGGTCTGTGATAGATGAAAGCCCCATATCCATTTAGAATGTGGACCTGTATAGCAGGACAGAAATCACTTAGATGAGGACTGGCATTTCTCCCCTAATGCAGCCAATATCTCTGGACTGACTCCATAATTCACGTGGGAAACTTGCTGAGGCCCCTCACCCCTGAGCCTTTTTTAGAGTCCTAAACCAAAATCCATAAACCTACATCTCCTGCCTCTCAGCAGACACAGTTTTCGTAACCAAATTTCCAGTCTTGAGTTTTATTTTAAAAGCCCAAAAAAATAGTCACCGGCATTCCCAATGCCTGCATTGAAGCTCTCCACCAATGCTACCCTGTTGAGCTCTGCTGGTCTTGGTACACAGTATCCTGTGACCAGGTCATAGTTCCGTGTGTACAATAATCAATGCAGCCTCTGTCCAAATTACATTTGATGATAATGTGATTCACTATCCCACGTCATCTTTATTATCTTGTTGTTTCCTGCCTTATTTCCCTGCCAGCTTCTGTAGGGATCCAGACTTCCTTACAAGTGCCCTTCTGCCTACCTTTCCCCCATCATAGCAACTCTATTTTATCTACTCAGCTATCTGCATGGAGCCATCAACATGTTACAGCAGATATAGCTGGCACAGCTTCTGCATCTGAAATATGTAAATTTGCAGCACAGTCTAGAAGGGTCTCTTTGTATCTCCAGACAACTCTTTTCAATTACCTGTCTTCGTCATCCTCCTCAGATGAATTAGCTCTAACCACTGTGATTTACTAACAGTAGTAGTTTCTCTGTAAATCTCCTTAACCTAAGGCTGTGTGAGACCAAATCAGTCCCTGAGGACTATTGCTCACCTCCAGCTGTTGCCAGACTTCCCACTGTAGTTTAAACGGGTGAGATTTATTCAACAGGGTTAAAACACTTGAATGATGTTTTCTCAGAAGTCTCCCAAGTCTTAACTGATCTCTTTGTTACTATAGGGTGTAAAACATCACTGTCACCATAAGAAATCTCTTGCTCATTACTGGTGTTTCCCCCCAGAAATGATCCTCAAAGGTTGCCATAGATTATCATTCACAGCTTCTTTCCCACAATCCTTTCTGTAGAATATGTATATATGTGGTTATATACATGAGCATATATGTTCACCCTTGCAATGAGATGATACAGACGGAGGAAATGAAGATGAACCTGTGTACACTGTCTAAAAACAGATGCACAGCATCAAAAACATACTTATTCTTTTTTCCTACCTAGTTTGAGCAGTTTGAAAGCACTATTGGGTTTAAGTTGCCAAATCATCGTGCTGCAAAGCGCTTATGGAAGGTGTGTGTTGAACACCATACATTTTTCAGGTATGTGGATTTCTTTTCCTAAAGGTGTGATATAAAAAGCAACAGAAAAGATCAATTCTGTCAGCAGAGACGAAACCCTTCAAACCAAATTGTCTTTTTTGATCATGAGGTACCTCTGAGCATATAAGGGAAGGTTATTGCTTCTTCAAAATTTGACATGTTGCACCCAAATTATTCATACTATTTGAGATAGATACTGCTTAAAATCACCATATGGTCCTAATTAATCATTTTGCTTTATCTGTGCCACGATATTATCAGCTGCTGTAGTTAAAGAGATGAAGGACTCTGCTGCACCTACTGCATATAAGCTTGCATAGGGAGAACAACTTATATGGAAGATTGCTGGGGGATGTGAAAAAGAGTTTAAAAAATAAAGGATATTTTATTTAATTATATATGAAAGTACAGACGGTAGTAGGGGGTGCATTTTTTGGTCACCCAGAATACCCAACCCATAGCTTTAATTTTGGATTACCAAGGAGTTTTGCAGCTATTTTTTTGACTTTTAAGAACTGAGAAAAGTTTGGGATAGTGAAATAAGTGCTGTAATTACTTTGTGCTAAGATAGTCATTAAATAGATACTTAACAAGGGAAACCCAAAAGGGTGAGATTTTCAGCAGTTTGAAAGGGTGTCCAGTGCTTAAAAAACCCCTCTGGGGAATGTTTGGGGGTACTGAGGAATTTCCCTCCTTTCTTAAAACTGTTGGTTCAGGCTGTCTGTACATTCACATGAAATGCAGTTTTGGCAGCAAAAGATCTAAAGAGAAATGCAGTGTGCATTTTTGGGGTATTTTCTGATTTTTAATGACAAATCAATGTCTGAAGCATAGACTCCATAGTAGGAGAATGGCTTCTTCAGCCAGCTACCGTGCCCAAAACACAGAGGGTGGGAGAGCTCTAACCTGAAAAATGTCTACACCCCTGTGAATGAATACTGCCTGGTATTCACTGGAAATCAGTTCTGGCCCTGTCCTCAGCATAACATCACCATGTTAAATTTGAAGAGATATATCTGCATTTCAGCCCAGTCGGGGCCTCTGATACAAGAAACACCTTATTTTCAGTTTTGGTGATCAGAAAATAGTAAATATGATTTTCAAGCATGAAGGAGCTGAGTGATTCTTGCCCATTTGGAAGAACTCAGATCTTCAAATGCTTTAGCTAAGTGGTTTTGTCATGCTGTATGAGGGGCATCCTTTGATTCCCTTTTAGCCACAGACCGGTGAGGCACAGGTTACCATGGAGAGTGATACCCAGCAGTCGTCTTCTCTCCTCTGCAGAAACAGTGGACTGATTCTGGAGGAGGCGGGGGATAACAGGTGCACTGCTTGGTGTGTTTTAGGCTCCTGCTGCCAGAAGCACCTCCAAAGAAGTTCCTCACGCTGGGCTCCAAGTTTCGCTACAGCGGCCGGACGCAGGCCCAGACGAGAAGAGCCAGTGCCCTCATAGACCGTCCTGCACCTTACTTTGAGCGGTCTTCTAGTAAACGTTACACCATGTCCCGCAGCCTAGATGGGGGTAAGGTCCTCTCAATTGACTTTGTCAAAAGTTATCATCACAGTGATCACTGCTTTAGATCAAGTATAAACCTCATCACCTCATCTCCTTGAGATTTGGCTGAGTGGAGGCTGAGTACCTGCACGTTCACTGCAGGGGTAGAGGAGGATGAAGAGGAATTCCATGCTAAACGTACTGATGTGGTCCTTACAGAGTGTTTGCCTGGAGGATGTCCTTTCGAGCCCACTCTTCACAGAGCCTCTGTCCTTGGCCTCATATCTGCTTCCCTGCTTTGGGGAAGGATGGGATGGACCTGCCTGCCCAAGAAAGTCAGGCTTCAACACTTTTTCAGGGTTTGCATGAGTGACTGTTTGAGTTTTGGTTGAATCTGGGTTTTCTCCTGTGTAAGTTTTTCACTTAAGTTTGTTATGATCCAGAAATTAGTTATTTCCCTTGAGTAATAACACTTGCTACCAATTACCTCACATCCTGGTCCGATGAGTACTAAGAGACCTCTTTCATACGTTACTTTTGAAGGTATGAAATGAAGAGTAACATACATAGGTTAATAGTACATCCTCTCTTTATCCTTGGTTCGTGGAGGTCATGGTTCTTCTGCTGGCTTTGGTTAAATCAGTGTGTAATTCAGAGTATCAGTGTGTAATTCAGAGTATCAGCTACTTCCGTCAGCTATTACTGTTGTCAGCTGTTGAGTAAAAAGAGGTTGTAGTTTTGTAGTTTATTTTTGTAGAAAAAAAAAGACTGAAACTAAACTCGGATTCATTACAGATTAAACAAAAAGGTGAATTCTCTCGCAGAATATCACAAATTGCAATGAGTATAGCTGGTGGTGGGGACGGGGAGAAGCTTTGATTTAAAAGTAGAAGTGACAAGCCTTTTTCTCTCCCTCTAAAGGTGCTGCTTGTCATTAATTATTTTGGAATCTTCTAATTCTGATGTGCTTCTTGCTCGTTACCAAGCAACTGGTGACCTGATTGCTGTGCATGTGTTTCAAAGCAGAAATTATCCTTCTGCATTATTTTTTTTTGTAACATCTAAACAAGATGTCTCCCTCTACTCCCTTTGCTTTCTCCTGCCTCCTAAATTTAATCCCAAGAGACAAGATACCTGAAACGCTTTACCCAGCATTTGTTAGACTCTGCAAGGTTTTTATGATGTTAATTTGCCTAAGTGCAAATGGGGGAAAGAGGTTTTTTTAGTCAATGCTTGTATGATCTCTTCACTAGTGTTGTTGCTGTAATGCAGATGTGTCTGTAACATTCTGTATTGTGCTTACATTGTGACCCAGGCTCTGTCATTTGTTACAGATGCAAATGAGTTTATAAATTTGAATAATCCTATTGGTTTAGAAATTAGTTACCCAGTAATCAAGAGCAGAGTCTGGGCATATGTTAAACTTTTGATTATATTCTATCTGTAAAGGTATTACTTCTTTCAAAATAACTTAAATATATTTAAATTTGATGAATTATTGAGCACTTACATCCTGAAATATTCTGGTTGGGTCCACTGAACTGAATGTCATCACTTTGCAGAATATTTTGGGATAATGAGCTCACCTAACTGGCAGATTTTAGTACTCAATAATACAAGGATTGCATTTATTTTTTCTCAGGTATTATGCCTGTGTTATATCAATATTGTCATTTTCTGTAATGCAGCACATTACTAAATCTGCATTTGATCTGCGTTTTTTATATTCTGACAGATTTTAAAAAAACATCTCTTCCACCCCCATGGCTGATGTCATAGCTGGTTCTCCTTATGTTTCCTGCCTGATAACTGTGGCAACACGTTGCTTTTTTTTCTCTGGTGTTTTACTACAGTAGTAATTTTAATGTCTTGCTAACATTTAACAACTGTGTAATGCACACATTAGCTACAGTAATGTGTGTATACACATCCATAATATATGTGTATGCATATAAAAGCTATGAGCTTTATTTCAAGTAAACAGTTTATTTAAATGTATGCACATGCTTCTGGCTTCCTGAAACATGACATAGTGGTGTTTTCAGCATTATCTCAAATGTTTTTCTAAACCAGCTTTTTTAATTTTATGCAGCTTCTCAGCAAAAGCTATTTCAGATTTTCCCTCTTTAAATATTTGCTTTTAGCATCAGTGAATGAAAACCATGAAATGTACATGAAGGATTCTGTGTCTGCTGCAGAGGTTGGTACTGGCCAGTACGCCACAACAAAGGGCATCTCTCAGACCAACTTGATAACCACTGTGACTCCAGAGAAAAAGACAGAAGAGGAGAAAGATGATGAAGAGGGCAAAAAGAAGAGAGCAGAGGAAGTCACCCCGATTTCAGCAATACGTCACGACACCAAGGTAGAATTTTCAGGTTTTTGTATTAAACAGATCTGCCTGGAGAGTGCTTGGAGAAACACAGGATTTTTAGGGAGGGAGGGGAAAGAGGAAATAAAACTAGTTCTGTGAAAGGAAATACAGTATGTATATATACGTGTCTTGAATCAGTGTTTTTGTAGTCCTTTCAGTTTTCGTATCATGTTGTAAAAGTTAGTTCCTGCCTTGGACTGTTTTTTGAAATATGTTTAACAGTCAGAATGGTGTTTTTCACACAGCATTCAACAGCTCTTTAAGAAATGCCCAGAAGTAGCCTGGCGGTGCATGTTTGTTCTTCTGGTTTTTGGTCATATTTTGACTTTAGAATGGCCATCCTATTTTTTTATTTTGACAAGGCAACAAAATAGTTCTGTATTCTTGTATGTAGCTCTGTGCTTTAAACTATTGTATTTTCCTCTTATACTTCTCATAACACCGTTTTCTTGCATGACTTTCAATGGGCATTTTTTCTCTATTAACTTCTGGATATTAATCTGCTGTTATAAGCATTTTTTTTCTGGCTTACAAAAGCATTTGCTTCACTTGTTTGAAGTTTGTGTTAAAGAAAGCAGTTTTTTTGATGGTTCTCTTCTCAGTTGTTGAATTTGAGTCATCCCTCATCATCTTCAATCCCACCACTGCCACACACACGGTTGTGCATAATATCTACTGAGATATAAATACAGGGTAAACCAAACAGGAAGATGGAGAAAATAGTGAATAGAGATTGACAGTGAAGAGAAATATGATAGAATAACATTCAAAAAATGTACTGTGGAATGCACTTGCTAAACAAGGAAGGTTTACCCTCATCTTTTACAAAGAAAAACCTTTAGACCCTCAGAACTGTCAAGTATGCCAATGTTAGAACCTAAACTTCTAGCTTTATCACATAAGGCCACGATGAGCTACATAATGAAAGGATCAAGTCCTCGAAAAGAGTTGCAGTTAAGGTACTGAAAACCAGAAACAAATTTGAGTTACTGAAGGTTTTCTTTTTGCAAGTGTGTGCTGTAATTGTAGCATTTAACAAAATTTAACTGGGGTCTTCTTGAAACTCCATTAGTTTCTGCGTGGAGAAAGAATGATGAAAATCAAATATGTAGAAAACATCCAATAGAAGCTAGTTCTGTTCCAAGTGTTTGTTAAGTCAATGGAGGGATCGGTTGCATTTTGAAGATCATATGGCTATTCCTTATATATGGCTAGAAATACTCGAAGATATTTTAGGAGACTATTTTGATGGAACTTAAATATTCACAAATGATTGATTTTTATGCCCACTCAAGAGATGAATTCTGTTTAAACCAGTCATAAGTAGAGCTTCAATACTGTAATCCTGTACAGATCTTGGTCCTGCTTCCACATGGACCTGCTAATAGATTTGTCTTTCATCATAAAGAGAATAGGGTCTCAAGAAACACAATACAAGCTTGAAATCAAATCCCTTTTTATGGGCGTATAAATGTTTTAAGTATGTTTTCAGCTTTTCCATTAAGACATTTTGCCTTTGTTTTATCCATGTGTATTTAAGTACCAGAAGTTATTCTAAATATTAACACTAAATATGTCAGTAAGTGAATAGTCTGTATTAGAGAAGAATACATTTACTTTGGATTTTTTCTCTTTACAATATAAAGAGAAGTTGTGTGTATTTAGCTCACATAAAAACCTGTGAGTCCATCAGCATTAAATTTGGCTTGAGCTTACTGCATTAAACCCATAAAGACATTTGTGAGCAGTTTGAGCTAGGCTTGGTTTTGATTGCTCAGTTTGGGAATACAGATTCCTTGAACTGATAGATTGTTAGAGAAGAGAGAAAGGGAAATATTAAGAGGAAGGAAAGGAGTTCTTCCATGTAATTACTTGGCTTACGTCCCATTCCTACCATTGGTATACCTGGTAAAGTTTGGGCTTAGTAGCAACCTGTGTCTAAAACTTGGATCTGCTTTTTGCCTCCAGTTCAACACCAGCTTGAACTGGAGGCAAATGCTGTTTTGGCTTTAAAGTAGTTTTGCTTCTGGGAGCCTGGAGTGAAAGTGAAATGGCTATTATAGTTCCTTGGGGAGATGCACTATGTGTGGAGCAGCTCAGGCACTTAGGGTTTGGTCATGGATCCAGTGGGCCGCTTCAGCTAAGTGCACCTGGTGGACTTTGGCCAAAACATCTCTGATGCATCAGCATTGCGGCAGATGTGTTGTACTGGGATATGCATTTTGGGGATGTCAGTGGTTTTTGTCCTTCTAAAGAGCAGTGGTGGCTGCTTGCAGGGAGCGTGTGAAATCACAGTCACCATTTCTGCTGAATCACCTCCCTCCTTCTACCAATTTTTTGTCCTCAAATGACCTGCAAGGCCAGTTGAATGCCGTTCAAGCGGCATATCAAAGCAAATCCTGCTTGTTGGTAGCTAGTATTCCTGGCATTGTGGTAAAACTTGTAGCAAAAGCATTGGGGGCATTTTGCCTCTTCACTATGGGTAAACGGTCATAATTTGATTATGAGGAGATGTGGGTTTGTGAGGCACAGACTTCTCTCTGGCCAGCCCCCCTTCAGATCCCCAGTGATAGATGATGGAGTCTGCTGAGCCACAAGACTCAGCTCCCTTCTTTCAATGTACGGCTGAAGATGTGGCAGCGTGGAGGGGCTGGCAGGGTGCGTGGGTGGGAGGGATGAGCCCCCAGCACTGCCTGCTCGGGCTCACAGTGGGCAGAGGTGACAGCAGGGCTGTGGGGATGCCCAGCAGAGGCCAGTGGTGGGAGCTGTGCTGAGGAACTGGCTGCTGGGGCAGCTCACAAGCTGGTTTTTTCCATCAGTAGCCGCTGAGGAATGGATTTATGGTCCCCCCCACCAAACCAGAATGTGTTTTAGTTTGGTTTAGGACCTAGATTTTTTTTATGCTGCAATGGAGGAATTTAAAGTCCTTGGAGTTTTAATTATTACTGCTTAGGTGGTCCAAGGCATAGATGTGAAGCATCTGGCCCCCACTGGGTCTCCTCCCGACTGCAAGAATGCTGTCACAAGTAGTGCTGGTATTAGAAATATGTTCCCTTCTTTCTTTGTTGCTCTCCATGTACTTCGTGTTTGAAAACTCTTTATGATTGGAAGCCAGTCTTGCAGTAAGTGGAAATTGACAGAACTTGAAACTCCCCATGCGGCCATGGAGGCTTTTATGTAAATCCTGTGCTGCAGAGGACTAGACAAATGCTGAATCAAGAAGTTGCCTTTTGTAAGCTGGAAGCGCGATTCACTAATACCTGTGGTGTGCGGCATGGGAACATGCACTGTTTAATTCAGTGGAAAGCTGTGGTGTTAAAATACTGTTTATGATTTTATATATATAATATATATTATTTATCATCACGGAAGAAAATTAACTAATTACAGTTTTCTTTTTGTCCTTTTGCTTTTGCGCCTTGTTTGCTGCTCTTTCTCTGTCACCAGCCATCTTTGCTTGGCACTGACTCCCACCACTCCTCGCCATCCTCTCAGCCTGGCCCCCATGTATCTTCAGCAAAGCTTCGCAGGAGATGCAAGGAGAGCACTCGGACAAAGTCCTTAGGCTGTGAGGCCCCCAAAGAGAGCGTTCCAAAGCACAGCGAGTCGGAGCCAGACTCTGACAGAAAGGGGCGAGTTTGCTCCGCCGAGCAAGACATGGCTTTTGGCTACAAGCAAAAAGCTGGCAAAGGCGGAACACTGTTTTCCTTCTCCTTGCAACTTCCAGAGTCATTTCCTTCCCTCCTGGATGATGATGGCTACCTGTCTCTCCCTAACCTCTCCGAAACCAACCTCCTGCCTGCCAGTGTGCAGCACTACCTCCCCATCCGCTCCCCCTCCCTCGTGCCTTGCTTCCTCTTCATTTTTTTCTTTCTGCTCTCTGCCTCTTTCTCAGTGCCATATGCCCTCACTCTCTCCTTTCCTCTGGCTATGTGCCTCTGCTACCTGGAGCCCAAGGCGGCCTCCTTGAGTGCCTCACTTGCCAATGACCTGAGTGACAGTTCAGAGGAAGAGGTGTGTACCTCGGCATCGAACACACTCTTTTTCGTGTTCAGTGCTTCAGTCCTAACCAGTGTTAGATTGCTGCGATAGTGGTCCTACTTTCAGAGCCTCATTTCTGTCTGTGCTGATATGTTAGAAGGGGTTTTTTTTTTTGGTCTGGGGGTTGTTGTTTTTTGGTTGGTTTTTTTTCTCTTCTTTTTAATTTTTTTCTCATGCTGGGAGTATAGCTTGGAGCCCAGGGTTAGGCACAACACTGTGTAAAAGGGGCTTGGCTTGAACTGTGTCAGCTGGTGCAAAGTGACTTGCACTGAATAAGACCTTTTTTGTTCCTTCTATCAGTTTATACTAGGGTTAGAATAGTTATATAAATAGTGGGTATTAAGTATAATTTTCTGCATAATTACTGAAGCATGCAAATTTATGCATATGTATCTACATTTATTTATATAACTAGTTACCCAACAATAATGAACAGCCTCACCGACTTCAGTATGTTCAAAGTCCAGATGTCCTCAGCTTTTTGCAAAAGGCTATCAGCTGTAGCTGAACCCCAGAAAAGGCTTTCCGGTCCAGCGAAACCTGGATCTCGATTTTCAGCCTTGATCCCATCTCTGCTTCAGATTAAATTGTTTTCCCATGGTTAAATCCAATGTATCAGTGAGGGGTCAGATTGGGACAGCTGTTCTGCAGCTGTTGCGGGAGCATGCCATGTGGGCTGTCTTGACATTTGCAGTGTTAGATGAGCACTGCCAAAACTGATGCCTCAAGCCACCAGGGTCATCACGGGCAGATGAACGAGCTGCAGTAGGAGTCTGCAGTGGTTCTGGGTACTGTGGATGTGGTGGTATATCCAGAGGTAGGAAAGGAATCTGCTTAAGTAACAGAGTAACTGGCATCTCAGTTTTTGGTGGAGCCTGATTATTCTTTGTTGACAGAATAAAATAATGAGTTCAGGTTTTCCTTGAGTTTCTATTTACCTCTTCAATTTCAAATACAAAAGTACGGTTTTGCTTTGTATGTAAGGAAAAAACCCAGTCAGATAATTGTAGACCAGCTGGCCGTGTAAAAAGCCACCTTGGCCACTTGTCGACACCATTGCAGTAGTTCTCTTCAGTAAACCAGCTTGAACATGTAAACATTTGTGTCATCTGCTGCTGTTGGTTTTGTAAGACTTGGTGCAAGATTTCATTTCCTTTTTTTGGAAAGACAAAAGTCACATCAATTTGTCTTGTATAAAACATTGTCTTTAGATGCTTTTGGCTCAGTGATGCCTAACAACTAAAACATAATGTGCAGTTTCTGATAAAAGGCATCCAAAATGTTGCTGTCTCATTTCTTGTCCTCATTTTGAGACAGCATTTAGGTCTCAATTTGCATTAGCTCTGCACTTGGATTAATCTAATAGCAATAACAGCATTAATATAGTGCCAGCTCCAGAGGCAATAATGAGACAGTGTTTATGTAATACATTAGCCTGTTCCTCTTTCAGAAATGAGCATTTCTTTTTGTTAGTAAAGTTAGGAAGTATTGAGCATAAAGACGTCTAAAATGGGCATTTTAGTATCGCTCTTTATGATGGTGATTACTCTGGCAGTGGTTCCTGGCAGACAACACAGACTTGTGCCTAATCCACGGGGTATTTCTTGTTCAAAATATTGCATGAAAGTGAATATGTTTTAAACTCGGGCATGTCTGCATTACATTGGCAAAACAAATCACAGCAATTACGATCACAAGGTAGGGGAGGTGCAGCCACAGCACATCAGGAGAAGCTGCCTTCTGTCCTGCTCCAGTCCTCGCCCACCTGCCAGCCCCACCTCAGCTGTACCACAGCCTGTCTTGGAGCTGAGCCTGGCCTTCCTTACTCTTCACTCCAGAGGAGACCTGCCTTGCTCAGCCTTAATTCACCGTTCCCTGCTCTGTGATAACTCCACATCTTTATTTCAAGTAACTCGGTAATGCTGACTTTGACTCCATGGCTGTTGATTGGCTTACTAGCAGACATGTATGTTGTGATAAATCAAGTTTTAGGCTTTATTTAGGATTTCATTCCACTTATGGCAAAAGAAATAGAAACTCTTTTTTCTCCTCCCCAATTCACAAAAGATTGCACACAGAGATGCAGAAGACTACAGCCAGTAACCTGAACCACTGTCATGCATTGTTGAGCTTGTTCTCCCTTGAGCTATGCATCTGGAGTCAGTCCGTGCAGTCAAAGACAGAATCTCACCCCTTAGAATTCATTGGCTTCTGTGCTTGTACCTTAGCAGCTAATTTTATATTGACTTCAAGTTCTTAAATGAACCCTATATGCCAGACTTGTGTTACAGTGCCTTGACACAATTTTTTAATTCTTTTTAAATGCTTAGATTCATTAATTCCTCTCGGTTGCATTTTTTTTGTAAATAGGAGTGACAATGCATACATTTTTTTCTACTGCCATGCCTTTACAATTGCCTATAGTGTTATAAAGATATGAGATCCTTTGCTAATAAATAAACAATTTTCTAGCACTTTAGTGAAAGCAATTGGACCAGCCTAATAGACTACTTTGACATTACACTTTCATTTAAAAATAAATGCAGTCTGTCTCATGAGTGGTCATTGCTTGAAGAATTTCATGTAACTCGCATTCCTGCACTTAGCAAGTAGTGCAGAATGCTTGTTTATTCTTCTGTCTGTCATACAAACAATACAAACCCTTCAAAGGAAGGGATGAATAGAAAACAAAGCAATGAAAAAAAATCAAAACATTGGAGTTGTCAGAAAATGACAGAAAACTGGAGGAAATTCAAAGCTAAGACTGATACTCCATCCACCAGTAGATTGGTTTTTTGTTCATGTTTGTACTGATGTGATTGGAGGATGAGATGTGTTGTCCTGGCTTTAAATTGCCTGCCTGGGTTACTTTAGATTATCTGAGGACCACAGAAAATCAGTAATGAAAACCAGAGCTTTCACTGCTATCAAACCACAACTTGGAAATGCCAGCCTGGGGCAGTAGGGTGCACTTTATTTACTAGTTTTCCATATGCTTGCCTGACATCAGAGTAGTCTGTTTATCTCTCTTCTCAGCCTGTAGTAACCTCCATTCCACTCTCTATGAATCTTGACACTTGCGTTCTCCACTAAAATGTTCTTCATGGTGTCAGGCAAAGCAGGGATAGATCAGTCTGTGCAATGCTGTGCTTTGTTTCATTTTTATCACTCATACCTAGTAAGTGTTTCAGGGGGTGGGGGAGTTACTTTTGTTTTTCTCCTGCTTTCATCCATACTCTTAAATGGAATGAGAAGTATTTTTTTCTTCTTTTAATGGCAGTTTTCTTTCTATTTACTATCATTAACAATTATCAGCTGCTCTTTATTGGAACCAAGTGGGATCTGAGCCTTACCATTACTCCACAGACAGACAGTAGATGGGCTGGGGATACGGTTATTTGAACTCCTTGGTAATGCAGACAGCCTCATGGTGTGTAAATATGGAGACAAGAACAACTTCTGTACAAATGAGGGGCTGAAAGTCAGATGACTGTTAAAGTAGCTTTTTTTTGTTGTTATTGGGTTTTTTAATTATCTTTTTCCCCTCCAGATAAAAAATTTAACCACCACTTGATATTGGCTAGAACAAAAATTTGTTTAATAATTTTCTGTAAAAAATCGTTATGGGAGGAAAAGTTTGTATAGAAAATATTAGCTATTTTTTTTTCCCTATTTTTTTTTTTAAAGCTACCTGGCTTTCTTAAGGGAAAAAAAAAAATCTGCTAGTCAAATAACCCTTTTCCAGTGATGTTTTGTTTGGCTTATAAATTTGTTCCAGTAAAGCCATATACTGTGTACAGTACGCCTCGAGTCTTCCTCTGAGTCTGTTCTGTTTACTAATATAGCATTTTTATTTTGCTTCTTTGACATGTGCGTTGTTTGAAAAGCAATGCTAATGCAGTTCACAGGGATGTTGAGTTTAACAGTTCCCCGTGTGAGCCGCGTGTACTGATGAGCTGGGTTTATTCTTTATTCCTGCCTTCCTCTCGGGACCCGGGTACTTGTCTAACCCAATAGACTGACAGTGAGCAGACGGATACTGCGGCTGATGGTGAGACCACTGCCACCGAGGTTTGTACAGTCGCCGGCACCCAGCTATGGCAGGGGAGAGCCTTTTGCCTCGTCTCTTCCCGACCCTGGGCCTCGGGGCTAAACCGCATGTCTGCTCCGGCAGCTCAGGATCCCTCCCTGCACGTGTGTGCATGTGCGTGCCTGCAAGCGGGAGAGCTTTGCTAGGAGAGTTGAGTTTCCGGTGCTCCCTGTGGGTTCCTCTTGTTTCTGAGTTTGGTTTGGAAGCTGCGAGGCCTCTGCGTTGTGCGGTTGCTGGGGCAGTGGCGGTGTCGCCCACGCCGGTGCTGCCCACCCAGAGGGTTGTGCTGGCCAGATTGTGCCCTGGGGTTTTTTGTTTGCCTGTTTGCTCTTATACTCTGCAGCCTGAGTGCGGGAGTGGGGAAAAGACAACAAAAAGCAGTTTTCAAATTTACTGTATATCTGTATGCTCACATTTTAAATATCTGAAGTTTTTCTTTAATGTAATTTCACATGGCATCTTCACATATTGCCACCACTAGTCCAGGTATTCTTTTCAGAGGAGAAATGTAAAATGTTTCTATTTTCCTTGCACTGAGAAGCCTCATATCCACAATATGGTACAAAGACTGTACAGGCAAATTCAACCCTATGTGACTTCACTGAAGTGCATATAATGCTTTCATAATTAATATGGTTGCAGCTGCAAACATGAGCTGAATTTCGTCTGACATCTGCTAGAAGATAGAGTCTTACCACAAATGCTACTCTAGGTTTGCAGAAGGATCTCATTAATATTTGAGACTGTTAAAATTATCGTCAAGGAAAATTTTTCTGGATGACACGTCAGGACAATTCAGCCTTGGCTATAAATAGAATAAATTTGAACTGAGTTGTAAAGTAATCAATAGATTTTTCCCATGAGTCATTTATCTAATTAGGACTATATGAAAAATTAACAATAAAATAGCAGCATGGGCATTAAAAGAATTCAAACGGGGCAACAACATAAAGTCTGTTGAGATGAGTCAGGAGTACAAAATGCTTTGAAGTGCCTCTTCCACTCCATAGCTTCAGGCCTTGAGCCCTGCAGAAAGCAAAACATAAACAAAAAATTGTGACATCTAAAATGTTCGGTTTATTACTCAAAAATGTGTGTTAATATCCCTAGTTGTCATCTTTATTTAGAGGAGAAGATACAACACATCTCAGATTTCCTTATAGATACCTGATTTTCAATATGTGTGGTACAATTGCCACCTGAAAACTGCGCCCTCGGAAACAGGGCTGCTGGGACAGTCCTTATGGCATTGCTTTTGAAAAAGTGCACTAAAGTGGACCGGATGTGTGTGCCATTCCAGATGATAGGTCCTGAAAGGATATATACAGTCTAAATAGGAAATAAAATTACGGAAATCCAGAAAGGGACTAAGGTTAGGGAAGTAGCATTTTAAGCAAATAAAATGTGCTTCCTTCTGTAGAAAGTGTTGCAGGTTGTTTGCCAATGGCGAGTTTATGCAAAGCTTTCCTTGTGGCCCAGATGTCGTATGTGTAAACTCTGGGATTACGGAATTCCGAAGAATTTTCTGTTGCTGTTCTGTCCTAGACTAGCCATGACCTTGGTGAGAAGGTGCAACTGCTGCTCCATAGATAGAGATCTATGAATGTGGAGTGTAGCAATATTTATAAAAGGAAGATGCTTAATACCCTTTTGTTAACAAAAAGCGAATTTGAGAAGAGGAGGTTTGCTCTGAGTTAGGAAAACCGTGCAAAGGCAATGTGTCTACTCCTTCTCCTTAACCTCTTAATGAAGAGAAAATGGGATTTTTACCTAATATGTACCTCTCACCAATGTTCATAAAGCCTTCATTCGTACAAGTGGGTAAGGTGTTGTTTTCCAATCTTTCTCATGCTGGCAGTCGGATCAAGAGGAGGACGGAGATCTAAAGGCACAGGTACAGAAACGAAAGGTCTAGATGTTGCTCAGGTATCAATGTTGGAGGTGTTTGCCTCTTTCAGCATGTTGCTGTTGGTTCTCTGTGAAGAAATGTGTAGAAACAGCATTTTGTATCCTTTCAATACTGTGTCCCTTACCTTTCCCTTTCTTTTTCACTTCTTTCAGAATAGTCTGATTAAGCGAATACAGGGTGAAAATGTGTATGTCAAACATAGTAATCTTATGTTAGAGGTTGGTATTGGTACATACCAGTGCATGTACGTACATGTGTGTTAGTTTTAGTGGTAAACTGTGGATCTGCACTATGATGCATGAACTGTGTACTCCCACCTGCTAATAGATTATTTTTTCTCTCAGATTATGATGACTCCTCTAACTCGTACTATAAATATCAATATATGCGTGTGCGTATATGTGTGTGCCTCCACGCGCATATGTATGTTTGTTTGGAGCCTCTTTATCAGGTGCAAATTGTAGCGATATGGATAAGCTCTTTAAGAGTGTACTTAGACTCACTTGTACGAGATATGCTATGCTGTTCTCTTTCAAAATGCCACATTTTCACAGAGTGTTGTGTTAGTGCTGTGCTCCCCGGCTCCCTGAGCTGTTACTTCCCTCTATACTAACCAAGTTGTGTGTTTTGGCTCTAAAGTTTGGTTGGCTTAGGATGTATCACAAACTGCTCTATTCTTTTAAAACTGTCCAGGATCTAGACAAAACCCAGGAAGATCTGATGAAACATCAGACCAATATAAGCGAGTTGAAACGCACCTTCTTGGAAACCTCCACAGAAACGACTGTGTCTAATGAGTGGGAGAAGAGGCTTTCCACATCTCCCGTTCGGCTTGCAGCAAGGCAGGAGGATGCTCCTATGATTGAACCACTAGTGCCTGAAGAGGTCAGCGTGAGCTGAAAGGCTTCATTATGTATTTGTCTATTCATTTTTACTTATAGCAGCTCTCAGTAGATTAGAGGCCATAGTTAGAGGCCACTCCCTGCTTGCAGGCACTCCCTTTTCTCAGAATTCAGGCTCTAGCAGCAGAGATGGGAGGAAGAGCAGATACCATAAATATATGTGTAGAGAATGAAATTCACTGGAAGCCATGTGGCAGAACTGGGTCTCTTTGAGGGTGCAAAATACAGGCGTTGTTACAGGTTCGGTGAGCTTGAGGAAGCCCAGCCATGCGTGAAAGAAACCGTGAAAGTGATGGAGAGAAAATTTAAACAATGGTGACTGGTTGGGAGCAGCAGTGTAGTGAGACGGGTGGGGGCTATGGTGCCAAGCTTGAAAAGAAAATACAGAACAAAGGGCAGAACTCAGTCTCTGAAGACAGGGAAGAAATAATGATGATAATTAGACCTTCTTGGCCAGTTCCATAAGGGAACCGATGGTTGCTTCAGTCTGCTGGATACCATCACTGAAGACCCAATGCAGATTGTTAAGTGTCTGCATTTTCATGTAGTGTGCGTGAAAAAATCTTTCTCACTGTGCAGTCTTGAAGTGCTTGTAAGAAACTTGCCCATTTAAAAGCTGGTGTTTACTTGATTTGTAGATCGATAAGGACGTGTAGGGGTAGCAAGGCAACATTTGTGTTGCAATAAAATACATAGTGCAGTGTCTTGGCTTAAGTCCAGTGGAGCAAAAAGAAATAAGCTTGTGTGGTCTGCCTGAAAGTTAATTTTTTTATTCTATTATGAATGGATATCTGGTTTCTGTCTCACAGGAATTATCTTTATGGGTACCTCTTGCTTTTAGCATTAAAGACCAATAAATGGTCATGAGATTTGTTTCTGTGCCCACAGCACTGATGTAATTTTGTAAGGAACTCAGTGAAAATTGTCTGGAAAGTGTAAATTGAAAGAGTGTTCTGATTTCTCACCTCGGAGACTGGTGTTGCAGACCCACAGCTCTGGGGAAGGGAATCCCTGGAGGCATGCAGGCAGCAAGTGTCAGCTTCTCTTCATAGGGAAAGGGATATTGCCAAGGAAAGGGCCCTGACCTCCTCCTCTCCCACATTATACCCAGTGGCTGATGCAGGCACCAGACTTGTGTTAGTGTGGCATTCAAGCTGGATTAAAATACCTAAAAAAGCAGACTCAGTGCTCTCAAAGCTTCCCTTTTGAGGGGAGCAGAGAGGAGTTTTAGTGTTGTTCCTAATGCCTTCTTCAGGAATCCTAACAGACCCTACAAACAGGTTAGTTTGGTTGTAGTTGAAAATAGAGGTTTATCCTTCTAAAAAGTGAAATTATCAGTATAATGAACAGAATGCATTTATCATCATAAAGATGTAAGGAACAGTTGGAAAGGGTGGCTAGCTGAGCCTGAATCAGAAGATTGCAGGGGAAACAAACTT
The DNA here is from genome assembly GCA_013398115.1 of Falcunculus frontatus. Classification (NCBI taxonomy): domain Eukaryota; kingdom Metazoa; phylum Chordata; class Aves; order Passeriformes; genus Falcunculus; species Falcunculus frontatus. The sequence continues at coordinate 1,792,921 of VZRV01004283.1, forward strand.
AGCACCACCCGGTTTGTTTAATATCTTTACTACTTTAGGAGTTTAATAAAAAGTTTTAATTAAAACACACAAGCAGTAGCAAAGTATTATACAGTTATGTAGGCTTCACTCTGAGGAAACACATCTGATGTTAACCATTTGTTTGGAAAGGAAAAGGGCAGGAATTATCCTTGACTGGTATCTCTTCTCTTGCTAGGAGAAGATGACTTGCTCAAAAGCAATGTCCAGTTACTTAGATGCACGTATATCTTACACGCATCTAAGTAATCTGTCTGTTTCACAGAACCTCATCCAAATGAAGGTGTTTCTGTGGAAAATTGAGAGCCAACTTGAGCTATCAGAGCCTGACTGAGGTGACTTCTGCTTCACCTGGCCATCCTCTTGATCGCAATAAGTGGGACGGTTTCAGTTCACATGTCCTGATGAGAGGGGATTTTTTCAGGAAAAAATTGAAGCCATCCATAGGTCAAAATCAGCACCTTGATGTCTACTAAGAAATGCAGAGGCAATCGGGATAGTGTAGTGCCTTCTGCTAGTCAAAGAAGTTCTGCATTTCACTTAGCATATCCACTTTAAAAATGTGTTCAGTGCTGTTATGTGTAGCTCCTTCTTATAATAAAACAAGAACAGAAGAGAAAATATGTCTTTTCAAAATGTGGTCTTCGAGCATGTGGCACCTGAGTGTGTTCGGTCAGTGTGACTTTAAGCCTGTCTAGTCACCACTTGGTTTCTTAGAACAACTGGGGAAATACTTTTGTTTTCCTTAGTGATGTAAATTATACTTTTAAATATCTTCCATGATGGTGGCCAGATAGCTGCAGAACATGAAAGCCATCATATTGACAAACTCCACGACAGTGTTTAACCTTACCTGTGTTGGATCAAACCAACACTTTAGGAATAAAGGAGTTATGCATCTCATTGCAGCCAGGGAGTTGAGCCATTTATCCCTTTCTCTTTCTACTTTCGTATCTTTCTTTAAACTTCTACCTTTCCTCTTGAATACCTGAACCCTTTTGTCATGCCAGTCAGAAGACTTCCATTGGCATGTCTATTGAGTACAGCAGCTACTGAAGTCACTAGAAAGGGTTTGGCAAGAAACCCATTTTGCTCTGCGGGGGCTTACTTTCTTTGGCCAAATGACAAGTGGCCAGCCCAGAAGGTGGGCTCAAAAGGCTTGGGAAATTGAGTCTTACCAACATTTAAAATTTTCCCAGTTGTTGAAGTTAGAGAGATACTCTTACTATTCTCACAGCACTGGGAAAGCACTGATGGGATAAAAGTGAGGAGATTTTGGTGTGACACTACAGGATAATAGAGCAACAGATAGCTCCCTGTATAGCAAAAGTGCTCCTAAGACTTCTAATACCCGCAGGGAAAAAGGGAGAGCTGAAATCTTTGCTGGGCACACCTTCTGCCTGCTTCAGCAGAGAGGGCTGCAAACTCAGGAGAGAGTGTTGTTCAGAGTGAAGGTGGAAGAGCCTGTTCTGGGCTAGTGGTGGCAGCTGTGTAAGCTGGCATCAGCCCCAGTTAAATGAATAATATGAAACAAAACAAACACAGTGCATCCACACCTGGGTGATACTCAGTTCAGTGGGTTTTGTGGTACGCTTGTGCACAGCATTCATATACTCATGTCTGCTTTGCATTCACCATAGAGAGACACTGATTTCACTTCTTATTGGAAACTTCTATGCTGTAAAATTATTCTCTTTAGTTCTGTTTCCTAATTTTCCATGTGATTAATAATTTGTAGAGTAGAGAAATATGATGAGCTACTGTAAAGTATAGTGGACTTTATACCCTCCATTTACTAAAAATCATTTATTCCCCTGACATTAGACCAAAGAAGAAACAGAAAAATCAGAAAAACTCATATTTTTGCAGAAGGGAGGTACTACATTCCTTGAAATGCAGGTAAAAACAAACAATACTTCATTGAAATGCAGTCAGAAAGGATGGCAATGATTTATTATTTTATTATCTTTTTTCCTTTCCAAGCACTCCTTTTTTGTATTTTTATTATTATTTCATAAGTTCCAGACAGAGATATAATCTGGGGACCAAATTCTGAGGAATGGGTCCTCTCCAGAGCTTATGGCTTCCTAATGGAGACTGATTTCTCTGCTAATTAGAAATCTACTTGCACGGTGCTGTTTGGATGTTGTTTGTGGTTTGCATGCATTTCCAGCATAAACCTCACTGAGAACGTTATGGTGAATGGGGCACTTCTGTCACGAGAATGAGTTTCCTTTATATTGTCAAGTGAATTTAGATTATGCTGAGTGATGGTGAACTTTATATTTTTATTGGTTTTTCTATTAGCCAAGTGTAATAGAGAAGAAGCTGCAGGAAGGAGAATCTGCTGGCACTTTGGTTACTTCTCATCAAATCATTATCCAGAAAAGTATCCCATCATCTGTAGAGGTTATTTTTAATTCATTCAATTTTAAACTGCATCATTTGCTTAGTTAAATACAGAAGTTATGGTCCTACAGTCAAATAACTGGATGCTGATTGCATAATCGAAGCAAATCACATAGCACATTTTGCATGAGGAGAAAAAAAGATGCTGCAATTAAGTTCCATTCAGAATTATTCGTAGTATGCTTACTTTATACAGTTTTCTTTGTTGTGCTTCTCCATTTAAACAATCCCCAAAGGGGTTGGTGTTATTCTAATGAAAACAAGGAAATTCAGTGCAGGCTACAGCTACATACAAACACATACTATTCTAAAACGTCATTAACAGCATGTTTGTAACAACTGGGGTACAGTTGAATGGGCTTATTTGCCCTATTTTTGTAATTTGTTTTTTACTGTAGCTTTGTGAACCGCTGCAATGTGTAATTTTTAACCACAGGTTGATTCCAGTCATCATTTTAAATTATGCAATGACATGCTATCTCTCTTCAAACAAATACAGAAATAGCGTGGCAAAAGTAATATTATTGGGTTCACGTTATATGGACCTCTGAAGAGAGAGAATATGCAAAGAAACCATATTTTGCCTAATGTGATTCTGTTTATTTGCTTGATAACTGCTCTAAGAGGTGCAATGCCAAAAGTTATTATATGCTTTCAGAAGCAGCAGCATGATTTCTTAAAAGTCTTCATACTTTAGTGCTCCTGAAGTAAAGATAAACCTTAGATATTCTAATTTAGCTTTTATATCTCAAATATAGGGCACTGAGGATTGGGTTGTAATAGAAAAAATACCCTCTGAGGTAGTTGATGGTGAATCGGAAAAAAATCTGGCATACAAAGTAGTGACTGTGAGCAGTAAAACTACATTTCCACCTGAGATATTAAAATCCAGTACCATTCTAATGCAGAGCTTTGAGGACTTGGAAAGTGAAATACAATCCAATGAGGAGAATAAGCAGAAAATGTTCACCCTAGGAAAGTCCTATGATACTGTATCTGGGAAAATTGTAACCATGACAAGTAAAGCCAAAGAGGGTGAGAAAGCAGTACAGCCTTCAGTAGAAACTTTGCAAAAAATGGAAAGGGAAGTGCATGAATCTGTGAAAATCGTTCCAATAGTGACCAAGTATGAAATCCTCAAGCCTGTCACTGATGAGAAGGCCAGACGGGGATCCGATGTGCAGAGCACAAGAAGAAAGCTGTCTGATTCTCTGACACCCATTAAGGAAGCAGAATCTCAGTTGCAAAGTCCTGAAGAGGAGAGTTTGAAAAAGACACTGAGGATGGACCAGGATTTGCAGTTACTTGGTACACTGGAAAGCTTACAGCTTGGCAAAGCAGAAAAGCATCTTGGCGGAGAAGCTGTAAAAGCAGGGGCGTTTGCCCGGACGGATAAGAGCCTGTCTGAGTGGAGATATTCCAGAGAACAGCCATTTACCATTGCTACTGCTCACTATGTTACTGAGTCATCTGCATCAAAAGTAGTGGTAACAAGTGGCTTTGACTTCATGCCACAATTAAAAGATAAAAGCATGACATTTTCTAGGCAATCCCCTCACACCACCCTACCTTTTGGTTCTCTTGCTGCTTGGCTTTATGTTGACAGCAGCCAACCCAGCTTGTTTTTTTTCTCATACTTTGAATCCGTCTCACAGTCTGAAGCAGACATATAAGGCTTTCAACTTTTCTGGTTTATGTACTGAAATTTAGTATTGCTGCTGTGGCTTGTTAATAAAAGGGAAAAAAAAAAGGTTTGCTTGAACCAGCAAAACGCCAATGCTAACAACTACGCTTTGTAACTATTGCTTACTACAGCCATTATGAATTCGCTCTGATTTATTTTCCCATTCTTTTCCTGTTTCCAACCTCTCCGTGCCCCTGCAACCTTCTCTCCTTTTCCTCCGTCTCCGGTTTTGGCAATTAATATGTCTGTGCATATGGGTCTGCCTTTCTTCTGTGTATGACTCTCCATTTCTTTGTCTGTTTAGACTAAACAGTCCACCAGTGAAAAAACCTTGGATGGTTCAGATATCTTCACTTTAATAGAGTCTGCCAGAAAACCGACTGAGTTCATAGGAGGGGTTACTTCTACTTCCCATAGCTGGGCTCAGGTGGCTGCTTGATTCCCTCCATCGATGTCATAACCACACACCAATTACTTTTGTTTTTCTATTGTTTCGTGGTTTTTTCCACAATTTGGAACTGTATAACTAATGCATGTATTCATGTGTGTTTTCCTTTGTTACAATGGACCACAACAGAAACTTCACCAAAAAGAAAAAGAAAAAAAACAAACAAAACTCAACAACCAGATTTTCTCTCATTTCATTTTATTTTGGTCATTTTGCAGGGTGCTATATTTTGCCTTTGTAAAACTCACACAAAAATACCAATGAGAAGAACACCAATATTGAAATTTCTCTTCACTTTTAAAAAATTCGATTCTTGCATTGTTTTCCATTTCTACTACACTGATGACATCCTGAGAATGAAAATCCGTGCAATGTGGGAGAAATAACTTGGCAAAATATGATGCCCGTTTTTAAAATTTATGTTCACAGTACATTAAGCTGGGGAGCTACTGCAAATAGTGTTGTCTGCTTCTGACACTGAGAGGTTTTTCCTTCCTTCCCTGCAGAGAATAGACACAACGACGTCTCAGGAGATAACTTCCAGTGACATGAAGCAAGCAGTTCAGCCGGATCAGGATACAGTGCAGAAGGTTGTACAGGAGACTGTAGTTGTCAAGGAGAGACATGGGATGGAGGTGCATGCAGGCGGGGATCCTGCTAAAGTGGCCGGACTTGCGCTGGATGCCCAGGCTGAGGCAGCGTCGGCGGTGGCTGCCGGCATGAAAGGGAAGGAGGGCTCTGCTGGGACTGAGGGGGCGAAGGAGGAAAAAAGGGAGGAGGCTGGGAAAGCCCTAACCAAACAGGAAGGAGTCGCTGCCGCTGCTTCGTGTGAGCAGGCGGAGGAGCACAGAACAGCAGTCCAACTTTCAGAGTCTTTGGAAAGAAAACCTCATTTTGAGGTAACTTGTTGTTAAATTGGTCGTGTCTGTGCTGAATTGTGAATGTAGGCAATAGTGGGCTAAGTTAATTCCTGTCATCAAAAGTAAAGTGTGCCCAGCTTGTATGATTGCATTTTTACAGCAGGCAGTTTTTTTTCTCCTCTTATTTCCTCCTTGCATGTCACCTGCAAGGCTTGCTGCTGGTTTCCCTCATTAGCAAAATGCCATGCATTTTTACTTCGAACTGCTTTTCATGCTACAGAGAAACACCAAATTTCATGGCATTTTATGTAACAGATAAGAAGATCAGCTGGCATTCTGTTTGGGAAAGTCCATCGAGGTTGGCAAAGTTCACATGTCCTCAAAGACAGGAAATAGATTGTCTTTTCCATGCTTGGTGCAATTATAAATAAGTGTACTGTGTCTTAAACAGATCAAGTTCCTTATCTTAGCCCCATTAGTAGAATTTCAAGAGCTGTTTTGTGGAGGGTTTTTTTCCAAGAGCTGAATAGATGACTAAGCCTGGACAGAATTCATTCTCTTGTCATTTTAAGAAAATGTAGAATCACAGATTCTCGGAACAGTTGAGGCTGGAACGGCCCTCTGGAGTTCATCTGCTCCAATCCCCTGATCAGGCAGGGACATCCAGAGTGAGTTGCTGCCCAGGACCATGTCCGGAGAGCTTCTTCTGAGTATCTTCAAGGAAGGATAATCCACAATCTCCGTGGGCAACCTGTGCCAGTGTTCAGTCACTCTCACAGTGAAAAAGTGTTTCCTGATGTTCAGAGGGAACTTCCTGTTTTTCAGGTTGTGACCTTTGCCTATTTAGTGTTTAGAACATTTTGGACTTTGTTTCATAAAATCCAGGGAAGTGCTAAATGTTGCCAGCATTACATACATGAATGTACCACTGTAATGAAGAGAATTTTCTCTTTTTTTTTTTATTTTGTTAAATGCAGAGCACTTTTTGGTTGTTCTTTCTTTTCCCCAAGCAAAAAAAAAAATTGTTCTGAGAAATCCATAAGCTTTGCTAAATATTGCAATTCCTTCTTTTTTGTTCACGCAGTCACCAGTTGTGAAGACTGAGACTATCAGTTTCAGCAGTGTTCCCTCTGGTGGGGAAACCCTTGAAATTTCAACAAAGGAAGTGCCAGTAGTCCATACAGAAACAAAAACCATTACATATGAATCTTCTCAGGTAAGAAATTCTGCAAAAGACATGGTCTAATTTAATGTGCCCTTAAGGAACCCATTTCTTCACTCATCTTTAAGTGTATGCTTTAGCGTAAACTTTTCTAAGTTGTTCAAGATTAAATACTAGCATGAGGAGGATGTACAGAAAAATAACTTACCTGAGGATGACTCTCACGCCCTGGTGTAGGGCCTTTCAACTACACTGATGAAACTTCAGTTTTAAAAGTGCCAGCTTCTCATCTGTGCTTCCAGAGGCAAAGAAGAGCCTCCAGATGCACAGAGAAATACTCACTCATGGTCACCCTAATAGCAGTTACCCCCTACCATAAGATACTCACTTTATGAAGAACTGTAGAAATAGGGAAGTTTAACAGTCCAGTTCTTGCCTCCCTGTGCTCAGGAGCATTTTTTCAGTGACTGGTTTTCTCTTCTGGTTTCTAGGTGGATTGCAGTGCTGACTCTGAACCAGGTGTTTTGATGAGTGCACAGACGATCACATCTGAAACTACCAGCACTACAACTACTACACATATCACCAAAGTGAGTCCTCAGAAAACAGGGAGATCTTTTTTCACTAGGGTGCATGCTATCGTAGCTTCAGTTCTATGATATATTTCAAAATGGGGACACATTCTGATACTCTCTTGACAAAATCTTGTGAATTTACCATAAATACTTGTCCTTATTCACCTGTCTTTGCTGAGTTGATTAGTGCATCATCCAGCGACTTGACAAGAGTCCTAAACCCTTAGGGTATGTCTGTGCAAGCACAAAACCTTGCTGTACAAAGACACTTGGTTTAGCTGCAAGTACTACCTGGAACTGGAAACAGTATAACCACATTGGCATCATATGGTAGCCTGGAAGGAGTAATTTGTCTGAATATGAGGCCCCATTGACATGACCATGCCTTTTAGCCCTGAGATATTAGCCCTACACAATGTTTAAAGCACATAGTAAATCTGTATCATGTAGCCGTAACAGGACATTCAGTCAGCTAAGACACCTTGGCTGTGTTTTTGGGTGGTACCCTGAGGAACTTGCCCACAGCCAGATCAAAAGCTCATGTCTGCACAGACAAATGATGTTGTGTCTTCCAGGTTCCAAGGTAGCATTTAAATAACAGTTCCTCCCTAAAAAGAAACCCTTCTTAGTGCTGTGACAGCTCTCTTACCAAAATTCACTGAGGACAGGATTTCATCTTTCTGCGGTGAAGTTCACCCATGAGCAGATGAGCTATACAAAGGCCACACCACCCTGTATGCCGTTCTGAAGCAAGCAGTTGGACTTAAATGGGTCTGAATGTGGGCTGCCTGTATTCCCATTCTGTTCTTCATGGGACAAATTTGCCTATTTTGACATAAAAACACCTCTCTTGATCATATGCAGATTAACTAGAATCATAAAATTACCTGTGTTGGAAGGACCTCTGGAGGTCATTAGTCCTTTCAGAGCACTCAGGCCAACTCCAGACCTGCTCACTAGCCAGTGCAGGGTTGTCCCCTCTGCACAAGCTGTTTGAGCCATTTTGGTCCAGTCATGAGAGGGTTCCTGCACTCATCATTGTGGGGATGGGTAGCAGCACTCTGAAGTAAGTTACTGACATGCATTTGTCCCTCCCATCTAGACTGTGAAAGGAGGCATCTCAGAGACAAGAATTGAAAAACGAATAGTCATCACAGGAGATGCAGATATTGATCATGATCAGGTAAAATCTAAAAGCTGCTAAAAAGGCTACCCTGAAGACTGCCAAAGAGAACATTTCTAAACATTGCTTTGACAGATATTATTCATACTGGCATGCCTTAAATTAAGCTGGAACAGTAGTTAAATCAGTGATGGTATATTTCATATTTTAATCATTTTCCTCATTCGTAAATTGTGTAATATGTCATGAATCTCTCCACCTTGCTACTGATCATGCATGTTCCACCTCCTTTTTGTTTTTGCCCTTCTGTGGTTTCCTTGGGATAGGCGCTGGCTCAGGCAATTAAAGAAGCCAAAGAGCAGCACCCTGACATGTCAGTGACCAAAGTAGTGGTACATAAAGAGACAGAAATCACACCAGAAGATGGGGAGGATTGACCACAGGTAAGAGGACCAGATGATTTTCCTAGGCATTTACTGGGCTGGCATGTTGCAGATGTTGTTTTCCTACCATATTTCACCTTTAACTCTTTGCTTTCTCTCACTGGCATTTCCAAGTTGCTGGTTATCAGTTCTGATATTTGAAAGTAAACCACATTCAGCTCTAGACATCTGTCTTCTTTAAACAGTGCCAGCTGGAGAAAGAGAAACTACTCATTTGCTTTCGTTGGCTCTCTGAAAAGTCCTCATTGTCCATGCTTTGTTAATAGTCTAATTTTCTACTTCTGATATCGTGGAAAACCTGTTGTCTGCTTCTGTGTCATTTAAGAACAAAAATAATTTGTTCTTAAAGGTGTGCATTTTCGTTTAAAAATGCCGAGGGAAAAACCTACAGCTGCTTTTTATATGTCCTGTGCAGAAACATTACAAGTTATGCTTTAATTCCCGACTTGCAAAGATACGGTCCGACTTGCTTTTAAATGCAGTGAATTAGTTTGTCGGTATTTGGGTGTCTTGGCTTTCTTGTATTTGAAAGAACATTTTATGTTTTAAAGCAGCATTGTTTATCAGGATGAGATGATAATGCAGCTTTCCTTTCGTCAAGCTTTTTCTCAGTAAAGGCATGCTCTCCAATAGTGGCTGGCTAAACAGACGTCTTAATATTCCTATATTTATTCTGTGTGCAGAAACATGTCATGCATACTAACCTGCTATGCAAAAGCTCTTAATGCCAGCACCATTGCACAAATTGCTTTGAATGCTGTATGCAGAAGGGGAAGAAAAAGCTGCTTGTCAGATTTGTTGAATCGATAGCAGCATTTTATTCTTAAAACAATATGTATTCCCTAGCACTTGGTGTAAGTAACAGAGTATAATGCACAGCACCTTTTGAAGCTCTTTGGCTCTTCTGCTTTTGGATATACAGACCCTAAAGAAAACTGAATTTCAGTGTCAGTTATTTATTTGGAAGATGGAACCAGTCACTAAGGAGTGAGTAGCTGTGATTCTTGTGGTATTCTGCTAATTGTCTCAGAGACAGCTCAATGTGGCTTGCTTAAAAGTCTATTGATGTCACTAATTTGTTCCATTGGCATCAGTGGACTTCGGATTTGGTCCAAGTTGCTTATACTGGGATGATGCCATTTTCAAATAGCTTTTCTTATACGAACAAATTGACAAAATCTCTTTTGCAAGAGAGTAGTTGCTTTGAATAATTAACTCAGTTCTCTTTTCTGCAGGAATAACCTAGAATGCATATGAATCCAGACATGCATACCAGTAGGAATACGAGAGCCCATACGGAGTCTCAGTTCCAACCTGACTGACTTGTATCTGTCTATGGAAAATTTCAGTACAGAAGAATTGATCTTGACCGTTAATAAAGAAACTGGCAGAGATACCTTCCCATAGAAAGCAATCTGAATCAGCAGCAGTTAAACAATATTGCATGAAGCAACAATAAAATTACAGAAAAGCAGCATTTTTAATTTTCTTAAAATGTCTAAGTTTTCAGCTTTACCTGCACGTTCATAAACAATATAAACAGTGATCTCATGTAACACATAAACAGTTCATGCCTTTCACAGTTTCTGAAAGTATAAACAAATTAAAATTTGTTAGGTGGCAAGCCTTTTGTTTACGGATATTGTAAATGAAGATTACCCCCAAAATGCTAGAAGCTGTATAGGTACTGTGTATAATGTTTTACCACACATTAGATGTGCCAATAACACAGTTTATTCAGTAAACAACTTGAATCTTCTATTTGTTTCATCTGGTTTTATTACTGCCCGATAAACGATGATGAATCTTTACTCTTATCAGAACATTTAAATGCTTACAAAGTGTGCTTTGTATACCTGACTGAATACCTTATGAGGTAGTAATGATTTTAGTATATTAACTTTAATGATTTTTGTCAGCATTGTTCAGAGTCAGCTTCCAGTCACCCTTCACAGATCCTAACCTTGTAAATTATATGTAGTTATTTTGGAGAAAAAGAAAAAAATCTGTATTTTACTTAGTTTGCACTTCTAGAAAATTATTAATCTGAAATAACCGTGATGGTTTTCTATTGATTTCCCTTTTGTTCTCAGAGGAAAAAAAAAACAAATCTGTTTTGAGAATCTGGTCAGCATTTACTATCTAGTTCTGAGTCAAGCCTTAACCTGTACAGAACGTCCACTGAAAACTCGTTAGTGTCCAGCTCTAATACCCACAGAAGGGATAGCGTCCATTACACTGTCAGCTGCATCACAACACATGGTGAATGTATGTTTCTGCATAGTGAAATAAAAGTGGTAAATGCATCCGAAATTGTATTGTTCTGTGTCTAAAAGCACCTAGTGGTTTTTAATATTCAAAACATCAAAATGTTATGTTTGTAAGACGCCACAGTTTTTACTCATGTGCACAGTAGATGTGTTTTGTCTTCAGCGGCTGACACTGCACTGTGCAGACAGTGGGAGTTAGCGGAGAATCCAAAGGGATAACAGTGTTCACCTTTGGGCATATGATGTTTGCAAAGGAAAAGGACTGTTTGGTTCCTTATATTTTCTCTGGTTGTGTAACATTTCACCGAAGCTAAATGAAGAATTTTGTCGTTGCTTAGAAAGTAAAGGCCAGTAGCGCTTGATCCAGATCCACTCTCTTTTTGTACTTTGGCTCTGAAACATGGATAAAATTCTCTTTAAAACAGTATTACTTATTGGTTCCACTTTTTTTATTTGCTCCTTTGCCACATCTCACTGACACTCCCCTGGTAGTTTAAGAAAAATTTGTAACAATTTAGTTCACCCTTCGATCTGTATTTCCTTGCAGGATTGAAAGACAATGGGTACAAGCAGACTTTTCAGGACACAAAGGGCCAAATTTGCCCTTCATTGTTTACACAGGGCTCCCTCCCATTGAAGTCAATGGATTTGCCTTCAGTGGAGAGCAGGATTTGACCCAGTGACTTGTGAATAAATGTTTATTTTCATAATTTAGAAAGAAAAATAGTATATATAGAGAGAATAACCTGTAGATAATAATTAAAAGTAATATCCCAAGGCTTTTAAAGCTTTGCCCTTAGTCTCCAAAACATCTTCCTTCCACCAGCCATTCTTCATGCCTTTAAATCCAGAGTGCTAACGATGTAACCCCTCCCCGCTCCGCCATCATTGTTACCTCTCGCCTAACGACCGACCTACGCAAAGCTGACGGTCTGTTGTGATCTTTGATGGCCCTCTCCTCCTCCTCCTCCAAGACCATCTCTGTTCTCATCCCCCTGAGAGACAGTAGGCTCAGCTCTCTGGTGCTGCTGGTGCCCAGCGGCGGCCAGGGGTGGAGGAGGTCCTCACCCTGTCTCAGCCGATGGCACACCAGGTCCTCGCTACTGCATCAGGAGTTTAAAAATAGACTCTGAAGCCATATTGATCCTCCCTCAGGTGCCCCTCATGTTGTCAGCTAAGAAACAGCATTGTATTACCTCAGAGAGACACGAGGCGATCGCACAGCCTTCTCTCCAGAGTTAGCATTATATTTTAGCATGGCTTGAGGAGATTGTACTCTGGTGATCCTGCACAGTATGTATGCTGTCTAAAGATATTGTATTGTAAGAAGTTAGTCTCCTTGGAAAGGACACTCACCACGAAGATACAGCCTAAGCGCATATAAACTATGAGGAGATGAGAGTGGACAGGCAATGACATCTCAGTGCCACTGTTGGTAGTAGACCCTTGTTTGGGGGATGGTTCCTGGAAGTGATAGCTTTGGTTTTTGTTAGAAACTGTTTCTTGGGTTGTCTGCCTAATGCTGTGCCACATGAAATAAAGAGCACCTGCCTGTTTCTACCAACCATCTTTTGTCTCCGTCTCTTCTCATTTATTGTTGGTCTTTGTCTGGCTTCTTGGCATAAACCAGCCTAGAAAACAAGCCATTAGATAGTGTATTACTTGTGGGCAGCATTGCCAACACAGATACCAGCATGGGAGACAGCCTTACTTATTACAGCTGGAATCCCAGCTTCAATCCTGAGAGAGCTGGCTGCTCTGCACCATTGTGGTAAGGGCTTTGTACACCAGGCAAGAATGGGCATAGCAAGAGATCACACCAACTGTGGCCATAGCATACACAGAAAGAGTGAATACATCACACTGACATTTTTTAAGGCTGCTTGGAATCCCTTAACATTTATACCCCTTAAGTTTTTTAAGGCTGTCTCATCAGAAATGGCAAGTAATAGTGTTTCTGTGCTCAAGCAATTATAAAAAAAAATTAATGAGCTTCTGAATCCATATACTAGATCAAAGCAAGGGTTTAACAGCTTAGCCTTATTTCTTCCCAGAGCAGATTTAGGCAGCTGGTGAGATGATGTGCTTCATCTGTACAACAATTTGTATCTGCTAAAATGATCCTCAAAAATAGTTCTTCATGGCATATAAATCGGACATTGAGTTTGGCAATCACACTGGCAAGTCTTGCTGCAGGTTTCTTGCCTTATACCAAAATAGTTCTGTCAGTTAAGATCAGAAAGCCCATTTACAAGCTTCACTTTTACATCTTCCCTCTTCACAGGCAATAAGGATGAGATAAAGAAATGCACTCCCCTTTTTTATATCAGAAAAGTAATGGTTGAGATTCTGCAGAACTAGGAATCAAATCATTATTTTTAATAATGTTTACTAGTTATTAAAAGTCTGTGACATGCCTGAGGCAATGCTGAGATCTCCTGCAGTCCTGTATAGATCCCGAGGTACCGTGGTGGTTTGAAGTACTGCGGATGGACTGTGGGTGGACAAGTGGATGGCTATGAGAAACACTAATTCCATTGCTTATGTTATTTTTAAAGAAAGAAAATTAAGCACTTTTCTTAAATCTATGGATTCCAAAGGCTGTATCAGTCCTACACTGCAAATAGCGGGTTGCTGTGCTTTTTGTCACTCATTTTATGCCACATCAGCCAAGAGTCTGTCCGTGGTTGCTCCAATCCCTCAGAGCAACACAAAATACCAGCCTTCCTAGTAAAAACTCAGTCATACTTAAAAAGACTGTTATTACTTATGCATCTTTTAGATCCATCTCAAGGATTTACATATAAATAAACAGTGGGGCATTTTGTTGTTAGTTTTTTATATAAAAATATTTTCCACAAGTTTCTGTATTCACTAACTGTAACCAGATTATTCCATTACCTTGGAATACTGTTAGCCCCTGTTCAGACTGTACATTACTGTGGTTTATGCATTTGTTTTCACCTCCACCCATTTTTCTGATTCCTATTCAACATCAGTCCTGCTCCTCAACTAGAACTAATGCTTCCTGTAAAGACTCCTGGAGCAGAATTTCAAAAATCCTTGTTTAAAGAGAAACCAATATGCTCAAATTACACCAAAAAAAATCAGTCAACTTTCTTCCATCATCTCATGTTCCCAAATTCAGCTATAACCTCCATAAATCAGTGACCTCACCCTTGCAGCTGAAATGACCATCACTCACTGTAAGTAGTATTAATGGCCTGTCTTTGAGCATGACTACAGTGACATAAAGGGGAAAAGAAAAATGAGAAAGAGTTCTGACACTAGAAATTGTTTTCATTTTTAAATACATTAGATTTTTATCTCTGCAGTCTACCAGCTCTACTTTCTCCAGTACAAAACTTAAATTAAGGACCTTTTATTCTTGGGTGGGGTTTTTTTGTCCAGAATTTACTAGGAATTTCTTTTCTATTTTTTAGAAGTATCTTTGCTGGCTGCTGTGGTGAGGTGTACCATGACTCTTAACTTCTGTGCACAACCAAAGCTTGGGCAATGTCACCTAATAGGAACTGCAAAAAAGCAGATCCCAGAACATGAGCGGTTTTGGAGACGCCTGAGTTACAACCCAGAGGGTGTGTTTCCACACAAGCCTTGCCTTACAGTGCATGTGTAAAGTACTGGGTATGTGTTATTTGGTGGATAATCCTGAGTGCCTGTAGTGTAAAAGACAAGATTAGACGAAGTACATTAAAGGGCTCAGGGAGGGGTGTATCATAAATTGTACAACAATGCAAAGAAAATAAGCAATATATCTGAGTATACAAAGCAAACAATTAAGAACCTTCAAAGCCTTTTCCAGTAGGAATAGTCCATGTTTCCTTAAATCAAGAGTGTTACTACCCCAGATGTCCTTTCTCAGTGGATTTAGGAGGCTGATTCTCAGACATATTGGTCTTCTGGCCAAACAGTTAATAGATTTGGCATATGAAGGCTTCTAAAGGCATTTACATTCCTGTAGTCCAAAGTCCAATCAATATACAACTTAGATAGATGTGAATCATTTTATATAGTCACAGAGCTGGTGACAGTTTAACCGCTCATCTTTAGACCTCCTGAATCCTAAGTTACCAGACTAACACACACACACATTTCTACAGAGCATTATTTGTTCTAAGAGTATTTTGATGAAATCATCCTTGAATAGTCATTAAAGAATGGATTTTTGTTTTGGTTTGTTTCTTTCAATTCCAAAGGCCATCTGGTGATTGACATGTAACAAGATTTTTTTCCTGCGCTCAGATGACATGTCAGTACAGGTACTTTTTATAGTATCATTCTGTAAAAGGAAACACCATGAAAATACTGCAACATATGGCCTGATATCACAGAAATAAAGGACTGTCTTGAATACGTGTGTGATGTGGTTCTTATGATGAAGAGACTTCTGCAGACTCTGGGAAAACAGTCTGTAAAAGTTAGTTATCCCACTGCTTCCCAGTTATTTTAAATTCTTTTTGTCCCTTCTTGCTTGCTTTCATATTCTCCAACTTAACCCATCTGTGTTTGATCTGTCAGGCTTCTCTCTGCATCTGCTCTCCTTCCATCTTTTCTCCCAGCTTTTGAGCAGACTGCATCTGCATCTGCTGCTTCTCTTTCTATTCATTTTGCTGTTACATCTTATCACACCTATCAAGGTTCTTTAAACTCTTGCTAATTCTCTGTCCTGCAGTCTTCCCCACTCATCTGTAACCACTTCAACTCCCACAATGATGATACATCCAACCCTTAAGTGCGTATTTCTTTGCTTTCATATCTCTCTGCAAATTTCAGTCTTGGTTCATTCTTCTCATCATTGGTGTCTTTCCCATGAGTCATTTTATCAAGCACTACTCTCTTTGATATTTTTTATAGCCACTTTCTCCCTCTTCAGCCTTCATCTGATCTCTTTCAGCATTTGCCCATTTTCTCTCACATTGACACTTGGACCTTTCATGTTTTCTGGTCCATTAGCTTTGATGAGTTGTCATCTGCTTTCAGACCTTTGAAACCTCATCCCTACTTTCTCTGCTCCTCTTTCTGACCCGCCACTGAAAAGCATGCATGATGGAAATGCTGTAGATAGTTTGCCTTCAGTACAATGAACATACTTTTCTCTAACAATATTAAACTACACTCTCCTCTTTAAATAAATCCCCCCCAAGCAGATAGTCTATCTGCTGCCTGTTGCTTCTACTTCTTTCTGCATGGGCTCCTGCCCATACCTTCCAAGGAGAGCATAATTAAGATGCAGAATTGACAAGCAGAATGACTATTACTAGCCTCTCTACTTCCTCTTCATTCTCAACTTGCCCTTTTCACAGACATAGAAGTACTTTAACTCCTGACACCCTCAACACATCCTCACAATTGCATCCCAAGGGATCTTTCTCCTCACAATATCTTTATTTCCTAAATTTTTAGTTCCTCTCATTGTAAAAATGTCTGCTCTGGTCCCCATCAAGTCTCAATTTCACATCTAGGATCATATTACCAACATTATCTAGAGCTGCTCTGTCCCACTCTGGAGGCCAACCTGTTTTCCCCCACAAGAGATAGCACAGCAGCTCTTCTCCAGGCTCAGTCTCAGGACCAGTACTTTTCTGTTGTCCTCAATGCCTTGTCCTCTCTGTAGACACATACCCCACTTTTCTATCTCAATCCCGTCCTCCTCTCTGTGCTCACTTAAGTCCTTCTGACTCTCTATCCACCCTTTTAGCAAAGACCCTACTTCCTTCACTCCACTTTTCTGTGGAAATCTTTGGGGCTCATGGTGTGCATCCAATATTCCTTTACACTACCTTGCTGTGATCTTCCCCAGTAATGTGGATTCAGCCAGCTCATATTTCTGTCCAACTTATTGAAAGTAACGCTAGTATTGCTTCTCTTCAAGCAATTTGTGTATATTTACTGCTGCAGCACTGTTAACTAGAAGCAGTTCTGTCATTTGTATTACCACATTAGGACTTCTGTGCGAAGGCAAAATGGAGACACCCCCAGGAAATGTGATATTTGTTAGTGTATGAGAATAAAGAGGTAACATCATTGCTATGGTGACACCTAAACTGTTCTGGAATAAACAGCCAGTTTTATTTCCACTGATAAAAATCCCCATGAACAAATGGGCATCTTCACTGAAGCCCAGCATTGTAGTCTCTAAACTGGAGCTGGTTTCTACCTGATCTGCTCAGAGCAAGGGCTGAGGAATAGGGCTGTCTCCTCCTATTCTAGTACACATGACCCTTACATAAACCTTGGGAATACAGTGAAATGTTCTGATCCATGTGAGGCAGGCTGCTGTGACACAGGCTGAGAAAGTCAGGTATCAACTCCCTGATTACGCACGTTGGCGCATTTGTACTGAAATGGTGCACCAACAATATATTCAGTCAGGCTACTAAGCTCTCTTTCAGTGCATTTAATGCTGCAGGAGGAAGAGGGTATAGCAGAAGAGAGGCAGGAAAAGCACAGGCTCTGCCATAGCCTTGTGGGTGACAGAAACCTTGGCTGGCACCCTGCATATTCCATCTGTGTTGTCAAGTACATCAATCACCCCAGCAATTAAAGCTAATGGATGTTGTGACAACAGTAGGCCCAGTTGGCTCTGTACCCAAATTTTATCATTACATGTCCTTGTTTTTCCAGAAATATATGTACAATGTGGGAAGCTGATTCCAGTTTCTCCAGTGAAGTTATGTTAATCTCTTTTTGACAATTAACCCTGTAGTGTCAAGAAAGCCACCTGGTGCTGTGGCAGGCCAAATCCCATTGCTCCAGTGACTTGGAACAAGGGTTTTTTTGTCAAAGGAAAACTAATTTGGCCAAAACTAAAAACCTGCCTTTCACGGTGATGTGAAAAGATCAATCAACAGCCTTAATGAAATTCCATCAAAAGCATCAGTATTGTTGACGTGTTATGGTGGCAAAATCAATTCTGTCACTATGGATGATGGAACTTATTTTTGAGCCTGGAGAAGATGATGTGACTGAAAGACAAGGTAGTTGGTAATAGTTCAGGATCAAGAAAGCTGCATCTTATGCCCGAGCCTCAGTAAAAAAACTTTGCTGTCATGTCAAACTCTGTGCTGTGTCTACAGCACTCATTTTGTACTTCTTTAAGGCAGAAACAATGGTGGCAGAGGGGAAGAAAAATCTTGTGGTTGCTCATAAGAGAACTACCATGTGGAAAAAAGAAAACCTCCAGGTATGTGTAAGTAAAATAAGGGAGTACTGTTGCAGCACATGGTGATACAGAACAACCAATAGCTATGTGGGTTTTGTGAAAATATTGGGGTTTTTTATTTAGGAAAATGAGGTAGGGCAGACAGTGTTAATGGAGGACTTCTGTAGAGGGAACACAGCCTATTTGTCTAAGTGACGCTTGGTAAAAAATAAATCAGACAAAATGTACCACAGGTGTAACAAAAAGTTCAAATATGCAAGACAACATCTCTCTTCTGTTAGCATGTAAAATGTACTCTTAGTGCTCATTGCAGTTGTAAATTACTAGCATTGCTGTCTCCAAAAGGAGTAAAAATAGTGATGGACTAATATCCATCCACCATCTGAAACAGGCATATTTCACCTTTACATACTGTTATTTTAAAATCTTGATGAACAGAGATAAGAATAAAAAAGGCCAACCCCATAATGTTGCTAACTTCCACAGCATGTCTTCAGTGTATATAATACTAAAGCGTATCTCTAATCATGGCTTTAGATACCGACAACTGTCTTGTTATTTGATGATATTTTTAATGCGTGCCAGGGAGAAACTAGGGAAAAGAATTAATATCCAATGGCTGCACAGCCCCAGTTGCTGGTGAAGATACTGCTGATGGCTCAGTCATGAGCAAAAATTTCAAGGGATTTCATTATGCAGTAATATTTGCATTTGTATTTTCCCCTTTATAAACAGGCATGAAACTACAAATTGTGTGAACAAGCTTGAAGTATTTCAACACTAAACCAGTAATATCTCTGTACCTACATGTAATTATGCAAAGCAGCTATTGCTGAGACTCCCAAGTGATCTGATTTCAGCTGTACATAATTTGATAATGATGTTCACCTTAAATTATCTTCTTGGTCAAAAAAGACTTTGCGTGCTCAGCTACTCTGGCAAATAGATTTGTTATAAGTCAATTGGTAAAGCTTTTGTCAAAATTGATGCACACTGTGTTGGCAACAGCAATTAAAACTCACCCACCTCTGGCACTGTTTTGCTGCCGGAGAGAGAAATAATGATCTTTTGAGACAACAGTAATATCTAAGACCTGCTAATATAGATGTCTCTGCATCCATTTCTCTCTCAGAGGAAGAAAAAATAAAGGCAGCAGAATTTCTCTCTTGATTCTCTTGGGAATACACTGATGGGTAGAAGTGATAATCCCATGCAGGCTTTGCTTCTGACGGGGCAAGCGTTTGTCCTCAGAAGATGTGGTGTTTGAGAACATTGGATCTGATGGTGTCTTTTGGACCTGATGGTGTCTTTTCTAGCTAGTTTTCAGCAGTCTCCTCACCAGCCTTTCCTGCCCAGTTACACTTTAACTAATCTAGAATTGCACAGGGGAGAAATCTGCCTCTCCTGGTTCTGCTTCTGCTTTCTACATCCCTCCCCGGTAATCTGCAGTGTTTCTCGCTGTTATGCATTATGGGCCCCTTGGCTCTCATCACCCACCATCATCTTTCTCCTAAAAAAGCTTTCAGCTTCATCTCGGTCATTTCTCTCTGGGATGAAGTCGCAGCCACACTTCATGTTGAGCTTTACTGTCATCTTCCTGGTAAAAGAAGACAGTGACACAAGTCACAGGACCTGAAGATCATCTGACCTTACCAGTCTTTTGGATTCAACCTACAAATACAATATCCCTACTACCTTGATGACGGAAATTTTCATAGGTATCCATATTCACGCAAGCTGGTAGGGAAACTTCCCTCATGCCAACTTGCTTGTCAGCCAATCCCTGCGGCCTGCTCAGAGCTTGCTACGATGGCAGTCAGGGCTAGGATCTTTCCACATTATAAACACCCATGCACTGCGTCCCAGTCCCTTTTTTGGATATGACTGAGCATTAGTATTTTTGTTAGCAGAACAGAAGTGCATAAAATAGCTACCTAAAGAGAAGTTGAGACCTATAAAACATAACGCCCTACTATTTTCTATTATTATTTTTATCAAATGATAGGTTCAATGTGTCTATACCCATTTATCAACAACTATTCCTTACAAATTCCTTACAAATTCATAGTTCTCTATAGCCTCCTGCTATGGCTGCTGAGCGGAAGTTCACAAATGCTGCATGTGTTAGTATTATTGCCATCAGAAAACAATTGTCAGTATCCAATATATCCCACTGCAAATATTAAGGTATAATTAATCTCATGGCTGATGAAGAATAAATCGAAAATTTCCTTCAATATCCTTCAAAGGAACTTCTTTTAGACTGAGCTCAGTCATTTGGTGTGCAGAACCAGACACCCCTCTCAAATTCACATGAAGGTGACTTCAACAGCGAGAAGCATGTGCCCAGCTCCAACACAGCAAAGGTGAAAAAAAGGTCAGTATCTTTCCTCAGATAGTTTGTATTTTTGCTTCACTGGGAAAGACACGCATATCCACTTCACAACAGCGATCTGCTGTCATTCAGAGATAGATTCCTCCACATGTCCATTTTGTGTGTTATGCTGGTCATCAGCATGGCTTGTCAAGATCTTGCTTTTTCAGATGACAGGACAACAGAACATTAACAGCAATCCCTTTACTTCTCCTTTCTCTTTATGTTTGAAATAAAATTATCAGGTAGATCTCAGATCAGCCTTAGCAAATGACAGGAAAACCTGTCATTTTGATTTGGTATTGTTTTCTGTATCTTTGTTCCAATGCAAGTACAAATGAATTAGGCATGGCAGTGGCAGTGAGAAGGCTCAGCTTCAAACATATGAGAGGAAATCTCCCTGGGAGATGTTGTCTCTCCCAAGATATGGAAATGTGTAATGTGGGTATTAATGCATATTCCTTTCTAGAGTGCGTATTCCTTTCTACAGTGCCAGATAGGGAAAGAGTTGTGACAGACCTAGAAGGAAATAAAGCATCTGCCTATATCACACAGGTAAATATAAATATTTGTCTCTAAAAAGAGATTTAATGTGGAAAAGAAGGTCTGTATACCCTGAGGTCTAGGAGTCAAGATAACTTGAACAGATGGGTCTGAAGGATGTAACCCTAAAAGAAGGCTATAGCAAACAACAGATGTATAGCAGATTTACCAGGTTGTACTGAAAGCAAGAAAAGTAATTTGGAACTGAAAATTTACTATATGTTTGCACTCTGAGAACCAAATTTGTGAACAATACTTGTTAGATATGTTACTTCTTTTATTAAAAAAGTTGGAGGCTGACTTGAAGCCAGTTGAGAAAAGAGAAAGGAATTCTGCTGTGGCAAGTTTTGTTGTGGCAGCAAACAGAACTCTGCAAGGTCTTCCCATTGCTAGATACAACCTTTTGGGGTTTTAGTAAACTTTATACAGAATTTAAACATTCCACTGTTAGCAGGAACGGCAACTACCTCTTGAAGCCCTCTTGCCCTTTAAAACCATATGTCTCCAAATGTTTCAGGAAACTGTGTAGTATTTCTTTGAAGTATGATCTTGCCTCAGAATTTTACTTCAGAAGACCAATATTCCTTTATATAGGATTTTTCCACTCAATATCTGGCAGAAACCCAAAGCAAATCACTAGAATTACAATATCAGAGCAGCCTCATAACTATAGCAATGAAAACCAAGGCCTATGAACACTACAGATCTTTGAGGGCCTGAAATGGTGAGGTTTATTTCACCATGTGAAGGTAATTCATGAGGTAAATATGCTTTAACTTTGTTAATATTTTTTTCTTCCATGTGAAACTGTAAATACACAATCTAGAAGCTCCTGACCACGCCTCTAGGTTTAAGCCAGTGTATTGAGCACAAATTATATATCTGGCACAATGTTTGCAGACTTACATCACACTGATACACTGCAAAAAGAGAGGAAGTAATAATAATGAAGTTCACCATCAGTATAGTATATAGTTTGTTTTACTATACTGTCTTGAATACCCAGTCATGGTCCAGGGCTTCATTTTGCAAGATACACATACAGAACAAGAATGCGGATTCTTCCACCAGACAGCTTACAGGCAGTGCAAGAGAGGACTGGGTGAAGACACCTGGGTGAATAGAAAGGGATGTGAGGGATAAAGGATCCCATTGCACGTGATTTGTCTACTATGAAGAGTTTTGAAAGGGGAATTTTTAGGCAGGACACAAAAAAATTTTATTTGTGTTTACCAAGAATTGCCAGAACAAACTCAATATAGTCCCACAATGACTGAGAGAAAACCTAAGGTAAACTAAGAAAAATTAAGATGCAGATTTTGATGGCTGGACTAGTGACAGGACATGACTATGGGGACAATGAGGCAAGAAACTGAACTGTACCAAGGTGGAATGGAGACAAAGATCACAGAGAGTTTTATTCAGGGAAGACACAAACTCAATAATCATTGTTGTGGGGCGTTTTTAGATAAGCTTATAAGGATGAGGAAATGGGCAGTTATAGTCACCCATCAACAAGGGGGTCACTGACATCTGAGCATGAGGGGCCTTGAGAAGAGGAGAAAGACATTCATCAGAGAACAGTAAGCCAAAATTAAAGACAGTGCTCTATAGGGTCCACATACCAGGTATCCAGGAGATAAGAGGAGGGTCAGTGAGATCAAGAGCTGTGAAAGTCAGAGAGAGTGAGAGTATTTGAAAATAAGAAGACTGGAAAGTAAAAGCTGTCACATCCTCTCTCTGGTCTTTCTGGACTAGTGATCTTATGAGAGGCACTCAAGTCTTACTTGAGTTACTGCTTATATGAAACTCCTGTGAGCAACATATTATATGTTCAGGAAAAGCAAAGTAATTAGCTGAGCAGAATCCATGGTTAAATTGCTCCTGCAAAACGAGCAAGCAAAAAAGTTTTAACAGCATGTTAGAGGACTGTGACAGAATATTACTGAATCAAAGCAGCCTGCAATGCCTAGGGCTGTTATGACATATTTAGCCTCTGTATTGATAATACATAATCCTGTGGATCTTTAACTGTCACAGCAAAGCATGCAAACAAATATAGTACTGTTAGCACTCAGTGCAGTAGGGTAATAGACAACATACCGATCCAAAGCTCTAACAGATGCTCTGACTTGTGCGGTGCATGAAATACTTAAATATTGTGATCATTAGCAGCCTCTTCTTGAGTATCACACACAGTCTTGGGCACCACGATACGAAAAAGACATAAAGCTATCAGGGAGCATCCAAAGGAGGGCCATGAAGCTGGTGAAAGATCTGGAGGGGAAGCCTTATGAGGAACAGCTGAAGTCACTTGGGTTGTTCAGTCTGGAGAAGAGGAGACTGACGGGAGACCTCATTGCAGTCTACAACATTTCACAAGGGGAAGCAGAGGCACAGGTTCTTCACTGAGAGGGTGTGTGAGCACTGGAATGGCTCTCCAGGGAAGTGGTCACAGCACCAACCCTGACAGAGTTCAAGAAGCATTTGGACAATGCTCTCAGGCACATGGTGTGACTCTTGGGGTGTCCTGTGCAGGGCCGGGAGTTGGACTCAGTGATGTCTGTGTGTCCCTTTCAGCTCAAGATAGTCTGTGGTTCTAATATTCTGTGATTAACTTGCCAAGCTGTATGGTCTTAAGCTAATAAATTTACTTTTTCTTTTTTTTTTTCATACACAGCTACGCCTGAGCTTTTCAAGCTAGAGGGCTAAAAAAGGCTATCTCAGGTTATTCTGAAACAAGGTGGCAATTATGTTAGCAGATGAGAATTCCTGAGAATTGTATAGCACTTTTATTTGGTGATCTTAAAACAAACAAAAAATTCCCTACTATTTTTCTCTAAATTTGGCTTTGGACAGAGTTACAACACAGCTAAGTGCAGGTTATATGTGGTACAATATCTCCTGAGAAGCATTTGCCATCCAAAGTGCAAAAGGCACCACATGGGTTCAAAGTGAAATGATGATTTCTGGAATCTTTTGTGGGTGTCATATACCTAAATAGAGGGGCTTCTGCTGCTGAAATGTATGACTTCTACAGAACCTATGTCAATATAAGAGAAGAAATTTATAACTGCTGTCATTTCACTCTTACTCCTACCGTGTTTCAGTCAGTTTGAAAGATATCTCTGAAATCAGGGCTTGTACTGTTAAGGTACCAATTGTATGGCCTAAGAAATTTCTAGTGCATGCTGGGACTGGTCTCATAGGCACTGATGGGAGAAATTCGCAGAATGGTGTCATGATTTAAGTCAGAAGAAACAGCTACATTCTCTCATATGGGTGTATTTGAAGCAAGAGTTATCCTAGCACTTTGATTTGCTTAAATGTGTATGGAAACTTGCTTGCTGTCACTTTAACAGCTGTGAAAGCATGTAATTGCGTGCACCTAAGGCTGACAAAAAGAACGTGAGTTTACTTCTATTAATAACAATATACCTTATTAACACAAGAAAAAATCTGGAAAATGCTGCAGTTACAAAACATCTCTAGCTTAAAATGTGCACAAATAATTCCAATTAGCATTTCAGTGAATGGTACCATGATGGGCAGCACTGGCCAGCATGTGGAAAATTATGTTTTGACTATGGTAAGCTCAGAGAATGAGAGTCAATATACAATAGCAGTGTACCACACACCTGCTTTTTTTGCACCTATTTCCTCCCAACAGGTAGGAACATCCACAACGGCTAGTTGCATTTGATTTAAGGAGTGATGATAATTGAGATGGAGAAGTCTGTGAATGGACAGAATCTATTTTAAAGCACTCTATAGGCTTTCTGTTGACTTCACCTGCATGGCACCCACCATTAAAGGATGATCCAGACTGGCAACATTACCTTTTGTAAATTGGACTACTTGGCAGAGAGTAGGCAGAGCCATTGCGTTAAGATTATGAAAATTGTTCTCCTCTATCCTCTCCATCCCTTCCTCATTTGCCATATGTTACATACAGATACTGGGACCAAAAAGGGACTGTAAGAGTCGTTCCTGAACTGTGCACATCTATTATGGTATTCATGCAAGGTTTTTGAGAAGTTGCTGTATCTTCATTGGTATCAAAGTTGGATGATTGGTGACTTAGTTGTGAAGCTCCTCTAGGGTTTTCCAAGAAGAAGTTCTTATTTTAGCACGTGTTTCTCTTCCACATTTATGAGACCACCTGAGTGCTTTCATGTCAAAATAAAACTATAAGGAAGACTGCAGAAGACAGAAAGTAGAAATTGATGCTTAGCCACCCACCTTGAATTCCGTGAATAAATTCAGATTGAACGGTAAATACAGATTAGTTTAATTGACAATGCATAACATAATCAGAGTTTAATTTTGCAAATTCTGCTGCAAATATACTATAAGTGATTAATGTAACTCCACCTTACTTTAAAGTCATAGCACATTTCAAGCCAAAAGGTTTCTTGTATTACAATCACAAGCTGTAGTTGGATCACTCACAGCTATGGCTGAGATGTCAGTGGGCATTTGAGTCCAAAGTATGCATGAGGTAAAGCAGAATGAGTAATGTTTGGGATGAGCATAAGGCATGATTGTCATTAATCTCTTCATATTGAGACTGAGCAATGTTCACTTGCTCCAAGTAATTTGGCAGTCACAGCTGCTGTGGAAATATTTATATGTGCTCTGTGAAAAAGACTCTAACAGTCTGTAGTTATAAAACATAAATTGTTCAAACCAGGCAAATGTAACTTCTCCCTATTTCCATGGGACTAATAACTCACACAAGCCTGTAATTTATTGCAAGTTATGTTTCCTGTATTTCCTGCAACTTGTACAGTACTGAAGCACAGCCCCTGTTGTGGCTGCAAACTCCATGTGCAGTTGAATTCGTGTATCAGTTTGAAAAAGACACACACACATAGTGGGCACTCAAGCAGACGAAAGAATCTTGATCAAACAAGCTGGTAAGAATAGCCTGTTTTGGCAGAAATTTTGACAATCCTGTGGCTGAACAATGAATTCTGCTCTCAGACCAAATCCAGCTGTACATCATTGCACTAGGAGCAGTGGCACACCACAGCCAGTTATCATTCTAGCATGCAGTAGCTACAACCCACGGATTTTTTCCAGTTTTCCAGCCCCTTTAATACAAACTCTTCAGACTGGAAAATCCACAGTTTTCCTGCCTCAGCCAGAAACATTTACCAGTGCTATAACTTCTTGCTGCAGCAGGCAAACTGCAAATTAAATTGTTTGCCATACCTGTTGCACTATACTTTTTTTATGCTGTAGTCATTACACTTCTTACTTTGTTAACTGTGTTTACCGATGTTCCTAAGGACATAGGTTATCCCTGGGGATCTTGTACATTAGCTGAATGCATCTAAGCCATTATCTCAGAAGTCAAAGGCATATTATTTTGCCATAGGTTAAACATTACAAGCTACAGTGTATTGGGTTATTTTTCTGCAATGGTAGCAAAGCCAACCCATTAGGGTGCCCTGAAACACCACTGGAAAGTGCTGTGTTTAAAGTCAATATAGAAACACAGGCAGATCTGAACTTCAGAGAGCCATATTATTATGGTTTTTGACACTAGACTTCACAGGAAACTAGCTGAAAAAAAAAAGGAATTGGTGGAGTATGCTCTGGTAATACCAAACTTTTAAACAAAACAAAACAAAGCCAATGACAATAACAAAAAAAAAAAAACCCAAACCACACCAAAAAACAACCAACCAAACACAACAACAACAACAAATCTCCAAACCTGAATCTCTTTGCATGGAATATTCTGTTCTGGCAATTCCTTGTCTGAATTGACACAAAGGATGTAGTCCTATAAAGGCAAAATGAATAGGTCTCCACAAAGAGGGGAGAACTTAAACTATTATATATGTCATTGATTGTGGGCACCTGTTGTATCTGTCGCTATGGTCCATACTGACAGTGGAGGAAAGTGTTTTGTTGGCCACTGCATATAATTTGCTCATAGTTGCATGTTTTTTTGCAGTCCAGCAAATACTGAGGACTCTTTCAAGCCTCTGGAAGATACTGCGTAGCCAAGGAACGATAGAAGGAGGAGAAAAGGGAAGAGCTTCTTAAGTTATATTAAGTTAGTGTTTCCTGCACATCGTCTCTTTGATATACTTATCTTTAGATCTCTTAGCAATTTATAAAACTGTGGCACGCAATTTGTTGAAGATTGCACAACAGGAGATGTATTGATCATGGTTGAAATCCATTATCCTTAACAGACACCCCTTTTCCTTCTGGATATGTTTTTGAATTCGAAGTCAGAGCCCTTAATTTGTATGTATTCAGGAGATTATTTAAAGGGAAATGTATAATCATTGTCTTTATTCCACATTGTTCACACTGTGTAGCACGTGAGGATACAAGTAGCCTCAATACATTGAATAGAAGTAATAAATTAAATACTGCTTTTGCAAAATCCAGTCCTAAGAAAGCAGACAAGACAGTAATAATACTTATACTGATTCCAATACAGGATTTTCGTTTTTTCCAAACTCTCATTAAACTAAATGGAGAGCTAGGGTTTTTTTCATCTCCCAAGAAATGAGACTGATGATTTACAGTAATAGCTTTGGATTTATCAGAATAAAACTTCACTACATCTGAAGAGACCTAGGATGTGTTCAGTGCTATGTTTAACACAACTTGACAGTGTCTCCCACGGAAATCAATGGGAGCCATTCTAGGTACTTTAGAGGATGTTGGATGTGATCTCTGAACACTATGGCATTTGAAAAGGGCCTGAAAAATAGAGGAGCACACGAAAAAAAAAAAAAACCCAAACAAAATGTAGGCTTATCTTTTTCTTTCATACTCTAACATACAACTTTTTAATGTTCTTGAGACTCCCATGAAACAAAGGCAGGCAACGTGATAAATTAAAACTCCCTTTCCCCTCTCCCCTAAAAATGCACTTACACTACTACTTTAATTTGGTAAATTTATTTCCTAAATTCTTCATAAAGTACAGAGCCTTAGAGAGTGAGATTTTTCAATGGGTTTAAAAGACAATTTTATAGCTTTATGCATTTTTCTCAATCCAAATTTTGTATTTTTTTCTGTATATGAAGTGATGTGTTCAAAAATCAATGTTAGTCAATAAGCCAGTTTTACCCATGCATTGCATTATAAATTATGGGTTTACATCTACTTCCCTACTGAGGGGCAATATTCCTACTGACTCTGAGGAGAATGAGCTCAAGCAAATTGCTGGGCAGCAATTTTTCCCAGCTTCATTCCTTTTCCTAAGAGGCCTATGGTAGTCTCAAGATGTTTGTATGCATCTCAGGTAACACACATAAATATGAGAAAGAAAATTGTCCCTGCAAAAATCCATTGTATTCTGCAACTGGGCAGTGACCAATGTCCTGTATCTGCATTTATGAACAGAATATTGGTTCTTAATGTGCAGGATCATGCCCTCTCCATAACCGGGCTGCCTTTCAGAACAGGCATTCTGACGGCCTAATGGGGTATCCTGTCTCCTTGAAGACCACGTACTTTCATTAACTTGACATTGATTCAAAGTGCTTTTCATTCTGCCAGTCCTTTACACAATTATTTGTTCATTGTACCCCTCGCTAAGGGCTGACCCACATAAAAGGGGTAGGAGCTGTTTCTATAGATCAAGCAAAAGAATAGCCTGATTTCTAGAAATTTAGGATTAGAGCTTTGGTAATCTGAGCGACTGAGCAGTTAAGACTGCATCATAATGCAAATACACAGAGGATCACAGTGAAGATTACTAGAGTAACCTTAATTCTTCCTTCTTTATCCTTGGAGTGCTTAACTTCAAAGCATTGCTTTTCTTTTTATGCAGGCTTTTGGCAGTTGCAGTATTTCATTTGGCTTGCAGACTGGCAAGCCAAAAAGAACTACTATAACCATCTAATTTGACCTCTTGTATAAAACAGGACACAATGTGACTTGCTGCTGTTACTTTGAACCAATTAACTAGCATGTGACTAAGCATAACTTTGAAAGGCGTTCATTTTTTCACTTGAGGATTTTGAGAGATGAAGAATCCATTAGGTTTTTTGCTGGTTTATTGCAACAGTTAATCATTCCCTCTGTTTAAAAATAGAGTATGTTTCATTGCTCATCTGCATGGTTTCCTGGTCACGGCTTCCAGCTACAGACAAGTCAAGGTTTTGGACTAAAGATTGCTTTATTCACTCAGTATTTTCTCTCCATTAAGTATCTTAGTCTCTGTAATCAAGTCATCATAATGCATACTCGTTGAGGAAGTTAAATAACCTGTGGTTCTGAAGTCTCTCACCCTAAAACACTTCCGGCAGCCCTTCAAAGAATTTTTGAAGCCCTTTTCTGTGGTTTGTTTGGTTTTTTTTTATCCTCTTCAGAACATGGGAACCAGAAATGTGCTGTATTTAAACAGGAAATGAGATACTGATACACATTACGAGTCTGTTTTGGGGTGACTTTATGATGTGTATCCCCTATCATCGCTCTATGCCCGGATATGATTCCTGTGCCTTTCTGTGCCTTTAAACTGAGCCCAAAAGAGGGAAGAGAAGGAAAAAAAAGGCCAGACGAACTTTTTTCAAAGCAGTCTGTGCTCCAAGGTCACCACTCCTCTGCGTCTCTCTGGTGTGGGGAGCAGTGTGGAGGAAGCACCCTTCCTGCTTTCCAGCCAGCTTCTTCGACTCCGTTTCTTCAGGGAGAGACGGAGAGTTAAACCTTGTTTTTCTGGGACTTCGGATTCTTTTTTTTCTTCACTTCTGGACTGGTTCAGAACATCAGAACCTCACCGGGGGACCTTCCACCGGCCTGGAGGGGAGCCCCACGCCGACCCAGCTCTGAGGAGGAGAGAGACCACACTCACAGAAGGACTCTCAAATCTTTCAGGTTTTCTGTCCACAGCGAGAGATTTCATTATTTAGCATTATTATTCTTTTCCTGTGTGTTTGTTAAATAAATAGTTTTTATTCTCTCTTTCACATTCCTCCGAGGAATATTTCTTTCCCAAACCTGGGTGGGGGAGGAGCGGCTATAACCTGCCTTCCTTTGAGGAGACGTTCCTTTTGGACGTTTCCCTGAATTTGGCCCAAACCAGCTCAGAGTCCAAACCAAAACCATGCACACCTGCCCCAGCTTACCCAGATATATCTATATATCTATGTCTATATCTATTAGTTTTCTTGGGCAAAAATTATGCAGCCTATTTGGGAGAGGTACAGACCTATTAGATTTATGAGACTAATTCTGTATTGTAATATCTGTTACATTCTGCAAAACATTAAATACAGAAAAAAAATTACCCAACAACAAGGCCTGCTGCCACCAGTAGTAGAAGTAAAGCAGATGGAAAGGAGAAGCTACCACTTTACCACCTGCCACTGTTCTAAGGTCAAGATCCATTGTAGAAATACTGGTCCTTCACCCAGGGATGTTCAGAGCATCCTAACCCAGGGGGACCCTGCTAGTGCTGTTGCCTTTACTAGATCTGTGTCAGTCCAGCCTTAGATTTCACCTTCCTACGGCTGCTTTATTTTCTGCATTTGAGGCTGCCAGACAGGATTCCACCTTCTGCAGCATTCCTACAACCATGTGGCAAAAAACATCAGTAAAAAGTGATATTTAAAACAGTCTTATTGCTACTACAAATGAGTCACATCTCAGAGTTGCCTGAAGGCAATGTGTAAGGCTTGTTCTTCAGAAAGGAAAAGGTTATAAGCAACACTAAGCACCAGAAGAACTTCAATTTCTCTTTCTCTGCTTGCTGTTACTGTATGCATGCCTGCCATTAGAAGGACGCTAGTTTAAATAACTGACATTACAGACAAAAATATTCTTTTTCCTGGACAGCTATTGCCACCTTTAATATAACAAAGAGACTGTCAGTTCAGGGAAGAGAAATGGATACCAAATTTATTCCTTCTTTTTCTGCACTTTTAATGACTGAAAATGAAGGTTATGTGTTTGTCCATGGAACTGAAAAGCCAAACCTTAGTTCTTTAATGTTGTATGACATCAGGATAACTATTTTAGCTTTCTAGGCTGCTTCATTCCCTTAAAATTAATCAAACAATTCTCCCATTATCTAAATATTTCTTATTCTTGAACAGGTTACAATTAATTATATTTAATTTTTTCAACACAGCACAGAGGGTTTTTTTGCTTCTAGCCAGAGTACAGTTCATCTCAAATGGTTTTCTGTGGTTATGGTGGGATTGGGGTTTTTTTGAGGATGTGTTATTCCAGTGATCTTTAACGACTTAGCTGTAAGATGAGATCACTTCTGAATTTTACTTTCATTATCATAAAATTGTTTCCATGCTTTCTGGAAATATTCAGATTCAATAGTGAGATTGAAAATGCAGGTGTTAACAGTATAAATCTTTCTGATCTCCTTGGAGGAAGGGGCTGATGAAGGCTTGAAACGTACAAACTAAAACAGTCAGTAGAAGTGCTCTCCATTCTAAAATTCAGACTTTTAAAATGTGAAAATCTATGGTCATTAGCAAAAGTGCAGAAAACCTGTTAAGCTTCACATAAAATGTCACACATAAAGCCACACAGCTTGTTCACTGTAATGAAACTTTCCACCTCTTTTTAAGGATATGAATGCCAAAATATGCTCAACTGCTTGGGAAAATATCAGCAGATAAGTGACTGCAGTGAACTAGTGAAGCAAGCAGCTGTAACACCTAGAAGCAGGCAAGCTGTCTTCTATGGGGAGCCTGATTCCTCTCCACCGATGGCACTTTGTGTGATGTTTATGAATGCAGGAATACTGGTTATTCAGTGATGTGAAACTATCAGATACTGCTTTTACTTTTTTTACAGAGCATTGACTAATAAATGTAGAAATGGGGAATTAAGTGAGCTGTTCTTGCTGTAAACAATAAACATCTAACTGTTTTAAAAAAACTGTGAGGTTGACAAAGAATAAGGTTGGAGGGGACTAAGGGCTGTAGCTGTGAGACAACTGATTTTTCAATTATAGTCTATCCATAATTATGAGGAACAGTTTCCAATATTCAAACACAAGATAAAAGCTCGGGTTTTTTACAAAATAAATACATCACAGTAAACAGTACTTGTTTGCATTTGGCAAGCTTGGCTCCTTTCAGAAAATGCAGACTGTGCCATGTCCAAATGATTCTATCATTAGGAAAAATGTCTTCAGTAAAGGGGTCATCAAGTATTGGAACAGGCTGCCCAGGGAAGTGGTTGAATCACCATCCTGGAGGTATTTAAAAGTCATGTAGGTGTGGCACCTGGAGACATGGTTTAGTGGTGGACTTGGCTGTGCTGGCTTAACAATTGGACTCAGCGATCTTAGAGGTCTCTTCCACCCTAAACGATTCTATGATTAAAATTCACATGTGAATAAAAATCATTTTCTCATAACCATGATGAGATCCATGATATCTTGGTAACTACAACTCCAGCTCAAAAAAGAGTTAAATTGCTCTGCTCTGCCCACTCTCGCGCCAGCAGATAATCCATCCAAAAAAATTTGTCTGCCCTACTTACAGAAACAAACTGGACAATACATAAATAATTCACAGAATGGCAGTCTCTCCTATTAACTGCATACTGACAGACTCTGCCAGGAACACGAAACATGGCTGAAACTAAAACCACCATATAGGGGCAGGTCATATACGTAGTCTGTAAATCAAAAATGCACCTGACCTGTGAATGAGAAATTTGTTCTTTTTTGATAGATCAGGAATGAGGAGGCTGTTATACTCTTGTGGACCAGCTGTTTCTTAGCGGTATGTTACACTGTTAGCAGATCTGCAGTACAAGCAGGAATTGAGCACAGATACAGCTCTCATTCAGTGAGCATTAATTAATTCACCAAAAAGCCTTCTATTCCTCCAATATATTATACCCTCAAAGGTCAAGAAATATCCAGGTTAAGAATGAATGTGTAATTTTAGGGTTTTGTCCAGTTGATACCTTCTTTACCTAGGTTGAAGGATCCAAATAAATATACTCCTCCTTTTTCTCCTCTAGGACCTTTCACATCTGTTCAGCGTTCTCTTCCCATTGGGTGCTGTAAATGACAGTAGACATTGCTACTCCCTAAAGTCTCTACCTGTAGGATTTCTTACCTTCAGCATCAGAATACAGGATCACAGCTGAATCATGTAGGAAGACAATGACATAAAAGTAAGGAAACATGGAGAGAACACCATGGGGAAGGAAGAAAAAGTTAAGTTTCATGATACTTTCGGCACTGGGCATTGGAAAGTGAAAGTGGCATCCATCCTTCTTCACTCACTGTCTATATGGTTCAAATAAAATAAGGGTGTCAACAAAGTCAAGAGTTTGTCCTAGAGTAAGGTAATTGACAATGAAAGATAAAGAAAAAAAAGGAAAAATAGGAGGATGAGTGAGATATAAGGGAGAAACAGATAAAAATAGTAAAAAAATAGAGTCCAAACCCCAAAATACAAAAAAATATATACCCCATAAAAGGGGTAGGGGGAATAGGGATGGGACACGGAGACAGAGAGGACATTAACAGGGATAGTAGTAAGGTGCGTGTAATTATGCAAGTTACAGCTAGATGTGACTAGACTATGGGATGCCTTGTGCATGCAGAGAGTGTGAACTGCCACGTTCACATGGCCACATCTTTTTACTCACCACAATTCTTGACGACTGTGTGTCTCCATGCATTACTATACACGACTGTAGACAAACACAACACAAAGTGTACTAGAATTAATCGGTAAGAAAAGTATATAATTAAAATTCTACATAGAATACAACAGTATTAAGTAAGATTTTACAGATCAGGCTCTCTAGAGAGGACTTGTGTCCCTTGAGGCATAGCTGCAAACTGCAAACTCCAAGTGCTGTTCATTCATTTGGAGGGTGGCACGGCCTCTCGCCATCCCTGTTTGTACAGCTTAGCCAGGGGCTGTGCCACCAACCTCCATCATCCATGCTCTGCTCCTCCCCAGTTGTCTCTACTATTTCCTCTTTTGTGGGGATACTTGAAAATACAGGCGCGAGTAAGTGATGCGAAAACATGACTAACTCACACGCAAATTTCTGCTGGGAAATTTGCCAGGTTGCTATGGGAAACATACACTGCAAGGAGCATCTGCTCCCTGACTTTCCTCCTCTGTCCTAGCACATTCACTTACACTCTCAGGAGGATTCGCTGTCCTCACTGACACATGGGAATATGCTAACAGGGTCTATGATTCCCTTTCACAAATACTGGATTGTTTTTATCTTCACCTTCTTTTGTGCACTCGGCCTGACAAGAAATCTGACCCACGGAAAGGAAACATGGAAAATCTGTGTCCTTGTATGATGACCAATTCTGCCAGGCCGAGATACAATTTCAACACATGAAAACTGGCCATAATATCACGTCGTTTCTGTCATCATTTGCAACTCACACAGACTTTATAAACCTAACAATTTCCAACACGCAGGAATTCACTGACACTTAATACACATTTTACACCAGTCACCACTTAGAAAGCGTTAGATGCAAAGCTTCTAACGCTTCCCTGCATGCCATCTCCCATGTCTCACGCATGGTTACACAAAGTGGCACTTGTCATTCTCCACTCCTGTTACACAATTTTCTAAACAAAACAAGCACATCCTACAAAGGACTCTTTTCCCTTACAGATATCCCTGCATTCCAAACAGTCTGGAAACAGCCTGTTGGTTCAAAATATCCACAGCATCTACAGTCTAGTTCATCAGATAGGAAAACAGCAAAACTACTTCAAAGCCTAAATGTTAATCTGTGCTAGCTGGGTACAGGATAATTTAATAGGAAGAGTGTTTCAGTCAGATACGCGATTCAAACACTTTTTCTGCCGAAGGGTATTTTCTAATAAATGGAAAAAATACTTGGTTTTGGCAACAGATGTGACTACACATATTAGCCCATAGACATGCTAGTGGAGATGCAAGGGTTTTTATTCTTATGCTTCACCTTCAATAATACATATTTTCAATCCCAGGTCTTTTCATCCAGAATTTCTGTGACATTTGCCTTTTGTCTCTTATTTCCAAAACTTAGTGCAACATTCACATGTAATGAAATATACGACATACAGTATTGGGTTTGTTTGGCAAGGTTTTGTTAGTAGGGGGGAAAACAGAGGTGACTTCTGTGAGAAGCACTAGAAGCTTCCTCTGTGTCTGACAGAGCCAATACCAGAAAAATCCAAGACAGCCCCACTGCTGGCCAAGGCTGAGACCATAATTGATGGTGGTAGTGCCTCTGGTATTACATGGTTAAGAACAGGAGGCAAAAACTGCAAAAGTGACAGAGGAGGGAGAATATGTGAAAGGAGCATCTGTGCAGACACCAAGGTAGGTGAAGAAGGAGGGGAAGGAGGTCCTCAATACTGGAGCTGAGATTCCCCTGTAGCCCCTGGAGAAGACCATGGTGAGGCAGTCAGTTGCTCTGCAGCTCATGGAGATTCATGGTGCAGCAGATATTCACCTGCAGCCTATGGAGAACCCCTAACTGGAGCAGGTAGAAGCCGAAATGAAGCTGACTCTGTGAGAAACCTACACTGGAGCAGGCTTTCGGCAGTTGTGGAGCCATGGAGAAAGGAATCCACACTGGAGCAGGTTTGCTGACTGGATTCACAAGTCACCCCGGACTGGAGCTGTCTGTACTTGAAGAACTGCAGCCCATGGGAAGCACTTGTGTTGAAGAAGTTTATGGAGGGCTGTCACCTGTGAAAGGGATCCCCTGCTGGAACAGGGAAAGAGTCTGAGGAGTCCTCTCCATGAGAAGGAAGGAACAGCAGAGACAATGTATGATGAACTGACCCCAGCCCCCATTCCCCATTCCCCTGTGCTGTTGGCAGGGAGGAGGGAGAGAGAATTTGGGAGTGAAGTTAAGCCTGGGAAGAAGGAAGAGATGGAGGAAAGGTGTTTTAAGATTCAGCTTTTATTTCTCATTACCCTACTTTGATTTGACTAATAATAAATTAAAATAATTTCCTCAAGTCAAGACTGTTTTTCCCATAACAGTAATTGGTGAGTGATCTCTCCCTGCCCTTATATCTCAACACATGTGCCTTTCAATATACTTTCTCTCCCCTGCCCAGCTGACATTGGCACCCTGACATTGGCGGGCACCAGGCATCCAGTCAGGGTCAACTCACCACACACAGTTAGACAGTAACAAGGCTTTTTTTTTTTATTCTCCCAAATTCATAGTTATCTAGTCTAGATATTGAATATATGCTTCCCCTACTTCAGTATCTCAGTGGGAGCTATTAATGAGACAATTAGAAACATGCAGAAACACACATTCAGCAGTAGCCTAAGATACAGGAAAGCAGAGAGAAAAAATGGATAGCCATACCTTTGGTAAGGTACCATACTTTTTTTCCACTACTAGTTTAATTCTGATTACTGACATTAAAGCAGAACCTGGCCCTGAAAGTTAGGCAAATCCACACTGTCAGGTACTGAACAGACAGAGCAGGAAGAGAGAGTGTTAATGAAATGGTGTCATTTGCTGGTCAGTGTGGTACCACAGCAGCTACAGGTTCCTCAGGAGCAATGAGGTTATTGCATGTTTGGGACACTGATGAAGAAAGAAACAGCACGTTGTGAATTTGTAAAAGGGAAAGCTCCTTCCACACTGGAGACAGTTCGGGTACAGGACTCAGAAATACTTCAAAGACTTCATACAATCATAGAATGGTTTGGGTTGGAAGGGCCCTTAAAGCCCTTCTACTTCCACCCCCCCTGCCGTGGGCAAGGACACCTTCCACTAGACCAGGTTGCTCAGAGCCCTGTCCAACCTGGCCTTGAGCACTTCCAGGGATGGGGCATCCACAACTTCTCTGGGCAACCTGTTCCAGTACCTCACCACCTTCACAGTGAAGAATGTCTTCCGTATATGCAACCCAAATTTCCCCTTTTAGGTTGAACCCACCACTCATTGTCCTTTTTAAGACAGTTAATTCTGCCTTCTGAATGTAAATCATTGATGTTACTACAAAAACAAGCCTAGAAGTTTTGACTGTCCAGGCAAAATAGGGATTTAATTTCATTATATCTAATAAGGGGTAGAAAAAAATAATTAATTTAAAAAACCGGCAAAACAAAGTGATCCAGCTGGACCAAAATTCATTACATATGCCAGTGCATTACACAGACACCTCTCAGAAATGGCTCAGGAAGAGGAAGGAGTTATGAACCCGACGGAAAAAGTCAATTTGTTGCTCCCAGCAGATGACTCCACTAGTCCAGTGAATTCTTTAATTCGCTGTACTTTCCAATACAAGTACCTGTCGAGATTTTTTTTTTTTTCCAAGCAGACCTGCTGCATTTTACACTAGCAGAAACACTGTAAAGTTTGTGTACAAATTATTCCAGTGAAAGCTGCGCCATCAGGATAGCATCTCATGAGATGCTTTCTGGAAAGAAAACCGGAGGTGGGAGATGAGCAGCGCAATAAAAGCTTTTATTCCTTCCTAGCGATCGTTTTAAAATTAAACTCCCCCGGGTGTTTGCAAAAGGAGAGCAGGCGGGTTGGGGTGGGCAGAGCTGTTCCGCTCTCGCCGGCAGGCGGGGGTCACAGAGTGGAGCAGGGGCAGGATCGCTCCCGCACCTCCCGCCACCGCCGCCCCTCCGCGGAGGCGCGCGGGCGCGCCCCCGAGCGCCGCCCAA
>VZRV01004283.1:1831606-1871747 GCA_013398115.1 Falcunculus frontatus
GCCGGGCCGGGAGCGCGGGCGGCGCGGCAGGGGCCGGGCTGGTCCCCGCCGGGAACCCGCCTGCGCCGCGCCTGCGGGTGCGTGGAGCGGGCGTGCGCCTTCGCGGTCACGGGCACGGCAGCCGCGGGGGCCAGCGTGGGGAGGCACCGAACGCGTCCCGAGCAGTCACAGCCCCGCACACACCTCTCCGCGGCCCTGCGGGGGTAGCGGCCGTGTGAAAAGTGTGTGGAGGAATAAATCAGAATTACCCAGTGGAATAAGTAACCAGAGCTTTCTTAAATCAGAGCTTGAAATGCTCTGGGCAAGTGCCCGCTCTGCTCCATGCGCAAAGGACTGAGTTTGTTCTTTGACTGTCACACACCCCTGTGTACTCCGCAGCCCTGTTTTCAGCCAATTACTTCTATAATTAGTTCACTCTTAGTGTCGACAGAATTGCAGCAGAATTGCATACTGCTGTTTAACAGGACGGTGCAGTTGCTGCTAGATTATTAGCAGTGACATCTTGCTGCTTGCTTAAAAGAAATCCATCTTGCAAAGAACTCCAAAAAGATCGCGCTGAAATGGTTGTTTGTCCTACCATCTTCAATGCTGGACTGATACATTTTCCTGGGCCAGCAGAGCCAGACAGCCCAGTAATATATACGATATTGCTTTCTGGTTTTGTTTCCTTTTGTATATTTCAAATATTTACAGACCTATTATCTGGCTATCTTTAAATTCGATTATTTAGGACTAAGAAAAGAATTTTGGCTGTCCTTTTTTTACCTTTTTTTTTTTAAATTTTACTGTGTAGCCAGGGACACTTTAGCAGAGATGCCAGACCTGCAGAGGTATTTGTAGGTAGCCAGGTGTTCCCATACCGTGTGAAACACACAGCACCAAGAGTCATAGTTGCAAACCTGTCATCATACCTGTCATCTGCTTCTGTTTCATATATGATGAAGGATAAATTGGAATTTAGGGAAGACATTCCCAGCACATCTGTGTTAGGTGGCACAGGATTTGTTCCAAACCAAGTATTAAAATTCCCTTCTCTCTGCTGCGTTTCCCTCTTCTGCACAATTAGATGTCCGTTGGGATTGAATCATTTGAATTATGTGTCTTGCATTATCCTTCTCTTTTCTGGTATCTCCATAGTCTGGAAATCTGGTACGCTTCTTGTCTCTTTCCGTGGTCCTGGATGCGCATCCATCCCTGTCCCTTGTCTGCTATCCTTTGAGATGCTTGGTCTGCTTGCCAGACCCTCTGCTAGGCTTGCTCAGCTCTCTGGTTCAGCAGAAGACTGATCACCTTCTTGATGGGTTGGTTACTGCGTTAACTGTGCTGATTCCTGGCGAGGCTTTTCAGACCTTTAGATTTAGCACAAAATTAAGTAGCAGGAAAGTGGAACCAGGGAGGTGCAGTAGCCAGAGGAAAGTAAACACACAGTCTGTTCAGTTGTCCGTAGTATCACTAAAAAAATAACTGGGTATTTTAACAGTGTATTTTATCTAACTTCAAATAATTGAAAATGCTGTGTTTTAACACCCAAGTTTAAAAGAATTTTTGGGATAGATCTTATCATTTCTTGAAATGTTATCTTCCTGTCTTTCAGGCTGAAGGTGACCCATTCTGAGGATTAATTTAATAATCATTTGCTCAGAAAACTTCCTGCATTGTTCATGGTAAGGCTTATATTTGATAATTCAAATTTAGTTTGTCGTGCTGACGTATTTAGAGTTTTTTAAGTATTTCTTACACATTTTTTAGAGTTAACATTTCCTTTAGCTATAATAATGACTTATGAGTTGGGTCATACATTTATGGAGAATTGCAGTTTCACAGAGAAACTTTTCAATTTTGTATAACTGAATCAATAAAGATTTGGATAACTGTGAAGTGTACAACCTAGGGAAAGACCTTTATGCATTCACAATTTTAAAATCAGTTTCAGAGTAATGCTTTCAGAGTCTAAAAGGCTTTTTTGTGGTCATTTCATGCAAAAATATTTTTTTTTCATTATGCAAATGACTTTGTCTGTTGGACTTTTGTGATTTAGACTGCTCTATAAAAGTTACAAAACTTTCCTGTTAATTTACAGGAGTTTTTCATCAGTATGTCTGAAACCATTAAGTATAATGACGACGATCACAAAACTGTGTTCCTGAAAACATTGAATGAACAACGTTTGGAGGGAGAATTTTGTGACATCGCTATTGTGGTTGAAGATGTTAAATTCAGAGCCCATAGGTGCGTGCTTGCTGCCTGCAGTACCTACTTCAAAAAGCTTTTCAAAAAACTTGAAGTTGATAGTTCATCAGTAATAGAAATAGATTTTCTTCGTTCTGATATTTTTGAGGAAGTTCTCAATTACATGTATACTGCAAAGATTTCTGTTAAAAAAGAGGATGTAAACTTGATGATGTCTTCAGGCCAGATCCTTGGTATTCGGTTTCTTGATAAACTCTGCTCTCAAAAACGTGATGTATCTAGTCCTGAAGAAAACACACAGTCCAAGAGCAAGTACTGTCTAAAAATGAACCGTTCTATGGGGGAGCCCAACGACACCCAAGATGATGAGGTGGAAGAGATTGGAGATCATGATGACAGTCCATCAGATGTGACAGTGGAAGGCACTCCCCCAAGTCAGGAAGATGGTAAGTCACCAACCACTACCCTGAGAGTGCAAGAGGCAATTCTGAAAGAGTTGGGAAGTGAAGAAGTTCGAAAAGTAAACTGCTATGGCCAAGAAGTAGAGCCTATGGAAACAACGGAATCTAAAGACTTAGGATCTCAGACTCCTCAGGCACTCACGTTTAATGATGGCATAAGTGAAGTGAAAGATGAACAGACACCAGGCTGGACCACAGCAGCTGGGGATATGAAGTTTGAGTACTTGCTTTACGGTCACAGGGAACACATTGTATGTCAGGCGTGTGGCAAGACCTTTTCTGATGAAGCACGTTTGAGAAAACATGAAAAACTGCACACTGCAGACAGACCATTTGTTTGTGAAATGTGTACAAAGGGCTTTACCACGCAAGCTCATTTGAAAGAACACTTGAAAATACACACTGGTTACAAGCCTTACAGTTGCGAGGTGTGTGGGAAGTCTTTTATTCGTGCACCAGATCTAAAAAAGCATGAAAGAGTTCACAGTAATGAGAGGCCATTTGCATGCCACATGTGTGATAAAGCTTTCAAGCACAAGTCCCACCTCAAAGACCATGAAAGAAGGCACCGAGGAGAGAAACCTTTTGTCTGCAGTTCCTGCACTAAAGCATTTGCTAAGGCATCTGACTTAAAAAGGCATGAGAACAATATGCACAGTGAAAGAAAGCAAGTTACAGCAGCCAATTCCATCCAGAGTGAAACAGAACAGTTGCAGGCAGCAGCCATGGCTGCTGAAGCAGAGCAGCAGTTAGAAACTATAGCCTGTAGTTAAAAACTAAAGCAGGAACTTTATCAGAAATAATATAAGAAATTAAATGGAACAAAATCTATTGTTGGTATACATTTAGACAGAATCTTTTAAAGAAAGCATATTTTTAGAGGATTTGAATGTTACATAGGAATACATAGCATTGCTTGGTTAGGTATTTTAAAACATTTTAGAGATGGGTATTCTTAGAATGTGAAACAGTTTTGTTGTCATTAGCAGTATAATGCACTAATAACTGTTTAA
This sequence comes from Falcunculus frontatus, assembly GCA_013398115.1. Taxonomy (NCBI): domain Eukaryota; kingdom Metazoa; phylum Chordata; class Aves; order Passeriformes; genus Falcunculus; species Falcunculus frontatus. Next base: position 1,835,271 of record VZRV01004283.1, read on the forward strand.
CTCAAGAATGTGATCAAGTTCTCTACAAAACAGGGATCATCACTGGCCAATACTTTGCTTTATCCAGTATGGAATACTGAATACGACGTAAACATTGCAATCAGTGAGAATCAGTGAGTTCTGTTTGAAAACACTGAGATCTCAAAAATCACAAACATGGAAAGAAAAGATTTGGTTTTCATAATTCTGAGGTGTTCTACCTACAATTTTTTGAGAAGCAGACATTGATTTCCTAAGCTTTTTAATGCCTCCTTTTTTCACCTAATGTAGGTTGGTACAACAGAGTGTAAAGGAGGATGGTGATCAAAATGAAATTGCTTCTTATTCCATTTCCTCAGATATCCTCTTATTTTTATAAAGGTGGCAAGTTTTAATGAAACACTTACATTCTTGAAAAAACTGCATTATTCACAGTGATTCTGGTTGGCAAAGCAGAAGTGTCATGGCATTCACCAATCCCTTCTGTGGGCAAAAAAGTCTGCCTCGTTTGTTTTTCTGTTCACTTTTATGCAAGGCCACAGAGATGGCACCGGGCCACAAAGGAAGAAGGGTGCAGCATGGAGGAGACATGCTCTTTACTCAAACCCGGTAGAAATCAGTAAAACCTAATGCAGCCTGAGACTGTTTTTTATTATACAGCTTTCAGGTCACCTAACCGAGCACAATGAAGGCAGAGGAGTAGCTGCACCAGCAGGTGACCAGGTGTCACTACCAGACTCCCAAAGCTGCAGCCAGGGGTGTCACATACCTGCCTGCAAGGCTCAGCTGGGGTTTGTGTCATGAGTGGTCGTACCAGCTCATAGGTCCTGTTCAAGTTTAAAAGCTTCCACCTTCTGACACACCACCTCTCATCAAGAGGTAGACTTCAGTGAGTGAGTTCTGTCATAATCGATCCTGAGTGAGTGTTCACTATTAGTCGGTTGCTTAGTGTATTTTTTTTTAAGACCAGATGGGGTATATGCTGATTACTTAATAGCTAACTCACAGAGTCAACAAAATAAGTGTTCTTTGGATTGCAGTCTGCCACGTGTAGTCATCAAGAGAAAACACAATAACGGTGGCAATGTAATCCAAAGGTATATTGAGCCTTTATTTTAAATTTGTAAATACTACAACTGTTGTGAAAACTTCATTCGAAGTTGGAATGGGCAAAAAAACACACTCTTGGGCACATGGTTGGTAACATTGGTCACTTGTGATACCTATAGCATATCAAAGTGTTAGACCAGTTTCTGGTAAGTTACTGTGTGGTAGATCACATCTTGCTTTTCTAAATAGAAATTTAAAATAGTGTTTTTGGAACTGTTATATGGAACTTCAATTATTGAGGGGTTTTTATTTGGTTGAGGTTTTTTTTTACAGCTTCATTTTATTCATGTATTCATCAGGTTAAGCAGTTATCTTAAAATGCCAGTACTTGTTCGAATGCTGGTCTGTAAATAAAACATGACCTTAATATTTTAGAAAATGTAAACTTTGGACTTTTACCAATATATTTTTTTAAAATTTTGCTTCATTTTACATTCAGTAATATTAGTTTGTAAACAAACTATACATTTTGTACCTGTGCAACATCAGAGGATGTGTATTCATTGCATTTTATTGGTTCTCTTGAGGAACATGATAAATGACCATTGTTAAAATGTTTTACTGTATATGATCATAGATATAAAGATAGTAGGTCCAAAATAGGATCTACTTTTTTTTTTCTAAATATATTAGTCTTGCTATGTTTTCTTATCTGAAACTGTGTGTGCTTTTTCCTAGGTAAATTGGGGTTGATAAGACTGTTCAAAACAGATCTGTTGTGATAAGAGTTCAAAAGTGTGAAATGTGAAGAGAGTAAATTTTCTCAGGGTCTGCTATGAAGAGTGCAAGAAGCAATGAGCTTAAATTAGAGCAGTAAACAATTATGTTAGAAAAAACCCAAAATTCTAAAGGTTTTAATAATGAATTACTAAAACAGAATGCCTGCAGAGATGCTGCAATCTCCAGTAGTGGGGACATTCAAGAATAGCTTAGACAAACCTGTATTAGGAATGGTTTAAATATGGTTAATTCTGCTTTGAAGCTGAGGGATAAGCTAAATAACCTCTCAAGAAGAGCCTTATTGGGATTTTTTTGGGAAAGAAATTAAAATGGAGCTCACTGGGACAGCAGACACTTGAGTGGAAGGACAGAACTCAAGTATTACAGTTAAAGAAAACTGCCCTTGAATTTTGAGCACAAGTAGTCAGGCTGTGAATTTGAAATTGTTATAGAAAAGCAGGCTTGCACTAGAAGACGCACAGCTGAAAGTGTGATAACATTCTGTGTTGCATCAGAGTAAACTCTGCTATTGTTACGGCTCACAGCTATAAACGTTACAAGTGCGGAGGCATGGAGGTGTCCTTAGCTGTATAGGCGTTCTTGTTAATGTGTTCTAAACTAATCTGTATATTCTGAAGAAATGTTAGCCTACGTATTGTGGGGGCGTGTCTGTGAATTTCAGGTAAATCTGTCTGCATCTGACAACACTGCTGCTCCCATCTCTCTCCTGTCTGTGCCAAAACACACCATGTACAAAAGCAGGTGTGTGTCAGCTCCAAGCCAACAAGGTTTTCCAGCATGATAAACTGTAAGCTGTGAGCTGTGTTGATTGAGGAATGGACACATTTTTATTTTTGGTTTGACAAGGATGGCAACTTCTTTTAGAGTTTGAGACAGTGAATGAGATTCTGTCCAATTAATGGAAATTTTGCTGTTGGCTCTATTGGGGCCAGACTAGTCTAACATTCCTTAGGACCCTTTTTTGCTTGGATTTTTTTTTAAGAGAAAAAGGAACAAAACTAACACATTTTGAACTGCAGTGTCTGCTTAATTTCTCATCCTAATTGTATTAGCCGTGGGTATGCTGCTGCTTCTTTGGCACAACTCAGTTTGGAAACTAGAAGTTTGGGAAAGAATACCTTTTAGTCCTTCTCCACTCCCCAATATTTTAAAAAATATTAGAATTTGAAGCAACACACAATTGAGTGAGTACTTTTGGTTTTATTTTTCTGTTTTGATCTTTTAGAAAGGTTTAGACCTGGTGATCAGAGTTTGAGAGGTTGTTTTGTGAAAAAGAAATTCCTCATGCTCACTTCTGTAGCAAAAGTTTGAGGTCAGCTTCTATTTGTTCCTGTAAGGTACGGAATACTAAATTCTCCTCAAAATCTTGCCATTTAGGTAGCCAAACTGGAGTTCTGTTGAAGATCCGGCCTCAGTTTTCTAATACAGAGGTTACTTTCATGATTCCATTAAGGAAGGATATTTAAAATTAATAGAGTTGTGTGAAATACAGAATAAAAGATCAGATTATATCAGAAAGTCTACCCTAAGGTTAGAGTATATTTTTAGAGGTATTTTATTAAGTATTTTATTAATATAGACATTTGTAGTGTTATAGAGGAGACAAAGCGTTTATGAAAGAGACTACGTCTACTGATTGCAACAGACTTTTCTGAATGTAAACATTTACAGGTAGGTGCAGAACAGGATAATTCTGCCTGGAAGGTAAAGGCAGATCTAAGGAATTTTCATCTTTTTCAGTTAGTGCTTAGATCACAGTAGTGTGCCCAGTCAGCCAGAAATGTGCGTATTTCATTAAAAATTCCATTATAGCAGTTGGTCTGTCATTTGTCTTCATATAGATCTAAAACAATTATAGTAACATTCTTACTCATCTCAGAACAGATGGAGGATTTCCATGAATAGATTTGTTAAATATGTGTCATAAGAGTTGAGACACCTATTCTCAGGAAGTGTTTGTAAATGTAATGCAAGAAATCTGAAATAACAGAATAGCTAAAAATAGTGATTTATACAGTATTGGTATGTTTCCCACTGGTTTTCTCTCCACTGTCTTTATTATTTTTATTTGCATGCCCTGCTCATTTAGATATTTTTAGAACTCTGAAACTTGGTGAACTTCAGTGGTTCCAATATGAATAGCACTGCAACTCTTTAAAATAGAAATAGTATTTTTGAATCTGGTTAATGCATACTTTTGAATTTACTGGTATTTTTACTGTTCAGTAGCTAAGCATCTAATTTTTTATAGGTAAACCTGAAAAACATGTGGACCATATGAATAAAGATGTACTACATCTGACCTGTTTGGTATATGGGTATCAAAAACCATGGCCAAAGCAGAACTTCTGGATACCTGTATCTCAGATTCCTTCCATGGTTTTTTTGTGAGTCTATAGTTTGAGAACATGAGTTTGAAAAAGGAGTGGTACTAACAAGAAATTAGAATTCTTACTTAATCGAATTTCCAAATATATTTTCTTTTTTATAATACTGAACCATTTTAAAGAAGTAAAAAAGACAGTAACTACATGTTACATATTATGCAATGAATAGATTTAAAGTTGTATTTTCATTCAGAAGTAAATTAGTAGATATGATGCATTGAATGTAGATCATCTTTATGAAATCATTGAAACATGAGAGTTCTTTTCAGCTTTTTCCACCTAAGCATGGAATTTTTTCTTAAGTTTAGAAAAATGTATTTTCTGGTGTAAACCTATTCTGTTAAAAACAATAACCAAAACCACCCAAACCCTACAGTGCTTACACTTACAGTTTTCTGACCTCCTCCCAATGGCCTATTTATGCATTTACATAATCTGTATATGCAAGCAACTTAGAGGAATTTTGTCTTTTAAAATATTCTAAAGATCAAGCTTCCCTTCATCTAAGTTTTCATTCTTCACTAATAAAAATCCTTTTTCTTTCGGGGTAAAGGGTACCACAAGCAGTGCTTACAGGAACAGAGCACTATAGCGGCATTGCAAATTGCTCAGACAGGAGAATAGAGTATACTGGAGCTCCCCTAATTCCGCTGGTGGAGCTTCCACTAGGGTCAGTGGAAGAGCAGCCTCAATTTAGAGCAGCTTAAGCTATTGTGGAGCTGCCTCCTGAGACAGCAGCTTTGTGTTTTGACTGCCATAGTGAAACTGCAAATTGTTGCCAAAAGGGATGTCGCTGTAACTCCTGAACAAGTAAAGAACGACACAGTCCAAGCACCAAAAAGATCCGAAGTAAGGAAGGGCCATTTAATGGAAAATTGAACAGCTTTTATATGTTAATACACAGAAGCATGTTGAATGGCATAAAGGAATTGGTCCCTTGGCCATCCACCCCTCGAGGTGATTGGCCAAGTCCTGAACCATCTGCTTCCAGATGTTTTTCTAGTTAAAACCGTAAGGATCCTTGAAAAAGAACTGCAGGTGTAGAAGTTTACAAAATTGTAACATTGTTTTAAATTCTTTGCGTGGGAAAGACAAAGCTTTCACAAAATGCTGCAAAGGCTAAAGAAATTCCCTGCTGAGGCCTTTTTTGTATGAGATGAGGTAATCTCATTTTCTCCTTTCCTTTCTTGCTGTTACCTTTTGCACCTGTTTCCTTCGTCTTGTTTGCCTCAGATTTAGTGGTTTTTGTGGCTTCAGAATAAGCCCAGTGGAGTGATCTTACATAAGAAGGCAATTCAGTGCTTAAGTGAGTTGGTTTTAAATTGACCTACCTTGTCGAACCAATTCATTAAGTTTGGTCCAAAGTAAGTGGCAGGAGCACATTGCTGGAGTTAGGAGAAGGAATGGAGCAGGACTTCCTGATGTTGCGTGGTGTTTGTTGAAAGGATCCAGGCAACAGAAGGGATCAGACATCATCAGACATCATCTTTGCAACATCTGCTGCTGGTAGACTTGAGGGATTGTAAAGGGGGTGATCTGTGCGTGTCATTTCATCTTTTTCAGGAGAATGGAATTTGATGGTTGAAGTTGTGGGGGCTTTTTTCCTCTTTCGTTTTTTATTGTTGAGATTAATCTGATCCTGTTTGCCTCTTATCCAACAGTTCTACTCAGCCTTGAATGGTGGCATATTGCTCAAGTTAAGGAGAAAAGAGTTCTTAATAAAAGACAACAGGTATTTAATTCACTGAAGGACATAACTGGAATCCCAAAAGGATGAAAAAATACATTTTTTCAACAAGTTAATCTTTACAAGTATTAGAAATAAACAATATTCACTTCACAGTTATTGGCATCTATTTTAGATCTCTTAGATCACTTGCTGGGTAAAAAAAAAACCACTCTTTTTAGTTAATGCAAATAATGTAACTCCAAAGTATAGGGATAGATTCTGTATTTCATTAAGTGATGTCAGCTACACGGGTTTTATCTTAATTTATTTTTTTACCTTTTGAGTTTAGTGTTCTGTGGCAAACCTAAAGTTTTCAAATTAGTGATTTTGATTTATTTCCATGTATAAATATGTAACCATTTAAAGGCCTGAATATAAAAATTGTAGGTTTTCTTACATTTCCACTTTGTACTTGACATTAATGAGTTTTAAATGTAATTCTTGAGTTGTGTAGCTCAGACCCCCGGAAGGCATTCCCTGTTAGGAGTTGCCTTCTTTCAGTGTAAAGTTCTTCCCTGGAAATGAGTTCTGTTCTCTGATACTTCTCATGGTTTTCTATGCTTTTAGCAAGAACTTTTTTTCTGGTTGGAAGTAACAGCATTTGAATATTTTCTTTTTTACAAGGTGCCTTATTTTATGTTACAGCTATTACTGAATTTGATATTTTACTAATTCATCCAGATTCTCCAGTAAGAGTTATAACAACCACAGCCACTATATTCTTGCTCTTAAAGTAGAAAATAGAACTTATACCAGGATTTGGAAATAATAGCTTTGTAATGGTGGTGTAAGGTTCCAATCTTTAACTTCTCAGTACTGTACAAGAAATCTTATACCCCTGAAAAGCAGTAAGATCTCTTTAAATGTTTATATTGGAAAGAGTTGATTTTTAAAAACATATGTGTATTCTATTTGTGTTTCTGGATTTCTTTATTTTAGATCAAATGAGGGAAAAAAGTTCAGCTGTCCGTTTGGAAAGTAGGAAGGAGCAGCTCTACCCTTTTGTATTTCAGAGGAGTTAAAGGACAGAACATAACTGGGCTTGGTTACTAGACTAACAGTTATCTACAACTCTACATATAGTAACAATTAAAACTCACAGTTTTTAAAGAGCCTGACAGGTTTGCTTATGCTAGAGTTTTGCAATTCAGTCTGCACAAAAAAACTAACCCTGAAATACATGAGAAATTCTTTAAAATGTCATCGCTGCCGTCATAAACAGAGGTATGTTAGACACAAATGTTTTAATTGGAGTGAACAATTGCCATTTTAAGAGTGTTAGTGAATGTTTATAATATGAAGCACAGGTTTCATTTTCCACTTTAATAATTAACTTTTATCCAGTTGTGTGACTTTCTCATAGATCTCCCATTGTTTCAAGGACAGATTAAATGGAGTCAGACGGGAGCTCTGATTTGATGGATGTGATAAATTCTACTGGCTCAGGATTGTCCTATTATAGATACTTTCCAGATGGACATGGATTATGCTCTGAGAATCTTGCTAACCTAATTTAAAGTTTTAAAACTCTACTGTTTTAAATCCTTTCTTTTGTATCAAAGCTGATGTTTTCAAACTTAATTTAAAATTCATATATTTATCTTATTTCTCCACATTGTTTCATTTTTAGCCATGCATGATGAAATCGCCATGCTTTTGACTTTATAGGACAAGTTAGAAAGCTGCATTGTGTATTTAACATTTGTATTTCATATTGCTGTAATTCATTATAATTTCCCATTCTCAGTTCTTGAACAATCTAAGCTATTTAGTAGCACATTCAAATTATGACTTTCGTATTTGCATTTTACAGACCTTTTTTCTTTTCTTTGAGTGTTAAATTAAGCATGTGGTTTAATATTTAGGTTTACTTTTCTCAAAATGTATAACTGATTAATTGAGGACTCTAATAGTATTTTTTTGCAAGTTTGGAAATATCTTTATTCATTCTAAAGCTGACTTTTCTTCTCCTTAGCCCATTGGCTAGCTGATCTGCCATGGGTCATAAATGCTTCTCTCCTTTTAAGGTCCTTGAAAACTTGAGCAAATGCCCAATTTTATGACTTGTGTGTCAAGTTACACACACCAATAACCTGTGGCATGATCAGTCTTAAGACAGTTTTTATAGAAAAGAGAAAGACCTATGCAAAAATATTCATTTTTAGTGTAATGAATGTTGTGCTGATAGGAACAGAAAAGGTTTGAAGATGAGAATTTCACTTGAAGGAGATTCCCAACCCATCCTATGCATTTTCAGTATGGTGCAGAATGGTATGGCCTGGTCCATGTCAGGAGACAGTGGTTGTGTGTGAGGTTCTTTAAAACCTCTGCCTATGTTTCACAGTGTCTCCGCTACATCCAGAGTCATTAGCCAAGAACTTGACTGGACTGAATTCCTTGCTGTATAAAAGAATTCCTGTGTGATGGAAAGACTAAGTTTTGGGCAATGACTCATTCATCTGTCTTGGTGAAGGGACTGACAACCGGCAGAGGTGTGGCAGGTAGGAGCAGTGATTACTTTGGCTCCACTGCACAGTTATATATGTAGTAATGTTTTAGGTGAGTCATTGAATCTTTTATTTAAACCTCCTGAATTTATCTAAGTCTTGTTGATTGGCTTTTGTATTGGGTTCAGCTTCTCTAATTTTGAGTCCTATCTATAAGAGAAAGGTACCAATTTACTTTTTATGGAACTGTTGGAAGATAATAAGTAATGGGTGCAAAGCATTCAGATGTTGTGAGGGTGGTGATATAATCAGCTAGAAATATTTCCTAGATGGAAGTGGATCTTTTGGGATATCTTTGCAGTCTGTGAGAAGTCCTGGGGTGGATGCATCTTTATGATACTTTAAAGAACCTCAACAAACAAAAAAAGCACCCCAAAACTGTACAGCTATTTCTCCTAGACTCTGTCTAAAATTTATTCATAATTGTAAATCTCTGCCCTGGAGTACTATGTAGTTTATCAGATTAATTAAGAAAAATGACTAGACTAATGAATTAAAATACTAGTGGCCATGCTTATCTTTGATGGTATTCACTTTCTCCTGTCTTGGGAAACACTGCATGTTCTTGCTTCTGGCTTTGAAGGTGTCATGTGTTTGGCTGCTGGAAATCTGTGCACCGCTATTCTTCTGAAGCACTCATGGAAAGGTAACTGGCTTTTCATTTATTTTTTTTTTTTTGGGGGGGGAGAATGGCACTTGTGTCCATTTTTATTTTTCTTTTCTACCGTCTCTGTTTATTCTCTCCATCTGTCTGTTAGAGATATATTAATCAGTGAGGTATTAAATGTTAGATTTCTAAATCTAGGATCATGACTATTACGATCCCTGCTGTACAGATTGCAATTTGACATTTCAAATATTCTTCTAATGTTTAGATATTTCTTGCTGACACTCAGTCACAATTTCCTCTAAACAGCTTCCCTGCAGTTTCAGATGTAATATATTGCATCTTGGCTAGTAAAGACTTTTAATGTTAAGATTAACCATGAGATTACAGTGACTGTAATCACTTTTCGAAGACCATTATGATCATAGCCAATTTAGAAGAAGACATCAAATAGTTCAAGCAGTTTCCTAATTATATTAATTTTCCCTCCCAAAAAGCTAGATTCAATTATTAATGTGTAAGTGTGGGAAGAAATAAAGAAAAAAGGCTCAGAGATAATTAGTTCTCAAAGTTGGGGCAAAAAAACATTTTACAAAATATCATACCAACATTTGATGCAAAATGTATGAAATCTTGATTATATCTTTATATTAATTTTATTATAAAATGTGTTCATTTATATTTAGGTGATTAGTTCTGAATGATTCTTTCTGAAAAGAGTTTAAAATGTTACCTGTAAAATGTTTGCTGTATGTTCTTGTTAACAAAACTTCAAAACCTTACACATCGTCAGGTGGAAAGGGCTCCTTCCTGAATTCATATTTACAGAGCTTCTGAACCTATGTGACCAAATAATTGTTCTCAGCTCCATTAGAATAAAGGGCTTACTTCAGATCTAAACCCACAGAATTATGAATAGCACAGATGATTTAAAGTGACATTCAGTCAACATGATTTTTGTAACTGTCTAAAAATGTTAGCTATCTGTTAAAAAAAGTGTTAAAGTTTTTAACAAAGTACTTTATAAATAAGTCAAGACTTCTTCAAAAAGGTCTTTGAAGATACATACCAAAGAATTTTTACATCTCCTGATGTTATCTGGAAATCAGTAATTCCTCACTTAAACATTAGGAATTTAAATGATACACAAAGCAGAGACTGTACTGATGCCTTAGATTTTAACTTTTATATTTTCAAATTCTGTACTGCTTAGAGTGTAACTCTGAAGTTCCTTGTAGCCTATAATTCCTACTCTCTCGTACTAGGTAGATGTAACAAAGCCTCTATAGGCTTTGCCTTCAAGGACAACCAGGCTGTTTTTAGGCCCAAAGTGTGTAAACCAAAGATTCTAAGGGGGGGCAAGCTGAGGGGAGTTACATCGTTAAACTGGGGCTTTAATTGGAGAATTAACCCTGATATGCAAATGGTCCAAACCTATAAAAGTGTGAAGAACTCGTGTCCATCTTGGGGTCCATTTTTGGAAGCAGCCTCTGGCTCCCCAGGGTGTACCTTGAAGGCCCTTCAAATAAATACCTATCTTTATTCCCTTACTCTTGTCTAGTCTCTGTTTCTAGGTGGCTGGAGGAGGCATCAGTACAATTACTGATAAAAATATATACAGATGTTTTTATAAGTGTTTTTGTGCTTCCTATTTCATAGAAGTTGATGGAATATCTTTAAATGTATTGTATTTTAATGATATAACCTCCTTTTTACCGATGTGCTTCATTCTCAAGGGATTTTTTTTGTATAAGTGGGCATAACTAGTGTTGTTTTCCACTTATCTGAAGTTGAATGAAAAAAAAATCTGTAGTGCACTCTTTGTTTTGGGGTTGTAATGCATTAACTGCACTTTTTTTTTGAAGTGGCAGTTCACTATAGACCTCTGTCCTGTGCAGTTATTTCAGTGGTTTTTTGGGTGTATTTGAATTTGTGACCCAATCAAAAATTCAGGAATTAATTTTATGAAAAAAAGAAGCTCAAAAAGCTTTTTGATAACATTTTTTCTTCTAGCAGAAAACATTACTTGCTGTTAGCCTTTAATTTGAGCAAGCAAACTGAAAGCTCTAGAAAGAAATGTGACTCGTTTGAGTTATTTATCAGATTAAATACAGATAGCAGTTAAAGAAAGATGTTCATTAACATTATTGTTAATAAACTATATTCTTTCATCAAAATGGTGTAGGTTCTGTTACCAAGTTGCATATACCCACCTAGAATTTTGCAGGTTACTTACAGACTTTCATATCACTGAATCATATTTATTGTTTTGAAAATCTTTTAAGAAGCTGCTTCACCATCTCAAAACACAATCCCTTAGAAACATCCATATAATTTTTTTGAGAATGTAGGTAATAGAAATACATCCAATAGATTTCTTTTTTTTTTGAGGAGGGCTTTAATACCTGTTTTCATGATGGATAACTCTCCATCAAACACACCAATCAAACATTAAGGGCCACATAACAGATATACCATAAAAATACCTATATAAGTTTTCTTACAGTCTTTCCAAATTATGGCTCAGTCCTGATTTTCTAAAGATTATGGGGTATCCTCCACCTTTCTCGTAAGAATGCTGAATATTGCTGACTGCATTCTTTTCTGCATTTTATGTGGGATACTTTTACTAGAAATTTGAGTTCTTAGGTACCCTGTTAGTTCCCATACTTAAGGTGAATGAGAATAATGATAGGTGAGGAAAGGTTAGAATAGAGATTTTTGAAGTCACATTCTTAAAGGGAACACCACTCCTGAGCAACCAGAGGTGTGTTTATGTTTGTTAATTCAGTTGCCATCTGAGAGAAATGAAACTGAATCCCTGAAATATAAGATAGAAGAGGGAAACAAATGGCAATAAAGAAGCTGAAATTGCTAAGGGGAATAAAAGGAATATCCAGAAACTGGATAGTAGAAATGATAAATGAAGATAAATCTAGAAGGCATTCCCAAGGAGAAATGATGTTACACACTATTAAAAAAAAAGAAAAAATACTGCCGCCAGATGATTAGTTTGACAGTGATATCACCCTTGAGTTCTTGCTGAAGTATATAAGCAATATTATTTAAGGAGGTCAGTGCTTTTCTGTACCTCTATTTTAAGAAAAAAGCCTTATTTTGAGACTTCAAGTATCCCAGGTTAATTGGAGAATTCTGTGTTTGTGAAATGCTTGACTAAGTGAAGAACGAAATAAGCTTGAGAGAATATCTTAGGTTATGAAAATGTGATTGGAAAATGTATTGCATATTTCAAACATTTATGCAAATTTTTAAAAAATGTATTTTCTATAATTTGCACTGATAATGTTTTTCAAAATCCCTCTTGCAAGCTAGGCTTAAAGAGGAGAGTTAGTTTTTCTGAATCTTGTCCCATCTGGCTGTGTGTTTCTCACTTCTGCTGTAGAAGTTCAGAGTCCACAGGAAAGCTGAGTATGCATTCTACAAACAAAAGTAAATTGAATCTGAAACATAAAAGATGGTAGGAAATTTTAAGTAGTCTTCTGCTGTTGGCCCTCATCGTCTTTATTTTGTTACTATTCATTATTTTCTTTATTGTTTTGCCTTGATGTAATCTTTTGTATGCCGAAATATTCATGTTGCCTCTTAAAGTGCTGAGTGCAGCTGGGTTAATGGGCCTGTGAAATCAGAATATAAATTCCTCAGCATTTGAGCTTTTGGAAGTGAAGTGAAGTGAAAATACTGTGACAAAGTACGGTGTCGCTGGAGCCTATTACCAGAGCCGTCAGCTTGCGGTGAAAGCAGCGCACCCCAAAATGTCAGGCAGCGGGACTGTTGTCGAGAGATAATTAGGAGCAATTAGCCAGTCTCCCTGCCGGGCAGATCGCTGTTGCCTTCCTCCTTTTTGCCCTTCCCCCTGCTGCCACTGCAGGGCAAGAAGTTATGGCAGTGATGGTTCCCTGGTAGAGAGAGAGAGAGAGAAGGAGAGAGGGAGTGTGTCTGTGTGTGTCTGTGTGTGTCTGTGTGTGTCCGTGCTGGCGCCCCGGCCCCCTCCCCGCCCCGCCGCATTGTGGAGGGAGGGACTGCGGCCGCCTCCGCCGCCGTGCGGGGCTGGGCGCTGTCCGTGGTGCTGAGCCCGGCGGGACGGGAGCTGTCCGAGGTGCTGATCCAGCAGGGCCGGGAGCCGTCCGAGGTGCTGATCCCCGCGGGGCCGGGAGCTGTCCGAGGTGCTGATCTCTGCAGGGCCAGGAACTCTCCGAGGTGCTGAGCCGTGCCGCCCGGGCGGCACCATGGTGTTCGCTCCAGGTAAAGGCAGCTGCATCCTGATCCCAGCCGGGAAGCCCAGCAGGAAGGCCCCGGCCGTGCCGGAGAGCTGCTGTGGGGAGGGGGTGATGATTGAACCAGTGCTGCCAGCAGGCAGAGGCAGGTAGGTTCAAAGAAGGCGGTTTAGTTTATGATTTCTTTAGCTGTGGATCCAGAGGTTATGAGGGTCACCTCATAACCCTGTGGTTCTCATCAAGGACAGGAGTCTCCTATACAAGTGTGTAGGGGGCTGTGCTTGTCAGACTGCACAAAAGGGTCACAAAAGGGGATGTGGCCTTGCAGTGACTGGAGAGTGAGTCCCTCTCTGCACTCACACCCATGGCTGCCAATAAGACCATCCCTGAAACTCATGGAGATAATTTACAAATTTCAATTCCTCTTTCCTCCCCCCAAAACAAAATAATTATTTGAATGGAAGAGAACAGAAAGTTTATTCAGTCCAGTTTTTACTGGAACATAATTGAAGATTTCAGCAGTTCATGTCTAATGTGAGATGTCACTGTGTAAGGGTGCAGAATCTCTAGTGCATGTTATACCTTTGGGGTAACCCATAGAAGAAGCCAAACTACAGCAAATCCATATTGGATTTGGTACATTCTGCTTGGAAATAGGCAGCTGATTGTTCAGAAAGGGATGAGAGGGACGAAAGGCCCAGTAGCTCCAGGGTATAAATGGAAGTCATGCGTAATATCTTCTGTAGGGAAATGACTGGAAAAGAACTTCGTTAAAGATGTATAACTTTCAGTAAAATAGTGGGTCAATAGAAAAGAGAAAGCAAATACTGCAACTTGACCATGAATAACTATTAATACCTTTGTTTTGCAAACCTTACAGAAGTTTTGTCTTCTTTGAAATTCTGTATCCAATCTCTGAAAGGGTAAGAATCCAAAAGCTTTACACTTTCATATTAAAGAAAAAAAAAAAATCTCAGGACTAACTTTGCTAACTCAATAGAGTCTATTTTTTTGGAAAAAAAAAGTAGTATCTCTTTTCAACAATCTCATTAAGTTTGTCTATTTAACTGTGTGATTGCTCTCTAATTTAGCATGTTCACAGACATCATGTTGTGAAATTGTGACCAACTTATTTATCTTAATAGAACCAGCCACTGCTTTTTGTAATACACCTTTCAGTATTAGTGGCTCTTTTCTGAACTCCTTTTCTCTGTCACACTGTCACCATTAGCTGTACAAGTTTTTGAAATGCTCTGTGGGACTGGAATACTGCAGGAAGAGATTACCTCTAAAATAATGAAAACATGTGCATTTTTTCTCCAAAAGCTGACAAAGAACAAGCCCCAAAGCTCATTAATAACTGCATGAATTGTTCTTTTCACAACCCTAATCCATAGATGGAAAAAAATCTTCTGTCCAGAACTGTTTTATGTAGTCATTTTTCGGTTTTACTTTACTCGAAGAAAAGCCCATGGTTTCCTTGCAAATGTTGCCATAAAATTCATAGGAGAATTAAGTGGGAATTTGTAAAAGAAATGATAAAACAATCTATTGCATTCAGACAGAGCAAGCCTGAGTAGATTCCACGTTTTTTATTGCTTTTCTTCCTGCAAATCTGCCCTGCCCTGGCATTATCTCTTCTCCAGATATTTAAAAAAAAAAAAAAAAAAAAAAAAAAAAAAAAAAAAAAAAAAAAAAAAAAAAAAAAAAAAAAAAAAAAAAAAAAAAAAAAAAAAAAAAAAAAAAAAAAAAAAAAAAAAAAAAAAAAAAAAAAAAAAAAAAAAAAAAAAAAAAAAAAAAAAAAAAAAAAAAAAAAAAAAAAAAAAAAAAAAAAAAAAAAAAAAAAAAAAAAAAAAAAAAAAAAAAAAAAAAAAAAAAAAAAAAAAAAAAAAAAAAAAAAAAAAAAAAAAAAAAAAAAAAAAAAAAAAAAAAAAAAAAAAAAAAAAAAAAAAAAAAAAAAAAAAAAAAAAAAAAAAAAAAAAAAAAAAAAAAAAAAAAAAAAAAAAAAAAAAAAAAAAAAAAAAAAAAAAAAAAAAAAAAAAAAAAAAAAAAAAAAAAAAAAAAAAAAAAAAAAAAAAAAAAAAAAAAAAAAAAAAAAAAAAAAAAAAAAAAAAAAAAAAAAAAAAAAAAAAAAAAAAAAAAAAAAAAAAAAAAAAAAAAAAAAAAAAAAAAAAAAAAAAAAAAAAAAAAAAAAAAAAAAAAAAAAAAAAAAAAGAGGTTTATACATCTTTAGCATCTTCATAGTTCTTAAGGCCATACGAGGTAAGAATACTGTAAGTTTATTAAGAAAATGCGTTTCATTTCTTCAATCAACTTTCTGATTTTATCTCACTGTGATGAATGACCTCATTTTCTGCTCCATTTATTTGTTGGGGTGAGAGGGGAGAGGAAGTAAAAGATTTATCTAACTAAATGGTTAGGGTCAGAATGATAAACTTCCAGGATGGGGTGGAAGAAAACAAAAAGAAAACAAAATGACAATCAAGAGGAAATTCTCTTCCAGAAACAAAAAGTATGGAAGTCATTTATCTGACAACAAAGACAAGATTTTGCAGATGAATAAGGTGATGGTCTTTTTCGGAAGGTCTTGGATATGTTATTTCAGAACTCTGAAATAATGGAGTATGTTCATAAACTGTTCAGTAGAAGCAGCTTATCGAGTTAAATATATTTAAAAGGTGAAACCTACTGACTATTTACTGAATAGATACTTTCCTGTTAATCTTCAACTCCCTAGAACTTATATCTACTATGTTGAAAAAATAACACAACAAAGCAGCACAAAAACAAACAATCCCAAAAGAAGGCTGGATATTACTGAGATAGATCATTATTGTAAAATGGCCAGTGTTCCATGCCAAAATCGGACTTCCTGGCTCATATTGGACAGTGTACTGCTCTTTGTACATATGCAAAAAGGTATTCTTCATATTCTTCACTTATTCATATTCTTTCTTCCCACTTAAAATTACCATTGAGACTGTTCCAGAAAAGTGAACTGAGAAAAGTACATTTTTTCCTTACTTGGTTTAATTTGACTGGGGCTTCATTGTACTGTCTTGTGCTGATTGATTAATGATATGCTTATGTATAGGAAATGCAGTCCAAACTCCATGAGATGTCTGGGCATTCATTTTTCCTGGAGAATTCACACATGTTGTGCTGCCCTTTCAGTGGGGGATGATGTATGAAATTCACACAAGCTACACGTTGCAAGATTTAGCTTCTTTACTTTTCCTGAACTGAACTGCTTTAGGCAGTTTGAGAAGTAGACAAAAATGTGTTATTTTACATGGCATTTAAGGATGGAGGTACATATGAGAGTGCACTAGAGAAGCATGAAATTTCAGGGGTTTGGAATAAAAAAGCAGAGAGAAGTCATCATTTTTGAATTGGTAGATCTTCTTATTAAGTTTCCTTAAATTTTCTGTTGAAGATAGTGTATTCCAGAATTTAAAAAAATTTCAATGCCAAATTAGCCTATAAAATACTGATAACTATAAATAATTCCACAGATTAAATATGTGCCATTGTGAGGTAGGAAATGATGAGTTATTAAAACATTTATTTGTTCTAACACATTAGTAAAAAGTAGAGGATGCAGCAAGCTTTCTTCTGATAGCATCTCATTAGTTTACAAAGGTGTGATCACTTCCAATATCAGCATTTACCAGATTTAACAGTAACTTTAAATGTTACTCATCAAACTACTAATCAAACTACTTCTTTGCTGACTTCCACTTACTTTTCCAAAAATTACCTTGGGCGTATTCCATGCTAATTTCCAACCCTAAAATGTTTTTCTAGTGCAAAGATAAAAATAATACTCTTCACTTATGATCTGTCTGAACAAACACAATACAAAGGTGTTTTTCATGCTTCAAGAATTTTTTTCTGATGTTATTTTGCGTGAATCACTCAAACACTTACGTCATAGGCCTTTGCCCTTACATGTATGTGCTGATATAGCAGAGCCATGGCCTGCATTTTTAAAATTAGCTTGGGAATAAAGTTAGAAACATATGTCTGAGCTACCCAAAGGGTTTTCTAAGCAAATCTCATTTCACTATAATTTCAGTGATTATTTTAGTATATTTTGAGAATTTTACACTACTCTTATTCTGTAAAACCATAAATAAAATAACCAAATTATAGAGTCTTATCATTGCAGGCAATCAGTTTCATCCAGTACAAAGCTGTGTTTGAAAAGGTTTGTGCCTTTCCTTTTTTTTTTTTTTTTTTTTTTTGGTCATAGTTTATTTTAGAAAGGAATCTGTTTTGAACTAAATAGGAAAAGATTGGAATACTTACATTGACAACTTGTTTCGGATCAAACACTCCCTTTCTTTAAGCTTGTGTCTGCTTTGAATTGTGTGATTTCATCTTTCGGGTGAATCTTGTTATTTGTCAGTGTAATTTGAAGAATTCCTTTTACCTGGCAGTTTCTCCATAACTACAAACTGAGATGTTTTACTCAACACCCTGTAGTCCTAAAAGAAGGAGGAGGAGGATATAGAATTAATTTTTACATCAATATTTTTGTGTTAAAAAATGTGTGAACACAAAGTTTAAAGATAGACATTAGTCAGAATATTCACTGCTCAGCGCCTTTTTCGTGCAACAGTAACACCAGTAGCTTTTCAATTAGGTTTTCAGCAGCACAGCTGTTCTTAACATTTTTAAGTTGGGAGCAGCATAGCAGACTTGTATAATGACACTGAAGATCAGAAGTGCATCCTGTACCAAACATTTTAGGAATCTCATTACACTGCAATTGAAGACATAGCAGCTGCATGCTGAAACAGATGTGCTTACTGTCTGAATAGTCCTCATCTTCTCCAGTGGAAAAGCTGGGATAGCAACAACCTGTTGTGCCGCAGAACATGTGAAATTTCTTGACAGAATTTTTATTTTTTTTATTATAGTGTTACAGGTACTATTGCAGATCCCTGTCCACAATGCCCAGGTCAAGACAGTATGGAAGGGCCTGTTCATGAATGCAAAAATTGCTACCAATAACTTTACTTCTTTGGAGGTAACCTCTTGTGGGATATCTCCAGTATGTGTGCCAACTGTGGTACTCTGGCACTCAGTTATGAAGTGTTTTTCATCCGTGAAAACAAGGCAGGATACAGTCCTTGTTGTCCTTATTAACTGCTCTGCTACATTCTGCTGATGCTCTAAGTTCTGCAGTCCTCCCTGAAAATCCCTAATCCATGATGTAAAAGTATATGCATGTACGATTCTTATTTGGTAGCATAATGTTGACAAAGCCCATGTGAAGGACATAATTTGAAAGTGAAAAACAAAACTATTTGCCAACCTCATGCAGTCTGATATAATGGAGGGTTTGTCCAGTATTTGTTAGGGCTGATAGTGAATATGGAGGCCAGTTGCCACCCAAAAGTGTCTGAATTCATTTACAGCTCTAAACAATAGTTCAAAGTGTTTGCCACCTGGTAGGAGAAATCAAATAGAAGGAAATTCCTTATTCTTTTTTGGTGAGTAAAAATATTTCTGCTGTTGACCTCTTCCCAGTGACACACTGATCTTTCCCCTGCTGTGAAACTCCACTAGGAGATCTCATTAGCAAGGTGAAATAAATTTTTAGTTCATAGATATTCAGAAATGTGATTAAGTTAGTGAGCTTAAGAAAATAATCAACAGTTCTAGGTGCAAACTTTCTTTAAAGTATGAATCAACATAGCATTAAAAAATGGCACAGAATTTATTTTTTTGAATTATTTTTAACAGAACTGAAGGCTTGAATAAGTGAGGCTGGCACCTTTCACTTCCATGTCACTGGATTGAGTCTGATTCAGGTCAGGTGTGAGAAGAATTCTGTTATCACAGTGTCTGTGTATGGCCTATATTGAAGGACATAGTGATAATATTGGGGCATAGTGATAATAAGTGATACAGTCCTTATTAACATCTTTACTGGAACTGTTTATTGAGCAGGAAAGTCAAATGGTGAATGTAGAAAAGGAGTGAGTTACACTTACCTCCAGAGTTTGTCCCTCTGAGTCATTGTTCTTGTAGGTGAATTGTTCTCTTGTGCTTGTTATAGACATAAATACTATCATTCCAATCTTATAAGTTTTATTGTGTTAATGGAAATAAATGCCCATACTGTAAAATACAGTGAAAGGTAGATTTATTTCTATACCTCCAATCTTGTCTATTAAAGATTTTGTTAAGGACATAATACATTGTATTATGTTACAAATACTAGGTTAAGCAAAAATTATTTGCAAGCAAATAATTTATAGTTTATTTATAGGCAAATATTTTGAAATTTTTTGACTGCTATCTGCCCATCGGTATTGTTTTTTTTACATAATAACTTGAAAGAGTCTACAGAACTTTAGTGGATGTCAATTGGAGCAGAGTCTTTACTGATGTTAGCAGAAACAAAAAGCTGACCTGAACAGCCAAAAAATGCTTCACGTTCCTTCAGAATGTCTTGCCAGGGAAGTCAGGACAGGTGAGCTCTGTGTTGCTGTTGTTTGCCCTTGCAAATCCTGTAGCTGTGTTACCAGAAGATGCTGTCTTCCTTCTTCAAGAGAGTTTGAAATTTTTTGTCTGAAGAAGTAAACTGAGCCATATTCTACTCAGGTATTTCTCTAATGGTGAGGCAGACGTAATCTCCTGTGGATTACTTGTATTTGCTTCACTTAGTAGTATGTATATTTGATAGAATGACCTTGTCATTCTATCATTTTCTGTCTTTGGGCAGTGAATTCACTCACAATTTATCAGTACAGAGGGGTTGTGTATCCATTACTGCTTCTGTTAAGTACTTGCAGATTGACATTACATTTTGTCTTGAAGTAAGTTTTCTTAATAGAGCGGAAAATATTTCTCTGGGAAGACAAAAGAATCAGCTCCAAGAGTGGAAAACAGCATGTGATGGCATCCTGTTGTAAAGAGAGATTCTGTCAAGATTATAGCTATGAAACAAAAAAACAAAACCAAAAAAGGGTTTTGCTCTTTCAAGGTGCCTTTTAGGTTTATATAATCTTTGATTTACTTTCTATCATGATTTTGTGTATATACATGTATGTGTATATGCCCAAGGGAAAGACCTGAAGTTGTGTCAGGGGAGCTTTTGGTTGGATATTAGAAAAAGATTCTTCACCCAGGGGATGGTCACGGCACTGGAACAGGCTCCCTAGGGGAGTGGTCATGGCACCAAGCCTGACAGAGTTCAAAACTATTTGGAGAACACTCTCAGGCACATGGTGTGACTCCTGGGGATTGTCCTGAGCAGGGCAGGAGTTGGACCGGATGATCCTGGTGGGTCCCCTCCAACTTAGCATATTCTTTGATTCTGAGATTCTACACACACATATATATATATATATGTATACGTATTTAATCTCAGCCTCAGTTGCTAATAGCTGTATTTACAGCTTTCATACTCCGCTCACATCCTAAAATAATCAGGGAAATTTTTCTGTGCTTCTGTGCAAGTGCAAATTTAAGGCTTTTTGTGGGGGTGTTTTTTTCCTGGGGGTTTTTGTCACGGGGTTTGTGGTTTATTTTAGAGCTAGAGAAGGGCTCTGCTTCACCTGACATTTGGCCAGACAATTTCTGACTGAATAATCTGGTATAAATTGAAATACATCTAAAACATAGCAGGATGTTTTCACTGGTTTGCTGGCTTTTTACAGGTTATGTAATCTCTTCCTTATTTTCTACACTTAAAAAAGAAAATCATATTCAGATGCTGTAAATTTTAATTAACCTGTACATAGTTCTTTAAGACCAAAAACCACAAAAAACTGCAGAAATATAAACACAGCAGCTAGAAAAATAAACCTCAATTGAAAACTTGCCCTTCACTCATGCTATACAGTGGTGGATACTGAAAGTCTTCTAACACAAAAGCTATGTTTCAATGGGGATCAAAATGAGCTTTTTGATACAGATTCATAAGACTTATATAAATGTTATCTAGATTTCTGTGCTTAATATTTTCTTTTTGGATAGGAATCTCTGAGCACCTGAACTATAGAAGGCAGAGGGGGTCAGATGATGAGTGGTGTCCCTCAGGGCCCCATCTTGGGACTGCTGCTCTTTGATACCTTCACCAAATGACACAGACAATGGGATCGAGTGCACCCTCAGCACGTTCTCACATGACACGAAGCTGAGCGGTGCAGTTGGCACAGCAGAAGAATGGGATGCTGTCTAGAGGGACCTGGACAAACTTGAGAACCTCATGAAGTTCAACAAGTCCAAGTGCAAACTACTGCACATAGGTTGAGGCAATCCGAGACATGAGCACAGACTGGGAGAAGAACTCATTGAAAGCAGCCATGATGAGAAGGACTTGGGGCTACTGGTGGATGAAAAACTGGATATGAGCCAGCAATGTGCACTTACAGCCCAGACAGCCAACCATATCCTGGGCTACACCAAAAGCAGTGTGGCCAGTGGGTCAAGGGAGGTGGTTCCCCGACTCCAGTCTGGTGAGATCCCACCTGGAGTGCTGCATCCAGCTCTGGCATCCTCAACACAAGAGGGACATGGACCTGTTAGAGTGGGTTCAATGAAGGGAAGAAAAGATGATCAGAGGGCTGGAGCACCTGTCCAATGAAGGCAGTTTGAGAGAGTTGGGATTGTTCAGCCTGGAGAAGGGAAGACTTTCAGGTGACCTTCAGGCAGCCTTCCAATGCATGAAAAGGGCTTATAAAAAACAGGGATAGTGACTTTTTACATGGGCAGATAGTGATAAAACAAGGAGGAATGGTTTGAAAATAAAAGAGGGAAGATTTAGATTAGATGTTAGGAAGAAATTCTTCTCGGTGAAGATGGTGAGGTACTGGAACAGGTTGCCCATAGAAGTTCTGGATACCCCATGGCAGGGGGGTTGGAATTAGATGATCTTTAAGCACCCTTGCAACCCAAACCAATCTATGATTCTATGGTATGGGTCACCTGTATCTATGCCACTGGACCTCTCCTGCCTTGAAAGAATCACAGCTTTTGATGTAGAGGGGTTTCTTATTTTAGTATTTGAAATGTGTTCTCAAAAAGAAGTAGGAAAATTGTGCAGATGAAGAGAATATAAATTTTTCATTAACTTTGAAGCAGCTGGTCCCAGATGCTCTTTAAGGAATATCTTGTTTTTAATACACTGAATTCCAGTCTAAGATTTAAAAACCCTACTAAATTAATCTTAGTTTACAGTACTGAATCCAGAAATATTCCTTTTGGGACCAAAACCTGAGTATCAGATTTATGGCTTTGGGTGTGGTGGAAGTGTCAGTGACTAATATTTTGAACTACATTCAGTCTTCAAAGGTGAAAAGACACAGTCCTTAAGGAGTGAATTTATTGCTATATGTGAAAATACCTAGAAAATATATAGATTGAAGTGCATAATCTGGTTTTAGTCAATATTATTGAATTATGGCAAGAAATCTTACTAAAATGGTGAAAACATGCTTAAGAATAGATAGGTCTTGACAAAATCTAAAAAACCTCATTTTCACTGACATATTTCAAATAGTATGAAATAACTTGCTGGAGTCTTTAAAGAGATAGCTTTATATCCCAAAAAACCCCAAAGAAAATTCCAGATATTCCCGTCTCTTAAGAAAGAGCAAAAACTCAGTGGCAAAAAAATTACAAAAGCTAAGTTGAGATACAGCTAATGTCTAAATAAAAAAGTACAATGAAGTATTATTGTGGAGATATTAGTATGTCCTTTGAGGCAGCTTATCTGCATTTCTGCTCTTCTCTTTTGCCCTTATATTCCTCCCCTATTTATATTCCGAGCAGAGTTATTCCAGCTTCATTCTTAAAATTTATTTTGAAGAGCAAAGTAGTCTGTGCTGCCCCCCTTCATGATACAGTTCCTCTTCCGTGCTGGTCGAACAGCAGGAATTGGGAATGAGGTTAGGGCAGAAAATAAAACTGAACTGAACCTTAACTTTTCTAGTGAAAGTCAATGTTGCAATCCCCTGCACAGCAGGTTAGGGAATTGGAAAAACGCAGGGTCCTACCTTAAATTACTTTTGGCATTTCTGATATGTTCAGTGTCCTCCCTTCTTCCTCAAGGAATCAGGGTAAGTGAGTAATGCCTCCTGATGCCTGAAAGCTATTAGTCAGGACCTCACCGGGCTGCATTTCAGAGCATGGGAAATGGTTCTGGACAGAATTAACTCTAATGCAGTTAAGAATGCTTTTTTTTTTTTTTTTTTTTTAAAGATTAAATTTGCAGCTTCATTGTAGGACCTTTTCATGAGGTCTCTGAGCTGTCATCATTACTGACATTGAGACAAATTGGGTCTCTAATCCTGTAAATAGCTTAATGACTCTCATGCGTAAAGTTGTTTTGTGCACATGTTGGAAAGCCTTCAGCCCTGGCTGATTGCCATGTTCATTCATTCTGGATGTAATTAACATGACTCATCAACATTTCCTGATTATGGATCTCTTCTTCAAATTAGGCTTCTTGTGCTGAAATCCCAGTAACAACCTCTAAAGCAAATCAAAGAAGGAGATTTTTTAACCACTTCAATTCACAGGTTACAAAATATTTGCCAGAGGAGGCTCACCTGGAACGTCCATGTTGTGGCCAACAAGATGGAGAGATGTGTCACTGCCTAACGCCAAAGGGAAGTTAAAGAGCTGAACTTGATTTCTTGTAGAACAATATCAATATTGATGCAGAGAATGTTACTGTTAATTTGCTACAACATACACACATACGTTATGTCATGACAAACTTGCCAGGCTCTGTAAGGTTTTTTTAATATCTACAGTTTATAAACACAATTTAGGTAATAGCATGCAGCTTTTTCCCATATATTCCCATGTATCCACACTGGACCTTCTGATGAAGTCTAATCATCACGGTCTTGTCTACTTATACTTTCATTCCATTTAAAAAATTTCATTAGTGCTCTCAGTTGGATTATAAACATTATAGTAATAATTTTCAATAGAATTGAAATAGACTTTCCAGAGATCAGTATTTTTGTTGAATTTTTATCAATTTTTATTTAAAAAATTAATTCTAATATTGCAGTGCTGAAGAAAATAGTATAATCATTAGTTATTGCAGTCCAAAACAATATATTGATAAAACTAGTGGTAAATTTTTAGTTAAAGACTATACCTGCATAATCTTATGTAAATATGAAGAAAAAATATTTACCTCTTGGCTCTTTCAGCTTCAGAATTGTTGCATAAGTTTAAATTATAGCGAACAAGGGAATGTATTTTGGGTAATTCTGAGCTCTACATTCATCAGAAGTTTGTTTAAGGGAATGGGATTTTTATTCTTAGTTTTAGATATGGTTAAGCTCAAAGCGGTTTACACAACTTGCAGGAAGAATAAGTGTTACAAGCTTTGAGGAAAGGTGCGTTGAGAGTTCTTTAACTCCCCCACTGTTTATTGACAGCATTAGTGGATCTGGGACAGACTTGCATCTTTGCAAGATCGTGCCTGTGGTAGTTTAGCTTCGTGATAGTGTTCCAAACAATCCTATGAAAAGGTACAGTAGTGAACTTAGCTGTTTATTCAAACAAATTACCCATTATTGAATGTTACTTACTAGGAGTGTTTATAAAGCGTAATCAATTTAACTTGTAGCAAGCTGAAAGGAAGTAGCCACAGGGGATATCAACAGAAAGTGCAGGAGACTACTTTGATTGCAGGCTGGAAAGGAAGTGACTCAGGATACTTTGAAGAAAGTGAAGTGTATAAATGAGAAAAGGCTCATGAACAACCAGAGGGAAGTTCTTAAACATTTGATCTGCTAAATGCTTTTTCTCTGTAACTATTTTTTTCCGTGTATACATTTCTAGTATATTCCATAGTCTAGAAACATCTCAGAGGATGTAAAGTCTTCCACTCAAGGTGTTCTTGGACTTAAACTAGTATTAGTTCTATTAATTGAAATGAACACTTGGAATTTACTTCAAGTATTTTTATTCTTTTTCCAAACTGCTACCATATTTTCCTTCATGGGGACCTTCCTCAAGCAAGCCGATTTCAAGGCACTGATACGTGGCACTACTTTTAGGTGGAAGTGGAATATGTAATTGATTCCTGCAGCCAGTCCAAGATTTTGATGGTTTTTTGATCTCTCAAACTGTATATTGTATTGCAGAACCAGAACAGAGTCTGAAAGTTACTTTTCATCTGCTGAGTTAGTTAGCATAAAATTTACTGAGAGAAGTACAAGGTAATAAAAACGTACTAAAAAGACTTCATCATGTGTTAATGATTAAATTGCTGCCTTGCATTCAACATCATTTAACCCAGATATTTCAGTTCTCTCTTTACAGAGTTGGGGTTGTGGGTATAAAGGGTGAGCATCTGAAGATAGAGAACAAATAGAGATTTTCTAGGATTAAGAGAAAAAAGTAGTTTTTAGACAAGGATAACTAATAGGCAGCGTGTGTTTCTGATATTCAAGTTTTTCCCAGAAATTACTTCAAGTGACCTATTTGTCATGGAATTTTAACTTGACTAGTTATACTTCAAGTCTTAAAAAATTTTAGATAAACATTAATTGTATTTTATCTCCCTAGTAACTCTTATTTTGATTAGCTAAACACCAAATACTTAGCAGGAACAATGTCTTTTTTTCACTTGATCGAAAATACGCAGTTCTTAAAGTGCTAGATTAATTCTATACGCACTCAAATTTCTACCTGGATGTCCACAGCAGTCTGTATTTCAGCAAGGTGGATATAGATATGTTCCAGCTCAGCCCCTTTGGGATTCTTACATGACTCATCTCTGCTTTCCTTAGTCAATCTCTTTCTTCTTGCTCAGAGCAGGTCCTGCATATCAATAAATAAATGAGCTTCTCAGAAAAAAACTAGCTAACTGATTTCCTTGAAATGAATAATTGGAAGAAGAGGATGTAGTGGGGATGCTTTTTGGGAGATTGCTGTTTACTCATTCAGGAAGTGGAAAAGTTGTGATTTATCACGGCCTAACTGGCTAAAATCACAGGAATGCAGAAGGTTTGTGGTTGGAAGGGACCTCTGGAAGTTATCTTGTCCAGTTCCTGATCAGGCAGGGTCATTTAGAACCATTTGCCCAGGATCATGTCCTGCTGGGCCAGCTGTAATAGCTACCATACACCCAGAGGAGATGGATATTCATGTTTGACTGCTTGACATCTCTGGCAGTCCAGCTTCTACAAATAATGGTCCTTGGAAGGCCACAATAAGGGGTCAAACACAGTGTCAGATATCACCCTGCAAAATAACTATTATTTTCACTTGCTTTCTAATTTAGATGGTCCACATGAGCTGCCAGTGGTCTCACTGATTGTATCACCCCAGGCCAACAGCTTTGACTCTCTCTGTGTCTGAAGCCAATTAGCTGTTGTTATCTGGGTTGCTGTCATCCTAACCATTTTACACAAATACAAATTAAGTTTTTTTGAGCTGCCTTGTTTCCTTTCTGTGCATACCTAAACCCTCAGAGGCTGGCCGGAGGTAGTCCAGAGGTTTTGGGTTCTCTGTTCTTGGTTATCTCAGCAAACAGAAGAATCATCTAATGAGTTAGAGGTGAGCTGACGTAATCTACATCTCACTTATCGTGTGGTGCTTTCAGACAGGTTTTGCTCCTAAATAAACAACTGAAAAACCCAGGGAGAAATGCACTGGAAAACTCTTTTTATTCAACTTAGTGTTGTTATGGATGACCTTTCTAAAGTAAAAATATTTAAACATCAGATTTTGTACATTAATTGGCAAGGACAAAATAAATAATGAAGCATCCCTAAGGAGAGTGAGTAATTTTCAACAGCAATGTATTTAATGACAGTATGTTTTCAACGATAAATTCTGGGGCTTTGTGGCTTTGGAGACTGGCAAATTTTTCACATTTCATATAACCTCATTGTCTATTCCAACATACTAATTTGTATTTGGAATTTCATGTTTATCCATGCTTTTGTTAATACATATTTCTGAACATCAGCTGTGTTGACTGTTCTTTTTCAGCCAAACAAGAAGACTAATTCATTGTGTGATAAAATGTGACTTCATATTTGAATAGTAAAGAATTATCTGTACTGTATCTGCTAAGTAACATTTAATTATATCCAAAAAACCACTATTTCAAGTGCTGAGGAGTGGAAAAACTGAATCAGGGAAGCTGAGTGTGCCAAAAATTCAAGTGATTCTTTTCAGACAACTTTTCCAGTTTAAAACATGTTTTCTAAGTTTTCATGGGTTTTAACCTCTTACTTGTAGGCAAACTTTGTCATCTCAGTACAGTCACAGGGTTTTATAAAAGATTATTAATTTTCAATAGAATTAAATCCAATTCCTACTTTGCTTTTAGCCAGAACATACATAATATGAACAAAAATCCCTCCAGTTTTCTTTTAAGTCTTTTTATATCTTGGAAGGCCACAATAAGGACTCTCCAGAGCCTTGTCTTCTCCAGGCTGAGCAACCCCAGCTCTCTCAGCCTGTCTTCACAGGAGAGTTTTGTGAGCCTCTGATCATCTTGGTGGCCCTCCTCTGGACATGCTCCAACAGGTCCATGTCTTTACAGTGGTGAGGACCCCCGACCCGGACACGGTACTCCAGAATCTCATAGGGGCGGAGAACGGATAGAATCACCTCCCTTGCCTCCTGGCCACGGTCTTTCTGTAAAGACTAGCATACAACTGGCTTTCTGGGTGACAAGCCGTCTGATTTCCACCTTTTTGTCTACCAGTATCCCCAAGTACTTCTCCAAAACGTAATAAATTCACCACCCAGTCTGCATTGACATCAGGCAATGACTTGACCCAAGTGCAGGACCTTGTCTCTTCCCTCAAGCATATTGTATCTTAATAGCATATTCCCTAAGGAAACAAGTGCTTCTCCTTTTGTTTCCATCTCAAGTTTCCTTAAAAAAAATTCTGAAAGAACATTGGGAATTTATCACAATTCCAGGTATGGACCTCTCATAAAAGCATCTGACATTTAATTCACTCTGATTTCTCTCAGGATACAATCCTTAAGATATGTCATTAAAATAGACAGTAAACTTCAAATCCTATTTAATGAAATAATTGAGTGTAACAGTCAATTAAGAAAGAACTGAGATGAGTATCTTTAAAACCTCTAAAATCAGATCTAGTGATGTCAATAAGCACCTAGGCTAAGCATTTCAATTGGCAACTGATTTCCTGTATGCCAATAGGTGTATGTCAGAATTATTTTTTTTTAATCAGTATCAGCTTTGACCATTATGGAGCATTCTTTATTGTCCAAATTGCCACTTCTGTTAGGAGCCAAAATACTTCCAAAGAGAAACCTTTTGACATAAACTACTCTTCTTCATTACCAGATGTTTGTAGTCACACTACATTACTTCATTGTTCCCCAGATTTTAACACTCTAGCAAAACAAGGAAGTTTCGCATAAGAATACGTATTTGTCAGCTTGCCATAGAAAATATTCTCTTTTTTACCCACAGGAATCTCAACATTTCTTAATATTTTGTGGATATTTTTGAAAATCTAACAGTTTATAAACTGCACTAAACAAAATTTTGTAACTTGAAGTCAATTGGAATTTGATGGATGAGGGCTTTCAATCTGATGTAAAAAAAAAAAAATGTTAATGAAGCAGTGTTTTTTTCTGTATGGTGGTGAGGGGCTAGATGTCAGGCTTGCAAAATAAAGTCAAATTCCCTATCCAGAAGCACAGCTCAAGTCAAAAAGGATGTGATTCACAGCTGGATGAGAAAACCTTCCATTCTTGTCTTACTGCAAAATGCATCTGTGCTTGTTTCAGCTGTGAAATCACAGCTGTCCCCAGAGCTGGAGAGTGGGTAATTGAGCTGTATGACTCAAAATCTCCCCCTTCATTCAGTCCTGTGGTGCTGAGCATGCAGAGGCACTTTCCACCCTCATTCATCATCTTCAGTATTGGCAGGTTTCCTATGTAATAAACTGTCCCCAGTCACTCTGTGATTTTGTTCCCCCCGCTCTTTTTCTGTCCTTCATGTTTTCATGGAGTAGCCCCAAGTTATTAGTTTTCTTTCTTTTTTGTTTGGCTCTGGCAGGTGAGAAGCCAGGGACGGAGCAAGATGAAGTTAAGCTGCAGATTGCCAGCAAGCAGATTGTGCAGACTGCTATCCTCCGAGCAGTGCAACAAGTTTCCCAGGAGAGCCAGCAAAAGGAGAAGCGAACGAACACCAGTGCAAGCCTCCAATTAGAAAGAGGAAAACTAACCAAGAAGCACGAAAAGAAGTAAAGGAGCAGATTGGGGTTTTTCAACTCCAGTCTGCAGTGTTTTCAGCTTTCTCTTTAGTATCAGCTGTATTGCTAGTGCAATGCTACTGCTGTAAAGCAAACCAAAGTATTATCACACCTAGACATAGGGTAAAACTGCAATAGTCCTCAGCTGAGAAATATTAAGTGCATTAGATGAATGACTCCATATTTACGCAGTGCCTCTTAACAGAAACGATAACCATAGCTGTAAAAGTAGTTTCAAGCACAAGCTCTTATGATATGAGCTTATTCTCAAAAGCTTGTTGCCAGTGCACTTTCATGCTAAGTTCTGCGTGCAACGTTTACGTCAGTTCAGCTGGACGGACTCTCCTTTGCGTTATTGGGTTCGCTGAAGCGGTCTTCACTGAAGAAATAGTTTACTGTCGGGTGTAGCAGAATGCTTTCAGGCTCCCTTGAAGCACGGGTTTGTACTTTGCTTTGATTAGACATGAACTATGTGAAATGGCAGTATAAAGTGGATTTGGTAAGTTCTGTGAACCAGTTTATTTTTTCATCTTGGGGAAAAAAAAAAAGCAATCCAGTAAGACTGCAGTGACTGTGATCTATGACTATGATCATATACCTATGATCTATGCCTGTTTTTAAAAGACGTTAAGTACTGAAGTTTTAGTCTACTTATTGGAATACTTCTATACTTCTGCATAAAATTCACTTGTGCCTCAACTATGCCTTTTGATTTTCTTGATATTGAAAGAAAAGGAACTGATGTGATGATAAGAAATTGGCCAGCATTTCTTTCAATTTTGAAACTTTGCTGGGTCTTGATCTACAGGAAGAGAAGACTGAAGTGTCTTAAAAAAACGGGCTTGAATATATTAATATCTTTAAGGATGAAAATATACTGTATCTGTATTCTGTCATGGTAGGTACTTCTCACCTGCTGGGTGTAAAGTGACTTTAGATATTTGCAGTTGTTACATAGATTCACCTTAAATAGCACTGCGTGAAGCTGGTAATACAGAGCTTATCCTTTTAACTGCTCTATATAGCTGAAGAAATCCATGATGTTTGTGAAAATACAAATTAAATAAATGTACCCTTCACTTTTATGCTCCCTTTGTATAATGATGATTGCACTATTATACATCTGAAATGAATAACAGTATATTTAATTCTAGAAATGGCTTGCAGCTCTGCTTCAAATGAATTCCTGTAGTAATATGCCTGGAAATACAAAGAAGAAGATGCCCTGCAAAACTTCCTTAATGGCTTTTCTACTCAGCTAGATGATCCTCAAAGAGACTGTGGGTTAAATAATTGGCTATTACTTACTGTGTCCTGTTGCTTGTGTTAAACAATTTTGGGATTCCTTCTCCTGGACAGCGGCTTAGTCACGAATAACCACATACTGTAATATTAAGTCTTTGTAATCTGCTTGGTTTCTTTTTTTTTTTTTTTTAATTTAACAGCACTGACTCATAAAAGATAGTGATTTAGCTCAATCTTCTTTCACTCAAAAATGCAAAGAAGAATTCAATATGATTAAAAGTGTTCCAAATCATCTAGTAATGAAAACTGACCAGCATTGCAAGTACACAGGTGGTTCATTTCTATAGACACTGGGTGAATTTTTCCAGTCAAGCAGACTTTGAAAGGTGAAAATAATTGGGTCTTGAGGCATGTATGTGTTTGTTGTAATAGTAATTTTTTTTACCATTAGCTTTTTCATCAGTTCACCTTTATTTGAGAGGTAACTCTTTTCTAAGCACTCTTTGCATCTTTGCTCTCTGAGAGCCTAAGAAAACTGATCATGAATAAAAGCTCAGTTCTGAGGCTGATAAGCAGACAAGTCTGGTGGATGACAGAGAGCAAACCTGTTGGACAGACTCTGTGGTGCAAAATGGTGTTTGCCACGGACTCACCTAGAATGCTCCAGGAAGGAGAGATATAGAACATTTCCACTTCTCTGAAATTATTTTACTTTTTTAATGCTTTTTATCCCCAGATGTTTGAAATATGTTTGGGTTTGGGGTTTTTGGTTTTGGTTGGGGTTTTCTTTTTGGTTTTTTGTTCCTGATAATTATGTTAGTAATCTTCATGTAGTTTTGAAACTGTTTGTTTGTGTGCCATTTTTATTTAATTAATCATTTTGGAGAAAGAAGAATTTCAAAAACCAGTGAATCTGGGCTTTTGCCACTGCTTCATATGAGCCTATTCCACTCCTCCTCCTGCTATGCACTTCTAAAATATCCCTTTACTGTCCCTTTGCTAGTGTCCTAGTCCTATTAGGCACACTATTACTCTATTTTTTAATAGTCATGTCCATCATTATCAGAATACCAATGCCATCAGAAGTCTAATATGTTGGAAAATCAAAAACAGTAGGAAGCCTTGGCTTGTTATGTGCTTACTAAATGATGGAAGCAGGTATTTTTGGTATCTTCACTGATAGATTATATTTTCCGGAGAAGACACAGACTACAGAAATTATAACAGATGTGGTGCAGGTCTTACTACAAATAAAAAAGAACTCCTAAAGAAACTATGAGTACCTTACATGTCTCAGGTTTCTCTTGTTTGAAAAAAGCAATTTTCAGATGCACTAGACAATCTCATGAAGTAAAATGTGCTCGTGAGTTTTGTAGTAATGAATGCATTATTTGGCACAAAAAAAAATTGTATCTTAGAAATACAAGAAAATCAAAAAAGCATCTATAAGTATTTAAAACAAACTCACCACTTATTAGCATTTATAGTGGTAAGTAAAAGTTTGTGCAAATATGTGAAATTATATTTATCACAACTCCAGAAGAGCAGAAGAATCATGTGTCTGTGGTTATCCTGCACTATGCTTCCTATGTTGTCATTCAGGTTGATTATAACAATTTTATTACCATATTGCACTCTTTGTAAGGTAAATAAAGCAGTAATGCCTAAATGGAGATTCACATGGCCACAGCAGGATGTTGTAACAGATTACTAAATATCACTGTACATCAAGTGTTTGGTTCTGTGTGGTTACACTGGAAATCCCTGCTCTAAAATAAATAAAACCAACAACTGTGACTTGGAAACAGCCATATTAATTTTATCATTTCAGAAAAATAAAACCATTCTGTGATAATATTGTATTTATGAGTCGGAGATTCTTGGATGTTTATTCAATAGCAAACAGTCACCTAAAAGTCTTATTGTCTCTACTCTAGTCTTGTATGATAATTTTTTTCTGGTGACATTTTTATGTGTCTCAGATTGTAGTACGTCTACAATGGTAGGTATATAAGATTGCTATGTAACTATTCTCAGTATGATTACCATGAAATATGCTGCAGTTGTTCTTTAAATGTGTGCCAATGTCAAAGACACAGGTTAATGTGTCATAACTGAAGGCTTTTCTAAAAAAAAAAGTTTCATTTCAATTAGTGGAAAACATAAGAGGAAGTGAAATGAATTCTTGAAAGTGTATGGGATTCACTCATTCTCTTGGTTATCCACTCAGGTCTGAGAAGAAATTAAATTAATGAAAACCTGACTCTTGACATAACCTAAGTTTTCTCAATGGGTTCCTGCAACACAGGGATCAAGCTGTCAAAAGAGTCTGTGTGAGTGAGGGGGAGAACCTGAGCTACTGGTAAATGTCCTCTTCACTCCTTCAGTAAGGAGTGAGCAGCAGTACTGATGTAGCCTGGTTTCTGATGAATGGCCTTTCTCTTCATTAGGTTTTTGTGCCTCATGGTAAGGTCTGGCAGAATCTTTTCCCTATTTTGGGTTTTCCAGAACCAAGGGGGTCTCTGAGGCCTGATAGGTTTTTAATTTGTGGTGTAGCCTGCTGTTCAAAAGAAGTAGAAGTCAGGTCTCTGTTCTCTGCTTCCAGAACTTCATTCACAACACTAGGTGGACGTGCATGAACTTCTGTTTTCAAAGATCATCTTCCCTGGATTTAGTCAACATGCCCAGCAATATCTTTAATCCCTAAGACCGAATGGATGAGCACACATATTATCTGTGTTCTCAGGGAACACCAAGAAATAGATGCATACTTTAAATTCATTTGCTTCTAAGCTGTTCTTGTCTGCCAGGCAGATTTTCTTTGTTTAATTAACATAAGCAGCTTTTCTTTTCTCATCACTTTTCCTCCAGTGACTTGCTAGTCGGATTTTGTTATATGAGTTTGCTAGTTTTAACACTAAAACAACAACAATTCACATTATGGTTTGGGTTTGATTAGAATCCCTGTGGTGTTACATGTTCCATTTTGGTGTGGTTTTTGTCTTTTCTTTCACTAAAGGTGAGTAACAATAAATGATGTTCTAAGGAGAAGGAAATTTGTGTGCGGGTTGTAGTTGTGTTGGCATTTTTGTGGCTTGTTTTTTTCCCCTCAGTTGCCTCTAGCAGAAGGCCACATGGGGCAAATCATCATGAATCATTCACACGCACTGTGGCAGTATCTCGATGTAGAATTTGTACAGAAAGAGAGAAAATTAACTCTTATGTAAGCTGGAAACTGAACCCAGCTATTCTAAGCTGATTCTAAAATGTGGAGTAAGACACTCCTGACAGCTTTAAGGAAAATATTCCATGTGGGCTTTGAGAGTTAAGTCCCATTTAGAAACACCAGCTAGTGAATATTGTAATTGCTTGCTTTGTGATATGAGGTGGAAAATGAGCACTACTGTATTGTTCTGAAGACTTAAATGCTACCTCCTTATGTCTGTGGAGCATTTTGAATTGTGTCTTGGCAGGGTGACCCATTTGCTCCTGCCCTATGGAGCGAATAGCTGCTCTTCTGTGTGCACATGCATCCCAGAAGGTTTAGCTCCTGTCTCCAGTTGCTATAGTAGATGCCCTTCCCCTGCTTAGTAAACATAGCTCCTACTAATGCTGCTCCCCCTCATTTCTTTCCCATGAAGCAGCTCATTCTAAAAATCCTCAGCTACAAGATGAACTATAGAAGCCATCTGCTTCCAGAAAAGGGAGAGTGAATATGATAAATCTTCTTGGCCTCATTGGTGGGATATTGACCCTTTCCCACAGCTCCCAGTATGTTTATTTCCAAGGAGGACAATTCTGTTAGCCAATGCTTCCTTGCTATCTCTTGCTGAGGCTTTACCCATAAAGCAGTGATCCTCAATATTTCCTTCCAAGGCAAAAACTGCTCCAGAAACAGAGTTTGCCCTGACTTGTCAGTTTATTAGGCCCAGCTGACTTCAGCTGATGACATACATGATTTGGGTTTTTACCCACTATAGTACAAGAGCAGACTTTCTGGTCTAATATCTACATTGGTGAGGATCTAATAGTTTTCTTGGTACTCCACCAGCTGAAGAAGTTTATATATGTGCATAAAGTAAAAGTTAAGTAATTCCTCCCATCATATTTCCCAGAACTACAGATATTTTTATACAACCACTTTGTTTTACTGAGCATTACACTTGCTAAATCTATAGGAAGGAAAAGGGAGTCTTGTTGTCCTCCTATATTTCAATCACTGAAACCAGCAGGGAGTGTCAGAGCTTCACTGTTTAGGCAAATGACCTTCTCTGTGCTGAGCTGCTTTTATGGCTCTTCTCTTGATCTCATGTTTCTTTATTTTCATGCATTCACTTCCAGAAATCAGTCAAATCAGAAGACCCATAAAACAGGGATATCTGAGATACCAGAGGTGCAAGAGCCCAGTGCGTCCCTGCATCATTCTCAATTTTCTAGCTTTTCATGGTCAAGAAACAACTGAACACGGCATTTACTAACATGGACTAGTTGACAAGGTAGTGATCAGTCAAAGGTTGAACTCGATAATCTCAGAGGTCTTTTTCAACCTAAAGGATTCTGTAATTCTGTGAAATCAGCCCCAGGTCATACTTCCTCCTGGTAACTAGCTGAAGGAACACAAGGTTTGAATTCTCCATTTTTCCTCAGCACTTGAGACACTGGGATGCGACCAAGTGAAGAGCTGTTTCCATTCAGGAGGTATACAAACTCTTCTATTTGCTGAAGGTGACTCCAAAGATCGGTGCCTGAGCCAGCTTACTCATCACTGTGCTCAGAGGAGCTGAGTGTATGAGCAAGCAACATGTCTCAAGCCAGGCTCTGAGGAATAACACTTTGCAGAAGACACCGGGCTTTTACACGATCGACATATGAGTATTGCTCCATGAGACAGAGAAGTTAAACAAGACCCTCCTTCAATAGGGCTGTGCTGGTTTTTTGTTTGGTTTTGTTTAATGTAAAAAAGAAGAAATTAAGACTTTGAGTGCCCCGTGTTCACTACCACACTGCCATGCAGGAAAGCAAACACAGTACTTTAGCAAAAAAGTTGGATATTCAAGGCCACTCTCCAGGGTAACTTACCTCAGAAAAAAGAGCATTTTCTTCAAGGCCAAAGTGGCAACTTGACTACTGCTTTGGTAACTTGACTTGTGCCTTCAGCCTTTTCCCCTCTTCCTAATAAAACAGGGAAATACTGAATTATGCAAGGTAAAGTTAACCCCCACTGTTTGGTTATTTTGGGATTTTTTTTCCTTGTTTTTTTGGGTTTTTCTTTCTTCTTTAATTATGCCATACTTTTGTCTCTCAAGGTCACATTTTTGTCTTGCTCTGAAAAAAATGCTTGGAAAAAAAAGGTTGGGTTAGTCCTGTAGTCTCTGTTTTAATCTCTGCATTCCAGTTTATCTGAGGCAATGTTTTTCCTCTATTTAGGCAAAACCCTCTGTTTTTATTGCATCTTTCATTCTTTAACAATTTTCCCTGTATCTACATTGTGTGTAGAAGTAGGATCCTAGAAATTACTGCCACATTAGAATTTTGAAGCTGCAAAAACTGCTGTAATATCATATATACTAAAACATTACTTCCTCGAAAAATCCCTTACTCTTGGAAATCAGATTATATGACTCCATCTGCCCTGGTAAGAATTAGGTTAACATCTATTTTGCCTGCTGGCAGGCTAGAAGACTTTTTCTTTC
>VZRV01004283.1:1871867-1938579 GCA_013398115.1 Falcunculus frontatus
TCTTTCTTTCTTTCTTTCTTTCTTTCTTTCTTTCTTTCTTTCTTTCTTTCTTTCTTTCTTTCTTTCTTTCTTTCTTTCTTTCTTTCTTTTTTTCCCCCTTTCAAATAACCACATCTGGGGCTATTGACATGATTGTTTGGAAAGATAAACATCCAACTAGGGAGCATGGTGGGAGACTGAGGATTAGGATCCCAGCTGAGGTGAGGGGGCTGCATACAAAGCTGATGACATATAACTCCAGGATCTGCATGCCCTGCGACGTGGAGGTACAGTGATAAACAGCCCATAACAGATTATGATGTCTGGATACCACAGCTTTCAGAGTGCAGATGGTGATGCTGTCAGGAAATATCAGCCCTCGCTCTCTACATGTCTGTCACATTTCATTAGGGCGCCCAGATGACTGTTTCCTCCACTGCTGAGGCTCGACGACAGATAACAAACGAGTTCTGCTGGTAATTGCCCCATTCCTTATTATTTTGTGATCACTTCGTTTCACCCAAGCATCCATATCTACAGAGGCAAAAGATACTTCAACACAGGAATTTTCGTGTTGTTGGTGACAACAAATGTGTCATCACTCAAGGAGATGCCAAATGCTCTGCAGAAGGCCAAAAGAAACCCATTTTCCTCTCAGTATGCTTCTCTAGAGGAACAATACATTAGCCTAAGGCTTCAGCATACATTTGCAGACACCTACTGGAGACAGACAACTCCTCCTTGTTTTGTGACTGTCGCTTTGGGTATTAGACTATACTATGTCTCTCCTGTTGTCATTTTGCCTCTACCTTGGGCTGAGACTCCAACAGTGCAGTCACATGGAGAACAGCAGGGTTATAAAGGGACATGATGAAGCCGTGGTTTTGCCCTAGCTGCACAAGAGCAGAGCTAAAAAACTCTATTTCCTCCCCAGTCTTTCCAGCATGCAGTAATAAAGCAACAGGTTTGGGGGACCCTGGCCTTCTCTGTTACATTACCTTCCTTATCAAAATATGGAAGGACACCACCAACACTGAAAGGCACAGGGAAAAAGGCCATAAGTGGGCACTGAAGACCCTTGAAAACGTCAGTCCAAGCTCTGAGGGGACACTAGATCTACAGAGGTTCTCTGAGGAAGCAATTTTCCTACAGATTAATCCTACAAATCTTTATTCCTTTATAACATAAATCATGGTATGTTTTGGGGTAAATGAAACAGCAGTTGCTTTTGGGAAAATAAATTACTTACCAACAGAAACTTGCCCAGATAAGAGCAAATCCTCACTGCTCAGTCTTTCTTGCCTGCTTTATGCGTGCTTTATGCACGAAAAAGAATCCCAAACACAGTAATTTTGTTGTGAATACTCTGATAGGTCAAATCACACTCCACCCCCATTAATTTTTTGGGGTTAGGGTTAATGCATGACAGCCGAAAGCCTGTGAAATTATGTGACATGAAACCCCCAACTAAACGTATGTTCAGACTGACAAAATTGTTTTCATAGTCAACTCCATCTCAAAAGTCTTGCACACTACTCTTCGTTGTTGGTGGTTTGCTGACTAGTTTTCTGCTTGTATTTGTGGGAGAGAGAGACAGGTTGGTGCCAGTCTTTGTCTTTTTTAAAAAAGTCTTTCTTTTGCTGTTAAGGGGAAACCATTAACTTACCTGGAAACAAAGAAAACTTGTTCTGGCTGCAGCTGAAAGAAACCAGAGGGTGAGAGAGCAGCTGCACTTTTGTGTTCACATTTGATACGTGGATAGATTTAGAAGCCATTAGTAACTTCAAAACACAAAGATTTCTAAGGGTGTTTTCTGGAATATGTCAGAGCAGGAGTAGCTGATAAATATTCAGTAGGCTTTACTTTTGACAGGCAACTTTCCTGGTACTATAAATGAACTTCTTAAGATCTTACTATCTATCATCCATAGTGGTCCTAAAATCTCGTATGAGCAGCTTTTCGGTTTTACATATATTCTCAAATGAACCTCCTGGAGATAAATCAGTGATAGGGAGTATTTTTTTCCTCTAGCAAATGTGGTAAGGGATTTTATAAGTCATCTCTTTTCACATGCTAGCTCTACCTGTCTCTATGCAAAAAGGCAGCCTGCCAAGTTAGCCATTATGCATCACTCAGGGCAAATCAAGAAGAAAAACCGACGGCTCCAGCTGAGGTTTAGAAATTGTACGTGCGTATGTTTTAATTGCATTAAAGGTACATGATGTTTCTGTTAGAACAGCACCTGGAGGGGCACTGGCTCTAGCTCATTCCCATTTTGAAGTCTGCAGTCTAACTGTTTTTAAAATGATTGTTATTATTTTAGAAGAGTCATGTAAATAGTTCAATTCTTTGAATGAGCTATAGAATATTTTTCATAGGAGCTGAGAAAATATTAGTCACATTTACCTTTATTTCTGAACCCAGTCACAGTTAATGAACCCAAGCTCTTAAAAATCCTGGCAGGATTCTCACTGTCTTGAAAGAAGCCTGGATTTTACCCAATTACGCTTCCAACACTGGCTTCAAAGCTGCAACTGCTGCTTTCACGTTGTACCAATTGCAGTCCATACCTTGGCAACAAGCCGTATGCAACAACGCACAATGAGCTCAGCTGAACCCAAGTTACCCATCTATGTGATCATCTGGGGTCAGTGGTGAAGTTTTCTTTGCCTGACTTCCTGAGAAAGTGAGGTTTACGTGCTCACATTAGCTGTCAGGACTTGTGCCTCCTGAAATCTTTTGTGTCTGTTGGCCCGTGCAATGAAGCCTGACAGAAGGGTCTCAGGATGTAACACCCCTTCCTGCTCAGAGATGGAGTGTCCGGGGAAAAATAGCGGGGAAGGCTTGATTTTGAGGGATGCTTTAAGGAAAAAACCAGTTCTCCTGAGCATGCCTGAGCTACACACCACATATAACTCACTTACTTTAGTTACTCTATTTAACAGGTCTTACTTTATTTTAAGACATTTCAGTACATCTGGGCCTTTGGAGATTGAGGTGGTTTTTTTAAGGTTTTGAATTCTTTACATAGATTACAGGAGCCCTCTTTATTTGAGACCTAGACAGCAATATTTGCTATCTAAGCAAATATTTACAAAATGCAAACACTCTCTCCGTAGGTATTGTCACAAAGGAAAGGAAAAATCAAAATTCACACATTTTACAAAAAGGAGAGAACAAACCATTACTAAAACATGGGAATTCATTCACTCCATACAATATTCTTCATATAAACATGGTGTTCCCCACTTTTATAAAGTTTCAATAATGCTTATAACTTTGTAAGACACACACAAAAATGAGAAACAGTAGATGGAAGCAAACTTGTTGTTTAGCACCAAGATACAAAAACGAATTACATTTCCTCCTTTTTCTTCTCCATTGCAATTATGAGTTTTAGCCAAAAGATGTATCTACAACCAAATAATTTGTTATTTAGTCTTTATTAAAGCTTACTCTTCAAAGAATGCATTACATTAAGAGCTGCAGCAAATACAGGCTCTGATTGCTCTTAACATGCAGAGTAACTTCTCATATTGTAAAAGAAATAGTAGTATTATTTATTTAATCACTGGTGACTACTCTCAGTCCTTTTAATGTATAAAATACAAATTGCAGCTATACATTTTTTACCTGATGCACACACAGAAATCCCAGGAACATAGAAAACTTGTTAAGATCCTTTAGCTGCAAATGCGAAAGTATCAGCAAAGATATGCCTCAGGATTTCTGAAGATTTAAGCGAAATACCACTTGCAGTCTGAAACAGTTGGAAAATGATTGATAATTCAAATGATGACACCATATTTTCCCATTAAAATTCTTTCCTTCCTTATTAGTCACTGATGTTGCCTTTGCCAAAGTTAAATTACTTAGTCATTCTCTAAATTTGTAAATATTCCCAACTCTTATGAATATTTTAATAACTCCTCAAAAATATTTTATATTTGTGTGAATTGTGATATCGGGGGAAAATACACTTTTTCTAAAGAAATCTTGAATTCCTTTCTACAAAGAGATGCCAGCAATATAGGAAATAGGGTTTTTTAATGGCCTACATAGCTCTGGTTTTTGTGGATGCTAGAAAAAAGGGCTATTTCATCAGTGTTTGCAGTCAAGCAGTCCAAAAAAGGTCAGTATCTCAGAGGGCTTTACGCCAAAGGTTTTCAATTTAGTTTTCAATTTAGTTTTCCTTTTAAACATTGTTTTAACCTCAAAAGCACTACCTTTCCCTTGTCATTTCCATCACAGAGCCCTGCAGCTTCCTGAACCATGCAGGCAGCATTGCACTCTGCCATGCCATGCTGTGCCACATCACAGAACTCCCCTGAGATGTCTCATGCATTTTTGCATGACTGGTAGCTCTGCAGGGGAATTTTAGGGAGCTCTTGTGATGGTGCTGCACTATACACAGCTGCTCCCATCCTCAGAATGGTTTAGAAAACTTCCTAGCAATCTTTTGGACTCTTTTTTAATCTTTTTTTTTAATTCTGTGATTGATTGATTAATGTTGTTGTGTACATTAAAAGTCACCATCCCAGGAGATATTCCAAGGCCATCTGGACAGAGTCCTAGGCAACTGGCTCACCACAGACTCTGTCCCCCATACACAAGCCAGGGGAGGACCAGCCACCTCCTCTCCCTGCCCAAGGAAAGCAAAAGCCAGCTCATGGCCCAAGGAGATACCCATGAGAAAGAGAGCCAGGAGACCTATCATGGCTGGTGATAGCAGATAAGAGTATGTGTAACCCCTGTGACTGCCCCAATTTTAACATTAGCACCCATCTGTAAGGAATCAGTCAGACATAGCCAGTGATTCTTCACTCTGCAATTTCAGTTATGAGTAGCTGTTCAAGTCTTTTTTAAGTAGATGATGTGACAGGTCAGTTACTGCAGTTGTTAATGTTTAGTGCTCTTATTTCAAAATCAGGTTGTCTGCCACAACAGGTCTGTATTATTCCCCTTTGGTGATTTAGAGCAGAACCCTTTTAAATCAATCAATTAAAAAAATAATATTTTCCTGTGCCCTGTACTAAAGGAAATGTATTCTAAGTCAATGCAAACAGGATAAAGCTATTAAAAAGAGATTTCCTAGTCCAGACAAGGCTCTTGGGTTTCATTCAGTCTTACATTACAGTATTTTATGCTGAAATATAAACTTTATTTCAGGAAATTAGTAAATTCACAATGACAGAGTCCAGAAGCAGGACTGAACAAGGAGTAGAACTCATTTTCATGTGCGTCCTCCTTAACTGTACTGACTAAACTGCTTCATTTGCTAAAGCTGTGTTTGTAGTCCAAAAAGGCAGGGTCACAGGCAGCTGTCATGTGAAACACAGCATTGTATGATGGCCTGGGAAATGACAGATGGAGCACTATTTTGTGATGCTCAGTGTTTATCCATACATTGTACAGTCGAAAACTGTACTCCCAGTGAGACTCCATCCAGAGGGGACAAGTGATCCTTGGGAAGTGCAGAGGGGAGAAGATGAGAGCAGAAGGGCTGGGCTCAGCCAAAAAACAACTAACACCTATCCCTCCCGGGTCACCTCCAAAACGTGGAATGGAAACAATCCTGTAGATGTGCACCACCAACAGCCCAAAAATTAGATAAAAGAATGGCAGAGCCAGGGCAGCCTTTCCCTCATCATCAAACAGTCTGCCTTTGAAAAAGAATGGACACAAACAAATAAGGTGCAATGGAGGGCTGGGGTTGAAAAGCTGCTATTGCAAGGTCTGTAATAAAGTTTTAAATTATTTAAATTTAAATTATTTCTAGGTAGGAAGAATTGAATGTTATTC
This sequence comes from Falcunculus frontatus, assembly GCA_013398115.1. Taxonomy (NCBI): domain Eukaryota; kingdom Metazoa; phylum Chordata; class Aves; order Passeriformes; genus Falcunculus; species Falcunculus frontatus. The sequence goes on from VZRV01004283.1 coordinate 1,877,649, forward strand.
AGTGCAATTTTAATCAAAATATAGGAAGATTTTTTTATAAAATTCACAGTTTATGCTGAATGCATTTAATAAAAAAAGTGACTCAGCTTTCTGGAAGAAAAGTCTTTATGCAAATCACAGATATTCCCTGCAGGGAAAAAAGCCCTCAAACACACAGTGGTCACAAGACAGCACTAAAGCTCTATGAAATGGGTAAACCCTCTTAACATTGTTTTTTTTCTGGCCACCAAAACTGAGCCATGAGGGAAGTCTTCAAAAGAATTTGCCTAGCATGAATATTAGGAGATAGTAGAGAATAGGAATCTTTTCATAGTGAAATTTTTTTTCAAACTTAGCACAAGCTAATTGTAGAAGTAAAAATTCTGAGATTGAGTTACAGAGTTAATAAAGATATTTTTGAGATATTAGTTGGTAAAGGTAAAAAAATCGAAATAGTCATGTTTTCAACTGTAAAGTTATTACAAAAACTTTAAAAATTCACACTCAGTGAGTGGGCTGAAAATAATTAGAACTAAACCTAAGATTGGTCCAGCATCTTGCAGATGTATTTTTGTGAATCATACAATGTCCTTAATTTCACAATGGTATGGGCTCCAATGTAAAATACATAGATTGTGTTAATGAAACTCATTCTAACACTAAAGTGGAAGAAAGTCATTTGTGTGATGATGTAACCTATTTGTCGTGCTGGTTATAATTTTCTCTGTATTGGTCCCTCCCTCACCACAGGATGATTTATCTCAATTTCACTGTCATCCTCTTAATGAAGTTAGCCAAGATCCCCAGTATTAAATTACAGAGAGCACACAGGCTGACTATTTGGAGGTCTGAGTTCTTTAAACCGCCTGTTCCTTCTTGGGGCAAACCTTTTTATTAAAGATTTATTTTGTCTGGCCTTTGAAACTAGTGAATTACCATCAATTTGAAAGTTTTCTAAGGTCAGTCCCTGACAAAAGAGGGGAAGTGCAATCAAACTCTGCTGCTGCAGAACTGTTTCTTGTGATATCGGTATCAAGCAGCCTTTAAAGAAATTAGATTGTAGTCAGGTTTCAGACACAGCCGTATTATATATCATTTTTTTTTAATGTGATTGCAGTCTGGTTTATTTTAGAGCTGTTCAAAATGGCACAATTAGTGTACCAGTTTTAAGGATGGTGAAAGGCTGCTGCTGCGTGCTGTGGAGCAAGCTGCACCTGGGGGTGAAGGAAGAATATTCCCATGGAACAGGGAATGACAGCGTCTGCTTTGGTTGGCCCACTTGGCTGATGCAGCTCTAACCGAGTTTCTGCTCTTCAGCCTTGGTTGCCCTCACAGGCTTGGCATTTTCTGAACCATTTCCCGGGATGAAAAGAGACCTACAAACATGGATGCAAGACCACTGCTTCTATCTCGAGCACTTTTTTGATCTGACAAGTCAGCTGTCGCTGGCAGCTCATGGGTCATTTTCAGTGGGCCTCTCTTCAGTGTTTTTCAGGCCAAATATTAAAAATTAATTATTTTCTCAACATTTAAATTATTCTTGATGCTGTATCATAGAATCATAGATGGTTTGGGTTGGAAAGGACATTTAAAGGTAATCTAGTACAACCCGTCTGCCATGGGCAGGGACACCTTCCACTAGACCAGGTTACTCAAAGCCCCATCCAACCTGGCCTTGAACACTTCCAGGGAAGGGGCATTCACAGTTTCTCTGGGCAACCTGTTCCACTGCCTCACCAACCTCACAGTGAAGAATTTCTTCCAAATACCTAATCTAGATCCAGCCTATTTCAGTTTAAAGGCATTCACCCTTGTCCTATCACTACATGCCCTTATCAAAGGTCCCTGTCCAGCTCTTTTGTAGGCCCTTTAAGGCACTGGAAGGTGTTCTAAGGCCTTCCAAGGTCTTCCTAGATCCATCTCTTCTCCAAGATGAGCAACCCTAGTTCTCTCAGCCTGTCTTCATAGGAGAGGTGCTCCAGCCCTCTGATCACCTTCATGGCTCTCCTCTGGACTCACTCCAACAGTTCCATGTCTTTCCTGTGCTGGGGATGCCAAAGCTGGATGCAGCACTCCAGGTGGGGTCTTGCAAGAGTGGAGCAGAGGGGCGGAATCGCCTCTCTCGATCTGCTGGCAACATTTCTTTTGATGTAGCTCAGGATATGGTTGGCTTTCTGGGCTGTGAATGTGCATTGCTGGCTCGTATTGAGCTTCTCACCAACCAATGAGACAATAGTTGAGGTTTTGAAAGGTGTACAGCTTCTCTGAGCACAACACACACATTAATTGGTCATTAATTAGACCCCTAAATTAATCTATGTTATGAATGGCTTTCCCTGGTCTATGAACACGGGAAATTTCAGGTTTTCTCTGCTTACTCTAACTGTATGTGTTTTTACAGTGTAGTCTGTGGTCTTGCAAGCTAAACATTTTAGATCAGTTTATGTGAAAATTAAATTCAAAATTTGACTGTCTAATAAGAACAGGAAGATTTCCTGTGATTCTTTGAGTACCTTTCCTACTGTCATTCCTGAGGCTATTTTTTTGTTCCAGAGCGCTTCAGCCACTCTCCCAGATTAAGGTACTTCTAACAGCAATTGTCTCTGATTCCTGTGGAGTATCCAACTGAGAAGAGACAGGAGTGGCATGAGTTGTTTCATGTCTCTTTCACAGCTGCAGTTCAGCCTCCTACTTCTTTATCCCATCTTTTCCAGCCTGCTCCAACAGCCCCAGGATGTTCTACATGCCCTTGGTTGCACCTTTGGGACGTGTGATTATCTCTTCTAGAAAATTTAGCATGGGCTGCAAAGCTGGAAGAGAGGTAGTAAAAGGCTTTTTAACAGAAACCAGCAACAGGTAGGAATCCTGATCACCAGCCATGGGTTCCTTTATTTTACACAGGGGAAAAAAAAGACATAAACCAACATCGACAGAATTATGTGGTGTGTGCCCCTCAGAGCCACAGGAATATCTTTCACTTTTGTTCTTCATCTACTGTCATCTTCACAGATCAGAAACAAGTTGGGGCCTTGTTAGCATAGAAAGTCAGTGAGGAAAACACAGGTTTTCAGTGGTTGGTGCATTTTTTCATCACCTGACAAAGAGAGAAGGTGCTTGCAAGTTCCCACAAAATAAAATTAAATAATTTTGATGTTTAAGAACTATGTTAAATCACTTTTTAGGTTGACTTCTCTGGAGGTGAAATAACAAATTTGGCATTTAGGGATACTGATGGCAATTACTGTGCTCAGTTACTGAAACTGAGAAGGTACTTGCTTTATTGACAGAGGACTAACAGCTTTATTAGTATTCATTCCAAGTCAGAGGCAAGTATCCTGTTGGTAAGTAGCTCAATAGTACCCATCACAGTCTATAATAAGAAACTGTTGATCATACATGACACTCCCTGATGTAGAACTCAGGATTTATAGTGCAGAGAATACGTGGGGATATTAAAGTCTTGCACAGTGATCTGAGGAGGAGGTAGACAGAGGATCCTTACTCAAATGTTAATTAAGAATTTTCCACATCAGCACACCTTTTCCACTTCTCGCCACTGCATATTGGAATACCACAGGATACTTCAAATCATAATTTTAATTTTGTATACTTAGCACAATTGTGAATATTTTTTAATGTCTTCTGTAGCTAAAAGATCATAAATCTTCCAACTGAAAATGCTTTCCAAACAGAACATTAAAATGTTTCGATTATTTAGCCCAGTTAGCTGGGCTAACTCTTTGAATAACCCTTTTTTTCTAATTCTGATACATGACTCACACAGAGGATGAGGGAAAGGATGAGGGGTTTTTCTTCTTCCTCTTGGAAACACAAGAGTATGGATTGGTGAAAACTTGTGGGAAGAGGGGAGAGGGCTTTCCATGATAAGGATGGAGGAGACCACCCTATGCTGAGTGAGAATTGTGTACCCAAGTGAGGGGTACATATCATGACAGGAAAGACTTGGCCTCAGGCAAAAAGTTGGCAGGAGTGTAGTCAATTAGCAGGTTGATGTACTTGCACTATTTCTAGGAGTTGAGTCCTTTCAGAAATGGCAAGAGAGACATTTGAGCCGTCATTTCATTTACATAGTGGATTTTGTACAGCTGGAATCTGCATTTCTGGGACTTTCACAGGGTGCCAACAAAGTCACTGCGTCGCCCCAAAAAGCAATAAATAGCATCCTCTAAAATGCAGGCCAGCACAAGGACTTCTCAGAAGTTATCTAGGGGAAAAGTTCTGGAGCCAGGAACTATTGTAAAGCTGGAAAGTAAAAGCTGTTTTGAAAGCATAATGCTAATGATAACTGGCTTCAGAGTTGGAGTCTTATGGCTCATGTATCAAAAAAAAAAAAAAAAAGGTGTTTTGCTTAATAATGGCATCTGGACAAGTCTCTCTCTTAAACAGATTCTCCAGTGTCTAGTAAAGTAGGGGCTCCCACTGCAGACTCCCCATGGATGGTCTGTGCAGACAGCTGTTTTCAGAGACTTTGCAAGAGTCTAATTTCTCTCTTTAACAAAGGTTTAACCTTTGTTAAACCTAAATGAAAGCAGACAGCAAAGTTCACCTTCCCATTTCTGTCGCTCTGAAAGCTCTTTAGACATGCATTTAGAAAAGCCTTAATTTGAACATTTCTTTTAATGGAACCCGGTAATTATGTTTTCTGGTAATAAAATTTCTTCATCTCACTTATGGGTCTGCTAGTGAATCCATTTGTCATTTGCATTTTGAGAGCCTAACTTGTGACATTTTAATGTGGTCTGAGAATAACAAAATTTTGGCCTCGCATACTAGGAAATCAGGGCCTTGGAGAGATTGCAAATCAAACACTTAGAATCAGTCGACAGTTTTGAAATCTTGGCTTCTGCTCATATAAAAATTAAATTTAAAAAATTGAGGAAAATCGTGAAGCTAGTAAGGAAGTAAAGATACCCATGAGTAAGAGTGGTAGGATTTAGACTGCAGTAATTGCATCAGGCACAACACCTATGTAGACTTTTTGGGAGGCTCTACATCACAGTCTAAGCATGGACAGGCTCCAGTTGAGAGGTTTTTTTTGATATAATGTTTGCCGACAGAATCTCCAAGAAAAAGGTCTGTTTCTGGGTGCTGGACTATCCAGACCAGTGTCTACTACACATTTCCAACATTAGGCTATATTACATAGCAGGGATGGAGAAGAGCTCTGTTTCCAGCTCAGCTGTTTAAAAAAAAGTACACGACAATTTCCAATTCCTGATTGTTTCAGGCATCTCTCACCCCCACATAGTATGGGTAAATATTACTCATTAAAAAAAGATTAAGGTACAGTTAAATATTAACATCTGTACTCTGTTGCTTTTAGGTCAAAACAACAAGAGCACAGTTTTATTCCTTGGCATCAAGGATGAAGGACAATGATTGTTGAAACTCTTCGTACTTGGTAAATGTGGGGAATCCTAAATCACAGATTCGTGAGAAGGTTTAGGTTAAAAAGTGTGAAATGTTATGCAAAGCCTGTCTGAATGGTCAAGGCAGAACAAGTGGCCAGGGTAATGCTCAGCAGCCTAAACCCATGGCTGTATCTTTGGTGCCCCAGATCTTGCAGGCTTGTGATGGCACGAGTGCCTCAGACAGAAATACAGAGTGGAGTTTGTAGTGCATTGCTGAGCACAGGGGAAATTATATGTGCTACCAATGCTTCCATGAGCTCTTTAGCAATGTATCACCAAGTTACCTTTGGAGAAGGCCGCAGGTTGGTGTTTTGGGTCAAGTAATTCTGCAATGCCATCTTAAGGTGGTGATTTACTTCTGAATAGGGAGCTGCAAGAGGCAGGGGCAGGGATTGTGTTGTGCCGTGTCCCTCGCTCCATGCCGTGCTCCTGCTCACCCTGCACTCATGTTGTTGGCCAGACAGTCACAAGGCTTAAAATGATGGCCCAGGGGGAAGAGCCACAGCAGCTTGGTTCATAGAGAGGCACATTTCTTTAAGTAAGGAGCTCAAAAACCAGCCTCAGGTGATTCTCTGGTGACTACTATCACCAAATTATGAAGGAAATGAAGGAATTTATGTTCTTTTTGTCCCAGTGAACTATTAACCTTATTCATGTAACTGGTCATCACTACATGCTGGGAATACTTAAGGGTTACCTTGGAAAACAAGTCCAAGTGCCCAATAACTTTTTGCTTTGAGCTGATGTCATTTGGAATCAGAACAGAGAGAGCAAAATGAAAAGGGTAGGGTTATTTTTACAGCCAGAAATATGGCATTTTAATTTAAATTAGGTGAAGAAATTGAGGAGATGCTTAGAGAGATGGAGGAATAAAGGGTAAGAAAGGACAGGGAAAAAAGAGCTATCAGGCCTAATGTTCAGAGTAATAGTTATACCTGAAATACTGTGTAATTATTAAAAATGCATTTCACCATAATGCTGCCAGTAAGACTTGGCATTTATCTGCTCCTTAGCTTTTTTGACAAAATAGTGAAAGCTGCTCATATTTTTCTTAAAGTATGATATGACTGAAAATGGGCCAGTAAAAATGAATTTGATCAACCCTTTGACGAATAATGTGATACCAGGCACTGGTGGCTTCCGCCAGAGAACAGAGACAGGCTTTGGGGGCTATGACAGAGAAAGTCTGGTGAAATCTTGACCAGAACTGCAAAAGAAGTCTCTGAGTTGGGTTATTATAGTAATGAAACTGCTATTTTTCCATAGAACAGCCCAATGGCAGCTTTCCTTTGTTTTCTCAAAGTGAAGTTGCTGTGCCTCTGAGAAGGAGAAAAGAGCATGTCTCTAAGTAACTTCAGTCAAATCCAGCAGCGAATAAATTTGCAAGCAGCGACATGTGACATGAAGTTTTCACACAGTATTTAATTAGAAACTAAATTTATGGTCTGGCTGTTACGCAGAAATAACATCCTAATTCATTTAAAAGCTTAATTGAAAGTCACTTCAAAGGATTCCAGCATTCCTTTCTCAAAATATTTTAAGACACTGTGTCATTAGGCATTTTAAAAAATGTTTTAAATCTTTTTTCATAATCCCATGTGTCCCAAGCCTGATTGTAGTTTTACTACTAAATCACTAAGGACAGAAGTGAGTCTCTGGGATAAAAATTCCCCTTAAGGTTTTATGGGTTAGTGATTATATACATACCAAGGCCATTCTACTGTGTGTTTAAAAGAAAGAATAAATCTTTGCTGATCTATCTATAGCAAGCTAGCAAGCATATTTAACTTTCCTTAAGGAGATGTATAATGTGTAAGCAAGGCTGGCACTGGTTATTTAATGCTTCATAAGCATGAAACTGGGCCAGTTCACTTTCCTTTGAAACTCAGTTTTGGTGTTTGGACATTTTTGCTTTGCTTTGCCCTTCCTCAATGAGGTGTCAGACACCTCAGCTGTTCTCTGTGGGCATTTTTGGGCAGCCCAGCTGAGAAGGGTCATTGCTGTGGCTGTTTGAGAGCTCTTGAAAGGACTGGTGTTTTCAACACTGTTTCTGGGAAATAACTCTCCAAGACTCTCTTAGCTGTAGGGTTTTTGGACTCAGTCTGGGAAAGGGCAGCATTGAATTATTCAGGTCCCATGAACTTCAACAGGCACAGGGAACGAGTGACACCTCCCAGAAGCAGCAGAACAGAGCAATGGGAAGGGGACAGACAGTTAGGGATAGTTTGGTTGGAAGGGACCCTCTGGAAATCACCTAGTATTTGTAGGAACAAGACGTTGCAGGATGATGTTCCTTCTGTGGCTGCTCTGGCATGGAAATCTGCAGAATCCTCTGCTGAAAAATTATTTCCACCATGACCCTGAGAAGCATTTCAGAAATCTTTCTCTTCAGGGAAAGAGTTGTGGCCAAGTGGCTTTAAGCATTCATGTTTCATAAAGCTGTTGAAAAAACACGCTGAACTTGCACAGGAAACAAACTGACAGAGAATCTGTCAAAATATATCAACAGTTGTATACATTTTAATTCCTGATCCTTTTTTTTTTTAATTGTTCCTCTTGAAATGTGTCTCAAAGTGTAGGAAGGCCAGATGAAATTCACGGAGAAGCCCACTGCTCTGTGCAGCTGGGTCTGCCCATGTTTGCTGTCACCTAGCACTGCTGACAGAAGTATCCCACCAAACTGTTTCCCGATCTGGTGGATTTTACCCTAATTCAGAAACAGATCTTTTATAGCCACTTTGGAGTCTGAACTAGAAAAGCAAGAACAACTTGCTCAGGGAGAAAGTAGTTATTTTGCACATTTCATTGATATTCATGGTGTGTGTCCAGAAAAGGGCAGTGGAGCTGGTGAAGGGTCTGGGGCACAAGTGTTGTGAGTGCAGATGAAGGAGCTGGGGTTGTTTGGTCTGAAGAAAAGGAGGCTCAGGAGGGGACCTTATCACTCTCTATAACCACCTGAAAGGAAGGTCTAGTGAGCAGGGTGTGTGTTGGTCTCTTCTCAGACAACAAGAGTTGGGATGAGAAGAAATGGCCTCAAGTTGCACCAAAGGATGTTTAGATTGGATATTAGAAAAAATTCTTCACAAAAAGTGTTGTTGAGCTCAGAAACATGCTGCATTAAGGAAGGGTTAGAGTCACCATCCCTGGAGGTATTTAAAAGTCTTGTAAGTGTGGCACTTGGGGACACGATTTAGTGGTGGACTTGGCAATGCTGGGCTGAACAGTTGGAATTGATGATCTTAAAAGTCTTTTCCAGTCTAAATGATTCCATAATTTATGTGAATGCACTGAGATAAAAATCACAGGAAGCACCACAGACCAACAAATTGCTTTAAAAACACTGAGTGATGAACTGGATTTCAACTTTCCAACACAAAACTTTTGTGTCATATACCCCACCTCTATTTCTGGAAGAAGAAAAATTTGACTCTACTTGAGAACCTGCCCATGCAGCATAAAACCAGAACAAGTCCCCAGACAAGTATTTCTCTGCAGAAATAATTGTGCTGCATCCCTCTGGTGATAAATATGAGAGACCCAGCCCAAGGGGGAAGGAGAGAAGACAAACAGCCTAATAAAGTACTCATCCTGAATAATTCATTGGATTAAAAATGGAAAGCAATGTATGCATTTAATAAATTGTGTTTGTATTAATTATGTGGAGGGAAATGAACAGGTCCTGCAGAGTCTCCCTGAAGCTGTTGGTCGGTGCTGGAGCAATGCAGGAGTGATTCCAAGGCAATGCCAAGGAAGTGCTGGGGTTGTGCTGGGGCAGTGATGGGCTGCTGCCAGGTGATGCCAGGGCAGTTCAGATTTGGTACCAGGTGATTCTGGGCAATGCTGCAGTGATGCAGGGCAGCGCCAGAGTGGTGACAGGGCAGTACCAGGTGCTGCCAAGTCAGTGCCAGGGCAATGACCAGCAGTGCCAGGGCAATGACCAGCAGTGCCAGCTGCAGACCAGTCGGTGCCAGAGTGATGCCCACTGGCACTGGGTGGTGACAGGTGCTGCTGGGCATTGCAGTGGTGCTGGGTAATGCCAGGGTGAAGCCAGGCAATGCAGGTGAGGCCAGAGTGGTGCCAGGGCAGAGTCAGAGCAATGCCAGCTCGGTGCCAGGGCAACGCCAGGCAGTGCCAGGGCGATGCCAGCGGTGCCAGTGCAGTGCCGGCAGTGCCAGGACGATGCCGGGGGTGTCAGGGCGATGCTGGGCGGTGCCAGGACGGTGCCAGGGCGATGCCAGCGGTGCCAGGGCGATGCCGGGGGTGCCAGGTCGGTGCCAGGGCGATGCCGGGGGTGCCAGATTGGTGCCAGGTTGGTGCCAGGGCGATGCCGGGGTTGCCGTCCCGGTGCGCTGGAGCCGCGGAGGCGGCCGGCGGTGCGATAGCGCCACCTGGCGCCGCGCTTCCGCCACCGCAGGCGCGGTGTCTCCGCGCTGCAGCCGCGGAGGCAGCGCCGCTCCTCGCCCGGACCGGGGCTGAGCGAGGGGCGAGCACGGCACTGCCAGCGGCACCTCTGACAGACGACGGTAAAGCCTGAAGGGAGGCACAGCAAGCCCGGCAGCTCTTGTGCTGTCAGTGAAATTAGAAATTATTTATAGTGGTAAAACAACAGTCCAATAAAAATATTTGCTGCTCATCAGCAAAAGTTACTGTGTTTTCGGACTTTGTTATTCTGTTACTTTGAAAACTTAGTCTTCATTGTCCCAAACACTCATTTTTTTTTCCTCTTTCCAAACAGTTAGCCTTTTAAGTACTGTGCTTGTTTAGGTGTAAGCAGCCCAGACAACCCACCGGAAAAAGTTTTTCATTTTGTATAGCTGTACGTTTGTTTCATTTGGGCTTTGGGATTTTTTTTCCTTGATTTGGTTTTGGTTTTCCATTTATTGTTTTTTAGCTCCATGAAATTAATTTCTGTCCAAACATCAGACGTGCAGAGGTGAAGATACATACCATGCTACTGTGGTGGGGCTGCATTCCCTCAAGAGCTGCTGATGCTTCAGAGCGATTGGCCTCTGTGTGCTCCCTTGTTTTGGGAAGACGCTTGAATGAAGTGGTTCACAGTCCTGTGGATGCTCACTGCAGCATCTGCATTTTTTGAAAGAGAAATACTGTTTGTGGCATGTCCTTCATTTTTCCTGTTACGACCTTTGTCCACATGGAATTTATATTCGTTATATGCTCCAGGCAGAGCCAAGGCTGTTAAAAATTACTCTCTACATTTTCAATTTTCTAAATCTCTTAAAGCATTTTACTTTCCAGTCTGTTGAGCCTTATTTTCCAAGGCAGCCTGTTATGAGGCATCTTTATCCAGACGATGCAACCTAAAGATATGGGGGCTTCTCCTCCTTGGAGAGTGCCCTTTATCCACCTGTCATGCTTCTCCTGCCTTGGCTGACCTTGGCCTCTGGATTTGAGGACCACCTTGTCCACATAGTCACCTTTGCTGATGCTCCTCCACATTACTAGTGGAAAGGAGGATTTTGCGACACGAGTGTATTATGCAGAGCAAGGATTAAGCCTCATGAACTACTACAGATGCCAGCATGGAAAACTGCAAACTCACAAGGCTCCTGTCTCACCCTGTGGTGAATCTGGTTACTGTAATTGTTGGGGGTGTTGTGAAGCTCTCAGGAGGAGAACACACAGAGGGAGGATCCAGGATCAAGAAGTAGGTGTGTATTATCTAAAATGGAGGATTCTTTTCAGCAGTCACTTTTCTACAAGGACCAAGAAAACAAGTCAGGTGTGTCTCAAATCCAAGCTCATTTCTAACAACTCCAGGTGAGAGATGGAAGAGCAGCAGAGGCAAGAAAAAGACAGTTATATCCAGATGAATTCAGACATGGGGCAGAATTGCAACCATGGGATGGCAGCATGGGCAGACTCCCAGCAACATGGAATAGGGGCTAAGGGAGAGGATGACAAACCAGGCGGTGTTCATAGTGAAGACCCTCTGTTGTTTGATGAAGATGATCTCCTGTTCACACAGGTCCCGTCAGAAATTACACTGTCCTCAGAAAGCTGCCTGTTCTGTAAAACCCTACTCATGGGCAAGCCCAGAGAACACAAGTCCACCAGGGCAGTGCTCAACATTGCCATGTGTTCACAGGACTGTCGTGAATTTCCTCAGGACCCTGAAGGCATCAGAGCAGCTTATTTCTAGGGACAATTTACAGTTTGGGACAAGAGTGCAGTAGCAATGTTCAGCCGGAGGCTGTGGGATGTGATGGGCTGTGTCCATCACCTCCTCCTCCCAGGCACTGAGCGATACCTGACACAACCTTTCCCCTGAGACTGGGCAATGCCAATGTCCAGAAAGTCTTGTCCCTGGGTGCCCTCTACTGTCCCTACTGGCCCCTATCACTATCTCTGAGCCCATCCCCCGCTAATTTCTCCTAACACCTTTTCTAATCTAATGTAATCTAAATAGCTGCTGGCAAACCCACTGAATCTGATTGTTAATTCTCCAACCTCTCTGCTCGATCTGGCAGCTCACACAAAGCTGTCCCCTTTCTACTGGTGAAAGAGCTTTACTGCCAGGGCAGAAGTCACATGTCCCTGGGCATGGTAAGATTTAGTGGTTTTCCAGGTGATGGAGGTAGGACTTAGAAGGCATAGCATGGAAGTAGTGCATCATCATTGTACCTGGACAAAAGATACATGTTCTGCTGTTGAGATAGAGCTTGTACATGTGTGGAAGAAGATGACATGCATCCAAACAAAGGTTTGGAGCATGTTCAAACATTGAGTGCCCCTGCAAACCTTGAGAGGCTGGATAAGAAACAAGACTTTGCCACCAAAGACTCATCTAGGAGACTATATTAGGGAAATTAAGCACAGTACAAATCCTTCCTTCCTTTCTTTCTTTCTCTTTCTTTCTTTCTTCCTTCCTTCCTTCCCCATTTAGACATGTTTCAGTATTTCTTCCATGATTGTTTCCTATACTATTAATATTCCTGAGTTCACACAGAGAGTAGGGTGGCCCAGCTCTGAAGTGCACAGCCCAGCAGAGTGGGCACAGCATTTTCTGCTGGATGTAGAAGTGATAAAATCAGTTTTTCTGCACTTTTTTCCTGTGTTTTATTTTCAGGGGCTCTGTCAGTGAGTAAATTAACAAGATTTCTATCAGGCATCTTGCCCTGTGTTTTGGAGCATCAGCCATGCACCTCTGCTAGCTGCCTCCTTGTCCAGCAGCATCCAAAAGCCGTGGAAGAAGAAAGGAAGTGCGGTAGATACACACGTCTTGACGGCTCAATTTTAATTTCATTTAATGAAGAATTTCTTCTTTTTATTGTTATTCCTCATGGAATTTATAAAAAATTTATTAGGTTAATGATTTAGAATCCAACTGGGAGAATTTTACTGTTCACATGTTTTAAAAATTTTATCTTTTACCAACTAATTACTGGGGTAAAAATAATAGAGTGTTAAATTTGTTTGATTCATTATTTCACTGTATACTTTCATATAAACACATGAACATATTTTCGTATGTTCATATTCCTCATTCTAGAAAACGGTGTTAATATTGTTTTGGTGTCATATTTTTCAGATATTTTAGATATAGTTGATAAATGGGTCCTTTTTTCCACATCAAAGCTCCCAAAGAGCAAAACCTTTCATTATTGAACTTCTGCATATCTGGGGGAGGTTTTAAATCAATTCAATGTAAAACTGCTTCAGATATGTGAGTGGTGAAAATAGCAACATCAACAACAAATCTCAGATATTCACTTTGCGTGACTGGGTCAATTAGTTGAAAAAACCCTAATTAACACACAGTGTCTTCCATCTTACTCTGGCTCCTGTCTTAGGTTCTCTAATTGCCTATGAAAAAGTATCTATGCCAAGCAGCTGCGATGTAGAGGGGAGAAATCAGAAATGACACAATTCAGTACTCCGCTACAGCAGATGAACAGGAGGCCAACTCATCATGCGACGCTAATGAGTCCAATTATTGATTGAAACACAACCAGCTTGTGATGCTCTTTTCTGCACTTTGCAGGGTGGTGGGGTCACATAACCCATCTCAATCCAACAGGGACAAACCTTCCCCTGCTCCTGGCCCAATGCATCTAACGCTTCCCACGAGACTGCATTTGTCACCAGTCAGGATGACACCTGACAAAGCAAACCCTCCTGGCAATGATCTGTTTTCCACTTGCCATGCTATAGTAGTTTGTAACAAAACTTACCCAAAGAAAATAACATTGATGTTAGGCTGACGTGGAAAACTTGTTGAATCATAATTAACATGTTAATACGAATTGCCTGAATGATTTTTTTGTAACAAACAATTTGATCCTTTGAAATATATGGGTGGGATCTTTCTCGATGGTGAAACAATACACCTCTTTTTCCACTCCAATGGAAAAATGTACCTTCAAAGGGAAAAAAAGACTGGTTACAAGCTATTATCTTGAAGAGGACTATTAAAAATATGCTATAGAAAATTTCAAAGGAATTTTTGGCTGTCTGCACACTGGTGTTTTTCTGTGGTAAAATAGATATGAATGAAGCTCTTTAAGCTCACCAAAACTGGGGCAAATTTCCTTCCCGAGGACTTCTTTTCCTTTGCACTTACCCCCTGCCTTGGAAGGGCTACAGCCCCAGTCCCACAGGCAACCTGCTCTGTGTTTGGTTTCAAGGACCAGAAAGATTTGGTAGGCATTCACACAGGCATTTAAGATTTCCAGTTCTCATTTTGACTGTCAATTTAAGCTTGTGTGGGTCCACCCAACCACTAAAATTAACTTTGTAAATTCAAAGAGCTACTCTTTCATGGGTGTAAATGCCTTAAAACATAATTTGCATAATCTGTCAATGAGGAGAAAATAGATGCAATAAATATTTGACAGAATACGCTAAGGATGTTCACTCACACTTCTGCAATCACTTGCAGTTAATTTCAGGAGGATCCTGAACATCTGGAGACTGGATTAGCCTACTGGTAGTGCTCTTCAGGAGAACTGTTACCCAGGAATCATTTCCAGACTTAGTTTTCTGGATAAAAAATGCAGCACAATGAACAAATATTCAGCTACTGCAATACACTCAGCCCAGAGTGAATCATTTTTCACAGCAAGAAACTACTGAATTTTGAGATGATTATGGATCACAGGAAAAGGGCATTTCTATAAATAATTAGATTAGAACCAACAAACATGAAACTTATATTTTAAAATGTGGCTGTTTATGAGATGTGATCTGTGGTTGCTGCTAAAAGAAATGTTCAGAGACAGATTCAAAAGCAACGTGCACTTTTCAACCTCCTTCTGCCAAGAAGGAAAGAGCCTAGGTTGTGGGTTAGAACAGAAGCCACTCTCTGCGAATAAGCACTGTAGGGGACGCAGCATGAAGTAGGCTTTATGCAGAGATGAAAATAGCCAGGGAAACTGCAATTTTTTAGGCATCATGCAGTGCTTCTCTTATACTTACTAATGGCCAGACACAGGTGCACATACTGCGGAGTGCTGCACAGCAGCCCTGTGAGCTCTTTGGCTCCCACTGTAGCACTGGTGCAACTTGGGCTGGACAGGGATGCTCCTCTGCCTGGTGAGAACAGGGTCACAGAGGGAACCAGGGAGACCCAAGACTGAGGATGTGCCTCAGAGGAATCCCAGTGGGACATCAGGATGCAGTATCCCTGCCTTCATGCAAGGCCCATGGGCAAGCAGGGCACTCTGGTCTGAGCTATAAACAGCAGATCTACAGCACAAGCATGGCCCAGCTGGGTCCAGGCTCAAAACATCAGGACTACAAAGAGGGGTGAATTTTAAGGATAAGCTCATCCACGCTAACACAGCATGTCCATAAATCCAGCAGGCACAGGGTGCCACTTTGGTCAGTGTTCAGGGCCAGGTGCTTAGATGGTTTAAATCAGCACAACTGTTCTGGCATTTGCAGAGTCATGCAGATTTACAGCAGCTGAAGACACAGTCCAATTATCAGCAAGTAACCACATTCTGAGGCTGTAATTTCAGCCTGAATAAAATATGAGTGGCTTATGCGACAATTAGAGCTTTCTTATTAGAGTGATGGCCACATGAAGCCTCATTTCCCTCTGGTAATTATTACATTGCACCTGCCTACCAAACACATAGGCCTGCCTGAGCTGTCACTGCTGCCACTCTGTGTCCCTTTTTTCTCAGCTCTGACTCAGACTTTTTGCTCTCGTGCTTCACTATTGCTTTTCCAGTTGCGGCCTCAGTGCTGTGCTGTGCAGTGCTGCCCAACCTGCTTTCCCTCACAGAATCTCCCCACTGCTTCGGGAGAGACCATCAGGGTTCCTAAAGCAGCATGCAGAGGTATCCCTGGGGTACCAGTTAAATACAGGTGCAGGCACACTACACCTGCAGAGTTTGGCCCCTGGGTGCTCAGGCAACCTGAAGACCTCATGCTACTTTACAGCTTGGTAGTACCCACCCTGAGAGACTTTAACTTCACCTTACCTGTAAGCTAAACATCTGGGCATGCTGCAGCCAGAGATTCGAAGCACAACCTCTTTTTGTTAGAACAGCAAATCTCAGCAAATTGCTTTCTGCTCCTCTCTGGAAAGTAAGACAATTACACTTCAGAGCTCAAGGCTCACTCTTGTTTTCCCCAGAGTGTTTTCAGCATTGCAATCTAGATATTACTGCATTTACTGTGCTGTCCATCTCTCTATGCACATACATGCCTACTCTTGTTCACCCTTTTTGCACCATCTGGTAATCCCTGATACAGTCCATCACTTTATCACCCAGGAAAGCAAAGAAGGAAAAGGTAAGGAGCACAAAGGTAGGTTTATGTTAATTAAGCATAGCTTAATCACTTGATTTCATTGTTGCAACATTTCTATAATAAGTCTATACTGAATTATTCAGGATATTTTCCTTAATAAGCACAATGAGCTCTATACCCACCTGTGAAAGCTAGGCAAGCAGGTGTGCAGACCTACTTCAGGCAACAAGCTCCAGCTGGGACCACTCACCTCTCTTCCACCCACAGCTATAAGGATGTGGCTCTGTTGAGAGCCTTGGTAGGCATTGTTCCTATCTTAGCTGACTTGGTTTGTAAAGTTTAGGAACAATCCAGGGAAAAGCCGCACCATGATCACTGGGAAGCAGAGATTGTAAGGAAAAGGTACCGTGGTTGCCAATTGTGTGCTCAGAACACCTGTGATTAGGGGCGCTGTTCTGTGGGATTGGTTGCTTTTTTGAGAGGCACTTCTCTCTTCCTGTGCCCTGGGCGTTTTCTCCCCTCTTCTCCTAGATACTTTCCTTGTTTTCCTACCTTTTCTTAGGCTTTACCTCTTCTTTAAATGCTTGTTTTCTGTGAGAGTCCTGGAACAAAAGTTAAAAAAAAAAAAAATCTGATACTTGAGTGTCATAACTCTCCTTGTTTGGTTTCTATCTTTTTTTTAAATTATTTTTTACCTGCTTTCTCTGCTGTTCTCATACATTTGAATCCTAAAGCCTCTCAAGGATAAGGCTAAGTTCTTTGTGAGTTGCTGGAACAGTGACTTTCTATTAGAAGCCCTCGGGCATTGTTCTGACGTGTACAAAAGGTGATGATGCTGTTTCACCTACTCGGTGATTTATTGCTGTTATTGCTTGCGTAGCTAATGATTGCTTGACCTGTGGTTAATTAAGTAATGTTCAAAGTTGTTTCCTCTTGTTGTGTTTGTAAAACATTAGAAACATGAATTCATCTGAATGACTCCAAACCCTAGACTGCAGAAATGAGGCTCATATCAGCTTAAGCAAGGAGTAAATTCTCAGACAGATTTGTTATGCATTAGTCAAATAAAAAAGTCTTAGAAGGGGAAATTGTCATTTAAATGATTGCTACTTACTCTAGAAATGCGTAATTAGGGTATACAGCTAAGTGATTTATTGTGTCCTGTACCATAAGGTTTCCAAATCATGGTGGAAATCCTCACAGGAAACAGTGGTACCTTCCAGAGAGCAGAATTTTTGTTTCTGTGTTACCCATAATTATAGAAAAAATATTGCAATTGTGAAGAGCACGTGCTTTTCAATGAAATGCCTATTTGACATATGCAAGGTCACATATTCAAATAGAGGATTAGGAAGAAACAAAAGGGTTATATTGTGGGTTTGGTTTTGTTATATGCTGAAAAAAACCCAGATAGCATTGACTCTGAGAACTAACACTTTCTCCAAGTTTTTCCTCTCTCTGCCTTAACAAATACAGGATATTTGCTCTTTGGAAAGTAAAACTTGAAATCAGCAGCTATGAAGGGTTTGGTTCTTAGGGTGCTGTAGTGCTCTGTCCCATGTTTGCCTTTCAGGGTGTTTATGTAATGACTTGGGGGTAATACTGGCAGCAGGAGGGTGAACCAGACCAGACCTACTGGGGCAACTTCTGGGCCCTCATCTCCTGGGGGTGAGTGAGGAGAAAAGACACACCTGAGCAATGGGTAGGAAAGTAAGAGTGCACCCTTTTGCTGCTGCAGCTTGCTACGGTGGCAGGTGTCTTGCAAGACGTGTTGGATGTGTAATTAGGATGAGAGTTCTTTATACTGCAGATTGTGAAGGCATATGTATCCTTTTCATAAAGTACCTATTGACTTTGGGTGGGACTTGCTACCAAACATCTGGATATGCTTCTGTACAAATCTTCCTGTCTTCTGACTTATATTGCTGCAATTGATTCCTGCTAATGGTATTTCTCCTCCTGTACAAATATGTTCTTGATGCCTTTTTCTGGGAGTTCTAATCCACTTTAATCATAACAATCTCTGCACCGGAAATAAGAGTCACTGACATTAAGCAGAAGCGGAAGAAACCCTAGAAGTGGATCGGTTTCTTCCCTGTGTAACACAATATTATAACAGGCTGGGAGAGGGAACATTTGCAGTGGCAAAGAAAAATAATGACTCTAACCAAAACAGCATTAGCTTTTTATTGTCTGTCAGTGTCTTTTCCCCTGAAGTTGGGAAAAAGGCCTATTTCAAAAAAGAAATGGCACAGTATGTCCTTTGAAACTCTTGGTGGCAGTGAAGTGTCACAAATATTTCAGTGCAGAAACTGCGATTGGGTTTTGTACATCAGGTTGAGAGTGGAGTCTGAGGATGTGTAACGTGAATTGCCCTGTGCTGGCTGGAGGCTCCACTGTTATTCTTATGCATTATTTACACCAACTGCCTTTAAATATCACACTGGGGATTTGTCTGTGGATTGTCTGTTCAGTTGGTGTTTAGATAGATGGTTCAATAACTAAGGTAACCAAAAGCAAAGTATATGTTACACTGAAATCCCTTCAGCTTTGCTGTATGCAGTTGCAGCCCCTCATCTCCCTGTACATCTTTTTTCATTAGTGTTCATGCTGTTGAAATGTACCTGATATAATTCACAGCATGATCCTTTGAGAGCAGGAACATCACCTTTTTCTCCCCTCTCTCACCAGGGGTGTAAATAACTGAGTACCTCTGTTTTGCTAAGGAGAATTTAGTGCCGTATGGGTCAGAGTACAGATGTGCTGTGAGCAAATTTGTGCTGCTCAAGGAAGCACCAAGGTGCTTGTCCAAGTGTTTTTCCAACAGTCTAGTGAGGTGAGGGACAAAAGGTGTGGGACTTTGGCTGCAAACTAGCCAGCAGTTACCTACCCTGCACTGCTGGCTGCAGCTTGGTAAACATTCCCATTCCCCTTCTTCCTTGTCCTGATAGTTGCTGCTGAGAGCTGCTGACAGATAATTAATGCTGCTTGGTGTAACACTGTCTGCAAGTATTTGCAGAAACTGGAGACGAGGAAGGTGGAAGTTATACCTAGGGAGATTAGGGGGGAGGAGATCTTTTATGAAGACAGATAAATTCAAAAGCAAATGTGTTCACAGAAAGCTTGTAAAATGCTGTTATAGAACAGATAGCATTTTGACCTACGATAAAGATTCCAGTTCATCCTTATTGGAGAAGGAGGCTTCCCACTCTCTCCCATCTCCACGAGGGAAGTTTTCTAGTGCTGCAGAACAAGTTCAGTCAGTTCTGATTTACATTTCACATTTATCACTTGGCAGACTTTGTTCAAAAATGTAATTATTACTTAAATTACCCAAACCAGACAATTCATTTCTTCTATTGGCAAGTGTTGTGGGACTCCGATTTTTAATGGGTTTCTGAGTCACTTCAGATGCTTCTATGCTTTTTTATTTGTTACTTGTAACTCAGGATTTACACGTTGTGTGCTCCATGACCTTTGGCACTGCAGATGGTTTTCCTTCTGCATATTACCATACTGTTGAACATGCCTTACCTTTTCCTGTCTCTTGAAGGTTGGCACAAGGCAATAAATAATTACTGGCTCAATCACCGTTCTTTGCTTATGTGGAAAAGCAAACTGTTTTGAAGATGTTGCCACTGTAGTCAGTGAGCCTGTGTGATCTAAGTGAGGCAGTGGTGAGTATTGTGGGCCTGGATCTTAATGCCTTTCTAGGCATGCCTAAGGTGTCTGTTTATGGACTCACTTGGGTTTGTTCATGTTATCTTATTAGCTCCTGCTTTTTGCTTCCAAGGGATTGCTGTTTGGACCTATAGGCTCTTTTCTGCATCCGGGTGCACTACTGCCTCTACTTGCAATTGACCAGGACATTTGTAAACTTGCAAGGTACAGTATAAGCAGGAGTAAGGAAATCCAGGTACCTTTCCACTGACAAAACCACAGTTAATCTTTGGTTTTTCTTTTCATTTCCACTTACCTTTCCCCTTGCTTTTGCCACCTCGTATCCAGAGGGAAAGCAGCACTTTGTGTTTCTGTGTTCAGGTGAACACTTTCTTCACTAAATATTTCAGAGAACCCTTAAAAGCTCCAGACTGCCAGCAGAATTTACTCTCTTGGGGCAGCTGGAGTGCCTGTTTTCCGCATACATCTGTGGGCAGCAAAGCAAAGTCAAATCCTGCTCAGTAAATTTGGTGTTATGGGGTGGCTTAGCAGAAGCTCACACAATCACAAGGTTTGCTGGCTTAATCAGACCTCTGCTAGACTGAGCTGTTCTGCTGGAAATACCCCATACTTTTCCTGGAAAAGCCTTACTGTAAGAAAAGCTCTGTGGCAATCAAGGTTTGCTCATCCCACATCCCATTTGTCCTCAGCAGAATACACAGCCTGGTCTGTCCTGTCACGTTCTCCTCTTGGTAATCCTACTGCAGAAGGAAATACAGTCATGCATCTAGCAGAGGGCTGGTGAAAGTGCAGGGGTGCCAAAGATGCCCCAATGAACACACATTTCTCCACCCCACCCCGAGAGGTGCACAAAGCCAAGGGACCTCTGCAGGAGATGGGCAGCACTGTCCAGTGTGGTGTGAGCTGTGGCAGGCAGCGGGGACAGGCAGGATCTGCTGATGCACAGCTCCACAGGAGTGGGAGCAGCTGCCTGACTGGCGGGCAAGATGCTATCTCCATTTTCAGCATAGTGTTGCTAACAAGGGAAAAGGCTTTTTTCATGTGTGGGTGGGAGCAAACTGTGGTCGAGGACGTTGCTTGTGCAGCAGTGCCCCTGGCAGCTGGAGGTGTCGCTGCCTGCTCCAGGAACTGCAGTGACCCCAGAGCAAACACATCAGGAGCTGAGCACAGAAAGTGTGTGTTGTCAAGTGTGGGTTTGCTTTGAGTGCAGCTGTGATACAGCAGGGCAAAGATTCACTCCATGGTGACTCCCCTCCGTGCTCCCTCCCTCCACTCCTCCCAAGTGCAAAGTGAAGGATTTGGCATTGCAGGGATTTAGGGCACAAGACTTCCTGCACAGTTATGTCATGTCTTCAGACAATTGAAATGTTTAAAAAGATAACTTGGTACATAAATTTATTAAAT
Source organism: Falcunculus frontatus (assembly GCA_013398115.1). Lineage (NCBI taxonomy): Eukaryota > Metazoa > Chordata > Aves > Passeriformes > Falcunculus > Falcunculus frontatus. Next base: position 1,898,864 of record VZRV01004283.1, read on the forward strand.
GTTACTTTTAATTCTGAAAAACCAGTCTGATTTGGCTGAATACTTATTCCTTTTTTGGTCTAATTGGGACCGGATTTCTTTCCAAGAAATAGAAATGGAACTAGCAGAGCTGAAGTCTGCTTGTAGATGCCTGGTGTTTTGTTTTGTTTTTTTTTTTTTTTTTTTTAATTACAAGCACCTGGTGTATTGACAACATTTCAATGATGTCCTGCTTGGGGCTTATTTTGAGGAATTATATCAATAGAAAATCACACTAACATATACTTCCAGGAATGCCAGTATTACAGTTTGTCTTAAGGTTAATGTTGGACCTGTATGCGGGGTCTAGAAATAGCCTGGCATGATAAAAGGAATATTTGAGGCAAACAGCTATATTTTTAACAATCAGGGAATATAGCATTTCTCATCTGCCTCTCCCCTCCTAAATAACTGTGTCCCTTGTCGTAATTGTTCCAATTCTGTTCTGTGAACTGTGACTATGTAGTTAATGAAAGTTGAAATGGGAGCTAGAGAATAAAGTACATTTTTGAACACCTATAATAAGGTAGAATTAAATAGTGGGACCAGAAAACGATATCCCTACTCATAATGAGTAGCATCCTCTTTCTGTGCTAGTCTCATTAGAGAAAAAGGGACTACAGAGACTCAAGTTCCATTTAATATGAATTAATCTATCAACACTCTGGTCTGGGATTAAAAGCAGAATTAAGTTTTAATGGAGCATAAACACTTTAAGGGTTTTCCATTTTTTCAAACTTACTCCTTTCCTGAAGAAAAGGAGATAAGTGCTTAATGCAAATGTGGGGCTGGGTAACATGCAGTGTGAGTGAGGGGAAGATGATTTAGGTGAGCGAATGAATTTTCAAACAGAAAGAGTGGAGATGGATGACAAGAGAAGTTAAACAAATAGCACATAATTAATTCTCACAATTTTACCTAATGCTTTGTGACATGACTGTCACTAACATTGTCAGAAGCTATAAGTGAAATGGGATTGAAAAAATTTCCAGGCAGCAGTAATCTCACTGTGTTGGAAGAATGTTTTTCTAAGATGTGTGTCCCTGGTTGTATATCCCTCAAATATACATGAAAGGGGAGCTTAAAATCTTAAGTTGTTCTGTACTGACTTTCATCTTAGATGGCTGCTTTCACTCCAACTAACAATATATAACCCATATGATTTTAAAAAATGTATTTATTTTTATGTGACTGCCCTCCAGGGCACTGTCTACAATTACAAGAGGGCCACTGATGCATCTGACTTACCCGTTTTAATGATTCATTTATATATATGTCATTGGGATTTTTTTTCCCTATTTGAAAGCATTTGTTTTCCCTGTTAATGCACCTGAGGCTGATAGTGTCTATAGAGCAGAGATTAGCTTGTGGTCTGTTTTTTTGGATACCCCCAACCCCACTATATTTAGGTGATGATCAGCTGGGAAGAAGCTGCTAAAATCCAGCAGGTTGCAGAGGGCGTGTGAGCAGAGCTGAAGTGAAGTAAGGAGTGGAAAACAGCAGAGAGCAGAAAGAAAGGATCAGGACTTGGTAGAGGGCCAGAAAGGAGGAACGGGAGAAAACTGAAGCTTGAGGTTTTTTGCAGAAAAATGGTGAAGGAACTTCAGAAGGGAATAGGCTGGTGATGCACCTTTCCCATCTTAGCATTAAGTAGGTGAGGCAAGGAGCAGGGAGTGCAGGGGAATGGAGGGAGTTGCACAAGGATTAGTGGCTGCGCACCCAGAGCAGGGCAAAGGCACTGTTGCAAAACCAAAAGCAGGCACATATTTAGATCTTGTCCATGGAAACAATACCTATGAAAATCCAGTCCAAAATGGACTTCACATCATCATTGCACAGGCCTTACAAGTTTTTCCAGCTGGACTTTTACTGAGGATTAACTAGTTCCCATGACTGCAAATGCAGTTGGACATCTTCACATTGGACCTGGAGACTCTGTTAAGTTCTCAAGCAAATAATATATTATTATCAACCCCAGCTGGTCATGTTGAGTCCCTAGCTGGCTGTGTCTTGTTAGTGGTTTACTGGAAAAATATTTTTGTAGAGAAGTTATGGCTCTCTTGGCATAAACCAAAAGAATAATAATACTGGGCTCTGGGCCAAGACCTGCTGAATGTCTGAACCTATTGGCTATTTGTCTGATAAATCAAGACTATCCAACCCTTAGCCATCCAATGGCCTGGGCTGTTTAATAGCTGTGTTTTAGAAAGCAGTGTAAGAATTTGATATCGGAGTAAATATGAAATACTATTAGCCTAGGCTTTCATTACTCTATTTTGTCTGTAGAAGCCAATAAGTAGACCATGGGTTGTGGGATCTGAATTTGAAGATATAACATTTATAGAAAAGCTTTTTTGCAGATTCTTCATCAGCTAGTGCTAATTATAAGATGGAGCAAACTTAAGAAATGTGTTTACAAGTGGTGTCAACCAGCTTCATGTGCTGAATGAGAATATGTATCATCAGACAACTCGGGTTTGTGATTAGAAAATATCCTGGGCACATCCACACCTGCTGTTGGCTCAAGCACTTGAATCTAGAGATGTATTGCAGAAAGCAGATTTTTCTGGACACAACTTACGTGCAGTGAGTTACTGTGATTTAGTCTAGTGGGAAATAGCTGACTGTGAGTTTTGTTTCTCTTCTTAACCTTGCTAACTCAGATCACTATGGAAAAACTTGTATTGCTACTCTTAATTATTCTTTCCCATGTTCTGGCTTAAATGACTTGTACAAGAGGTCTCCAGTTCACTTGCTTTAATCCTTGTTCAGGAAAGGCTGTCAGAAATTCTCACAAACTTGCAAAGCCAAAGCCTTCATCCAACTGAGATCAGTGTCTGAAAGAGACAGCATAGTTAGGGGTGAAAATTCTGGTGGATGTGTTATTTTCAGGATGTTCAACATCTCCCTTTAACGGATAAATACTCAGTAAACTCTGAATGTTAGCAGGCACACCTGACTGGGAGGTTGGTGGTCAGCCAAAGAAGAGTGTGCAACAAATAAATGCTTGTATGATAGGCGTGTTTCCTCTCTCTGCTTTTCCCTGCAAAGTGTCGGGGATGTGTGTCTGTCACAGCTATTGGCAGTGACACTGATGGCTTGACAAGGGCAGTTTCTAACTTTTGAGGTCAACGTCAGAGTTTGAAATTCTATATCTGTTCTAATCTTTGTGCTAATACTTTCCATTTACCAAGTTTGCAATAAGCTGCAGGGTTTTACTGGGGGTTACTCTGAGGAGACTGCACAGGGGTGCCAAAGCCCCGGTGATTTCAGGGAAGGGACAAAAAGAAGAATCAAAACTCCTGACTGGGTCAAGACCATTCAGGGAGCCAGGCCGTGGCCATTCAAAACTCACTAAAAGAATAATGAAAGGACCCATTCCACAGACAGCAAGTGGGACAATTCTCAGTAGGAGCTCTTTGAGGATGGAAGAAAGATGCACCAAATGAAACCATCCTCTGATGAGACACTAACATCATATTACTGGTTACAGCAGTAAAAAAGATTAAACTGAAACGTTATCTAGATTCTGGGCCAGTTTCAGAGGTCATGAAAAGCAACTGAGCAAATAGCTAAATTGGAAGTCACAGGGAACTTTTTAACTTGACTTGAACCAATTTTCAGTAACCATAATCATTAAATAGAAATCCCTCCTGGTTTAGGAAGGTGAGAAACTTTATATTTCATAAAAATGAAAGACTGGCCGGAATTGTTTGATATTCCGTGTTTTTTCAGTGACAGATCAGTGCTGAGAGTTGTGAAACGGCTGAATATATTTGTTGGGGAAACTACAGAAGAGTGCAACTTCTAGCTGTTGTGGGATCTTAGAAGGAAGTTAGTTAGAAGGAAGATGTATCCCAATTGCTGCTGACTCTATTCTTAGTCCCTGTATTCTTGGTAAAAACTGATTTGCAACTGTGTCCTGGGTATCACTTACCTAAAACCTGAAATTTAAGCTGCAGGAGGATAGAAGTGACTAAAACTTTCCCTTATTCTCCATGCTAAAGGATACGAAGGGGTAGAGGAAGGCACCATACGAACTGGTGGCCCCTAATTTGATGGAGTTGCCCCACTCTTGCTGTGTGTGACAGCAAAATATGACTTACTGGTGCAGCAGAGCACATCACTAATATCTGCCAGGTGACTTGGCTTTTTTTTTTTCCCATTTTTTCCCTTAAGAACTTAGAGAAAATTTTTGTTCTGTGGACAACCACAGTGCTTGTTGCTGTTGAAGGGAAGACAAATGGGGTTTTGCTTCTGTGGGGCTGGGATGTAAGTATGTGGACTTGGGGGTCAAGTTGACAACAGCACTGAAAGTTTTGTGATTATTTTTTCTAAAGGCTGTGATAATCATTGAGCTTAATAATTGGATGTTTGAAAAAAATGTTGGGCAAAAACATGTTATAGTCGTACTGTGTTGCCCAGTCCTTGAAGGGAAGGAGATCAGGTTTGCCAGCACCTGATCTTTTTAAATTTTGATTAAGAAACCAGCAGCTTCCCAAAGAGGGAGTCTACCTAGCATGGCAAACTTCTTCCCCACCCCACATATTTAGTTGTTCTTGTCAGGGGGCTCCTCTGTGGGGTTCTTGCCACGGACAGTGTCCCAAGAGCTTTGGCATGAGACTGTTGAGGCTGGAATAGTGCCATAACCTGGCTCACACTGGAATTCATCTTGCTGTGGAAAGACAGGTCAGTGCTCCAGCAGCAATACGGCCTAGAGCAGCTACAGAAATTGAGGCAGATGTAAAACCTGGACATTGAGGCAATAGGATGTTCAAAGTGTCAAAGCGCTTAAATTAGAAGTGTCCTCTAACATTTGTTGGTTCAAGATTAACCAGCTTCTGTTTTATAGAGCTTTCTGTTACCATTGACACAAAAGTTTCCCTGTACCTAGTCAGCCCTTGATGAAATGAATTGTTTGTCAGTTCTGTCCCTTGATAGCTCCATGAACTTACCCAAACTCTGCCCTTGCTTGGGGATGTGCTGATGGATATAGCTGGAAAAGAAAGTGGAGTCTTGAGCTGACTGCTGCCTGAACCTGTTATGAAAGCAAAACCTGGACTTGACAGTGGCCCTTCTCCAAAGAATCAAGAAAAAAATCCACAGCTCTGAAGGATAAAAATATCTTTAGGTCCCCAGTAGCTCCAGGAGAACAGTTGCTTCGCAGCATGTTAATCTTTTACATACTCATTTTCCCAAGAGTCTTGCATAGATTTTTTTTTTTTACTGTTTCGAAGAACAGTGTGAGGCAGGTAAATTTTTGTGTGCTTTTTTATTTTAAAGTTATGTAAATGTATGCTATGGGAAGACTTGTATGAAATGTTATTTATATACTTGGGAGACTGTTTGACGAGATATTATTGTCATTTTCTCTGTGATTCTAGACACTCTGAAAAGGCCTTAATGTCATGTGTTAAGCACAAATAGAGATGCAGCAGAACAGGGGAGTGATTCATAAGAATAGCACTGTGCTTTCCTGCTGCTGCTGCTCTGCTCATGATTTGTAGGAAAGCTATAGTGAAAAGCAAACCTGCAGCTTAAAAAGGCTTTTCAGGTCTTAAATAACAAAAACCTCTCTGTTGGCTTGCCTGACTGCTTCTGAGCTTTAAGCTGTCCAGTTTCCCTCAGATGACCTAACTTGTGGTATTTTCATTAGCCCAGTACAGTTTCGTCTCTGGAAAAGAAATTTGCAGGCAGAGAGCAAGTGTGACTGTTCCCAGTGCTCAGGACTCCCCAAATTGCAGGAAAGTTGGTGAAATGGCATATTCAGCTTGTACGAGAAGTAGAGTTATGCTGGAGTCTGTCTGCTTAAAAAAAGCCCCAGTCCAACATACCCTTCAGTTAGAGACTTCAGTGCCCAATCCAGCCTTCAGCCAGCTGGTTTTCCTGGCAGAGGAAGGTGCCACATGGAAGTTCTGGTGTGTGTCCCCCCAGTAACACAGACTGGGTGAGCCTTTTCTGCTCCTGGAACGTGGGTGCTTGAAGCAAGCTTAGATCCCTCCTTAGGGTTATGGAGGCTGCAAGCTCCTGTCTGACTGCACAATCCAAAGCCCAGGAGAAAGGAAAGGTTCTTTTTTCTGCTGCCTCCAAAGTGTCTGAAACGGTCTGCTGCATGGTTACTGGAGGAGGAAATACACAGTGTTATCTATATGTTCAGATGCTATGGTCACAAGAGACTATTCTGGTCATCTAGTGTTTGAGGCTTTTTTTGTTATGGACTTCAAGGGGTTATTTCCTTCTTTGGATTGAGTTATCTCTTTAAATATTCAATATTTAAAGACTTCAACCTCTGCTGAGTCTACCACCTACCAGATAAGCTCTTTCAATGTCTAATTATCCTCACAGCTAAGAAAAGATGTCTTGTTTCAAGGTTGAATTTGTAGAGCTGTTTTTCTTTTGGTTTTTTTTTTTCCCCCATGATTTACTTCTTCTTTCGGATTATATTTTTTTCTATAAATCCTTGCTGCTAGACTAAAATAACATGAACAAATCTGAAATATATCAGTGTGCTTATAGCCTTTGTATTTAATTTTAAAAACTGTGTTGCTTATTAGGTTTTATTAAAAGAACAACACAACTGGGAGGAAGGGAATACTAAAGTCTAATTAGTAAACCTGCTCTCACTGATTAAATCCCAAATTTTTTGGATTAACACATTTTCACCACTTGCTTACAACTACTTTCTGTTGCTTTTAGTTGCTCCTTGCACATGTCTATCCACAATGTCTTTATCAGTTCCTAACCAGGTCTTTCAATCTCTTGACTTTCACAGCCTGTGTCGTGTTTTGATTCAAATGTATATCTCAACACTCTTTGGAATGAACTGTTTGGCTGCAAGCCCTTTAAATGTGACATGAACTTCTGCCCTCGGAGGATGCAGAACAGCCGTACTGGCTCAGACCAGAGGTTCATCTTGTCCAACAGCCACTTTCCAGGAATGTCTGAAACAGATGCTTCTGGGAAGAAAATTTAAAAAGAAAAAACCAAACCGATCTCCCTCTTGGCTGTTCCCCAAATTACCAATGCAAGTCAGCACAGATGCCAAAGCAGGAAGGCTTTTAGAAAAATAGAATTTGGAAGTAATTTTTGCTTCTAGGTCAGACGTGAGGTTATTTCATGGGTGGACACATTCAGAACCAGACAGTACGATTTAGTCTGAAATAATCTGCATGGTGATCAGTTCAGGCTTTGTGAACCTACAATGTGTGAATTGAAGAAGCTCTATAACACTCATGAAAAATATTGGTTTGGGGACTTTTTCTTTTACAGCTCAAAGCTAAGATAAGTACTTATATTCTCTTTTCATTTAAAGGAGAAAAATACAAGAGAAAGAATACTTAGTTGTGGTAAAAGTGAAGAGAAGAACAGGAGGAGTAAAATGGAATTTTTGAGTCTTACCCTTGCATGCTTTATTGAATTTATTTGATTTCTAAACAAGGGAAGATGATGATGCAACCAAGGGAAAAAATATTTCCTGGCTACTGATTCTATGTATAACTGTAGCTGCAAACTCTTTTTAGACATTTCAGCCATTTTGTTTTGAGTCTACTGGTATAAAATACAAATGATTACTCCAGCGCATATCTCTGTGCAACCCCTTTCCTATATTTAGGATAACCGAGTTTTTCTCTTGTAACGTGGACTGGACTTGCCACTCCACAGTACAGGAGAAGATGTAAAAGGGATATGAATTAGCAGGAAAAAAAAAAATGCACTTTTGCAAGCCTCCTGCCACCACTGAAGAGCTGTGCATATAAACTTATGCGTGTATCCCAGGGCAGTTGGGTTTCAGATGGGTCTACCACATACACACAGGTGGCAGGACTATTGAAAAAAAGGGAAGGAGCAAGCTGTGAAAAGCGGGGAGGGGAAATAAAATGCAAATTTTCTGCACTGCTCTCTTTCCAGAGAACTGAGTGGATACAGACAAAACCACAAAATGAATGATGACTAAGCACAAAATTATTTGCAGTGCCCAAAATAAAGTCTAGAATCATCAGACTTTTAAAATCACTTTTGTTTTGTTGTCCATTGTGTAGGTCTGAGCTACAAACCCAAGTTTTGTTCTTTACAGCCAAAGCTCTACTTGAGAGTATTTGCTTTTCTCTGCTCTGATGATGGAGGGCAAAAAAGTCATGTAGCTGAGAGCCAGATGCCAACACTAGCAGGGGTCTGAAATGAGAATAGGAACAGCTTTTGCTGAGCAGAAGCCATAATGCCATACTGCAGCAGAACATAGTTTAGTGCTTCAACAAACCCATATTTATAGAAACCATCAGCACACAGCTATGGTCACACGTCTGAAGGTTGCCTTTCACCCCCTTGTAAATATTTTTCAAACAAGGCAGAGGGGTGGGAGATGGGAGAAAGCTCAGATGATGTTTAAATTTCTACAGCACTGGAATTTCAGTACCTGCTGCAGAGCATCTAGCCTTTACCTCTTAAATCGAAATACCAAAACTCGCTCTTCTGAAGCTCTCGCCAGTTTTCACGCCCCCTTCCCACCCCCACAGCCTCACCACTACCGTCAGCATTTGCTATGCCGTTTTGCTTCATTGCTCACTTGCTAAATATAAGTATGAGATTTTTCTTTCTTCTGAGAGCTCTGCTGTGCCATAAGCACTGAATTTTGACAGCTTCTCCACCCCAAACCACTGAAAGCTATGGATTGCCTACAGAGGGGCATAAGTCCATCTTAGGTGAAATCTTGTCTCCTGCACCCTAGAAAGATTTTCATTCTGCCCATTCATGGTGTCATCTGGCAGTGATGATCCCCCCAAATCCAACAGAGCTTTCTCTTCAGCTGCTGAGGGAAGTTTATAATCCAGGCTTGGGTATTCTTGTTTGTTATTAGCCAGTTTTTTTTTTGAGGTAGACCTAAAGTCCACTTAGTCTCAGTTTTGCTGGAGAAACAAGTAGCTTCATGTTAATCTCCTACCCAAAATTACAGCAGTCAGTGGTGCTGTTCTTATTTCTGTTCATCTTCTCTTTGGGAAGCAGGAGATCTGGGCCTGAACTCCTTCTGACCAGAATCGACAGCACTCAGCTTCAAAGTATTGCCCCAGTTACTAGACTGGAGACCTACATGAGCACCCCAAAGGAAGATGAGCTACCAGCTTGACCAGACCTCCCCTGAGTAAGCAGTGGGACTATGACAAGGAGGTGGATTTGCTGTGAGGGTGACAAGCTGGAGTACTGTTGCCTTTCAAGGTCAGTTTATGCTTCATGCACACACATGAAAAGACTGCATTGAGCCAGGGTCTGCAGACAAAATGGATTGTAGGATGGATTCCTGAGGTTGGAAGGGATTTCAGCAGATCTCTGGTCCTGCCTTCTGCTCCATGCAGAGTGATCAGATCAGATTAGTCTGGGATTTCTCATCTTGAAAACCTCAAGATGTATCCTGCACTGCCTCCCTTGCCAATCTTGATCAGTGCACAGTTGTTTTCAGGATGCAAAAGTCTGTTTGAATCCAGCCTGTGCCTCTCACTTCTCCTCAAGCCCAGTGTCTTCCCACTGTGCAATACTGTGGTCAGAATGCCTCCATTTACTGGGTAACCTCATAGGTATTGAGAGTCTCCTGTTAGATGCCCCTGGAGCTGTCTTGTCTGCAGGCTGAATGTGCCTTGGTCCTTCAACCTCTCCTCAGAGGGCAGGTGCTCTAACACTGACCAACCTAATGGTCCTTTGCTGGACTCCTGTGTTAGGGGACCCAAAATCTGTGCACAGTATTCCAAACACAATATAAAAAATGCTTATCGGAAAGGGATCATCCTCTCTCTTGATCTGCTGACTGCGCTTCTGATACCAGCAGCCCAAGATTGCTATATAACCTTCTGTGCTGCCAGGGCACGCTGCTGGCTCACATTCAGCTGCTTGTCCTTCATGGCCTCTGGGGCCTTTCAGAAGATGAGCTCCACAGGCAGTGACTTGCTGGAGGACTCTGGAGCACTCTTCAAAAGCCCTTATGTGTTCATTGCCCATATAGAGAATTGACTTACTTTTTCTCTGAAGGGAGCTTTGTAAATCTGACCACGTTTACCCTACCAGGCTCTGCTCAGGAACAGTGCTGGGTCACCTGGAGATGTTAATTCAGTGAAATACGTGCTGCCTGGATAGCTGTTAACTATGCAGCTCTTAGTTAGCATTTTCAGAAGCATCTGAATATTTAATGGGAAAGAAAACAATTATCCCAAATTACATTGATTTGTCATACGAATAGAATTTATGCAGGTATTCCAGTATAAATAGGTACAAGGGATTACATCAGAACACGCATGCACATGAAGATTTTCTTGGTTACCACTGCTCCTGACCATAGCAGCTGCTGGTGTGGTGTCAGACTACTTATGCACGGGAATGGATGTAACCACGCACCTTCCTGCTTTCACCCCTGTCCATGGCTTGTACCCCGCAATAAATGATAGGGGCAGCATCACTGCTCTTGTGTCTGGCTGCAGCTCATGTTCTCTTCCTTCTGTTCTCCATTGCCTTTCAATGTCATCTCCTCTCTTTCTTCTCTTCCCCCTTTTTAGCTTTGCCTTTTTCTTAGGATGAGCTGCATCTCTGAGATAAATATACCACACTCTCATACTGTAGAGAGGAAGATCATCTTCTCAATCTCTACTTTCAGTTCTGAAATGCTGAGATTGGAGGTTATTGCCAAATTGTCAGGACAGATCAGCAGCAAGGGCTTATCCAAAGGTCACTGTTTGAAACTCAGGGTATTTCTAGAGAGTGGATTCAGTGTAGTCTGCAAAATAGTTGTTTGCTTGCTTGTTTTCTAGCAAATGCAAAGGCCTGGTCTTGTAGCTCTGAGAATGACCTTACTGGCCTCAGTGGGACCGTTGTGTGGAAGGGATTGCAGGATCAGATTCTCCAGTATGTTTGATAAATGATGCATGTCCATGGGGAAATTGATTTGTTTAGCCATTCATGAATCCACCCATTTTGAAAAAGCAAAATTTTGCTTACAGTTTCCAAGTAAAAGAACAAATTTCCTGTCTATTTCTAAAAATGTAACATTGTCTTAATGTCAAGATGCCAATCTGAAACAACTCATAAAATAGTATCTAATTTACAGTGCAGAATCATTATCTTCTATCATCACAGTTAGCTGCAAATAATGAAGTAAAGCTGTATGGCACTTAAACAGAGGGACATGTTCACATTAATGCAAAAAGTAAATTGGTGAGACCATATTCACAGTTAGTGGTCTGTCTATTTTCCCTCTGCCTCTTCCCCCCCCTTTAATTTCAAGCACGAAGCAGTATGAGCTACAGTAGTAAGGAAAATACATGTTTCTCTTGTTTCTCTGCTCAGCTGCAGAGAGCAGGAGACAAGTCTGCATTGGTTCTCTTGTAACCAAGTATCACAAAGCCAGGATGGGAGGTCACTGCATTCTGTAGCCTGCAAAAGATGTGCAAAGCACAACAAGGGGGGACTGACTTACTGGCCTTGATTTAAGATGTCTGTAAGCAACAGTGCTGGAAAGCTGAGTGTCTTCCTACTGCATGCTTCTGTAAACAAAGTAAAAAGCTGTAAAATCTGAATTTGGGTTACAGTGTAAGTGGTACTCAGCTAACTGCAGAGAGGTTTGGCCTCCAGGCTGGGAGAAGTTACCCAGCTGCCATGGTTTAACCCCAAACACCCATCAAGTACAAGCTACTGCTCGCTCACTGCCCTCCTCCCCAGTGAAGAGGAGAATCAGAAAGTAAAGGTGATCCTTGTGGGTTGAGATAAGTTTAATAATAGAAACAAACAAAAAAACCTTATAACTGCGATGAAAAGGGAGGAATAAAACCCAAGAGAAACAAGTGATGCACAATAGAATTTCTCACCGCCCACTGACCAATGCCCAGCCTGTCCCCGAGCTATGACTCCCAGCCAGTTGCCCTCACTTTATTTAGTGAGAATGAGATTCCATGGTATGGAATATCCCTTTGGCCAGTTCAGGTTACCTGTTCTGGCTCTGCTCCCTCCTGGTGTTGTGGCAGAGCCTGGGCAACTGAAAATACCTTGGTTCAGAGGAAGCACTACCTAGCAACAACTAAAACATCAGTGTTATCAACTTTATTCTCATACTAAACCCATGACATAGCACTGTATCAGATACATAGAAGAAAATTTTTTCTATTTCAGCTGAGACAAAACCACCAGCTTGTCAGCTTTTTCCTTCAGATCAATGGAAAGTCAGTACCTGAGCCAAGGGTTTGGAAATAACGAAGTGAATGCCACTGCAGCTGTGTTCTCTGTGGGACGCAGATGGAGTCTGTCTGTGCCTCCAAACGGGTGTGGGCTACCTGCCTGCCACCTGGGTGTTGCCCTTCCCTTACGGCAGAGGCTGCTTCTGCCTGTGAGAATTGTCTATTGCACTAGTAGAAACAGGTTCTGGACAGCTGAAGGTCAGAACACAGGCATCTACCAAAAAGAAAAGTTTAGTTTAAAAAAGAAGCAAACCCTTCCTTGTTCATCCTAGAAAAATAGAGGACAAACTGAAAACTTCTGGGCCTGAGCACCCAAACATCTGGCTGTAAAATACAGCCAGAAAATATTGCCTAGTCCAAAGGATATACAGAACTCTCTTCAGGTGCCTCACCACACATGCCTTATACCCATGTCATTTGCTGTGAATCCCAATCTGTCACAGGAACAAAGCCAGGAGAGGGATCAAGAGAGTGCCAAAGTCCTACTCCTGACAAGTACAGACCACTAGTGGTGTGTGGGAAAGTGTACCTTGAGTATGATCAAATGACAGCTCAGTGCCTTGAGCTGTCTTGAAGTCACGAACATTGTCAGTATATACTGTTTTCCTGATGGACCTTGGCTTTATCAGTGTCTAGGGCTTTTGAAGGATAGAGATCCCTGCCCTGTTTGAGAAGGCTAACACACCTCAAGGGAATAACCATACCTTTGTTGTCCCCAAAGGTGAGCCGTCTGGCCCAGTCACACTTCCAGAACACAGACCTGCAAAGAGGTCAAGTCAGGTCTTCCTCTTTCTCTAGGATATCATGAATGAAAGACAAGCTTAAGGGTTGTTGTGAGGGAAGACAAATTGCCTCAGACATGAATTTCTCAAATGTTCCTCGAAAGTTTAAGTCCTTTTGCTTATTGAATTTCTCCCAAAGCATGCACAGACATGCTAGGGTTTATTAACATAGCTTATGAAAGATGTTGCACTAATTACTTAGTTCCACATGATGTGTTAGGAGATATGGGATTAATAAATGTGGCTTATTATTAAAAAATAAAAAATTGTTGAGGAGGTAAGATATGCACTGCAATATGCTTGCTTATCAAGCCCTTGGTCTTTCAATCTTCAAAGCATATCAGCATTTCCAGATGAATAAACTGTTTGTGAAGTGCTGCGCCCTGCTTGAGATGGATGACAGAAAATACCACTGTTGGGTATTCGACTTTCTCAAAGTTCAAACAAAGACCCAAACAAATCCAGATATTTAAGCACATGTGCAACTAGTTAGGTTAGTCTTGCATAAATAATTTTTCTTAGCATACTGTCCCAAGGTGTAAAAGCATCTCTTAAATAAGTTGGGTTAGACTTATAGTCTCCTTATTGTACAGAAAAACACTGAAGGGTTCCAAAAATCCTCTTTCCAGACAATCTCTGTTCAGAGTGCTTAGCTCCTGGATATTGTGTGCTCATGGGTTTTTTGCTTTTGTTTGGGTTTGGCTGCCAGGCTGGGATTTGGAGGTTTTTTTATTGTTTGGTGGATTTGGGGTTGTCAATCTCTAAGTAAGTAAAAATTTGGAGGTTTACAAAGGACTCACAATTGAAATAATGAGATGGTTTTAACAAGGCTCTTGTTTTGAGCTAGTTGTGTAATGAAGGGTTAACGTTTTTTAAACAGATTCCTGAATCTATTTTGAAGATGGATGTGTTAGATTCTCTCATTATGTACACCTGTGCTATGTGCTTCTCTGATAGATGGGGCTTATATATTTGGACAGTTTTCTGCCATTAATTTCTAATTAGATACTTGTCAACAGTGTGAATTGGTATTGCTTTTGTTCAGCAACCCTGTGATTGCTCTGTCCACCCTAATTAATGAACAGCTTCTTTATAAGTAGATTAATAGAGGTAGTCCCATTACCTAAAGTTATTTCGGTCACTGTGTTGTAGTGCACCTCATTAGAGAATTGTAAAATGAAGCAGCATTTCAACTAGCTATTACCCAGTATCTGATTCTTTTTGTTCTGTCAGATATTCTTTTAAATGATTTTTTGTGGGTTTTTTTGAGAAGGCCCTGACTTCTCCCCAGTGTTCTTGTGCTCAGCTCAGCTTTCTGTAAAATGTCATTGTGCTTGAGAACGACAGGAAATGTAGCAAACCTCTCGCTGTGTTACTAGAGAAAGCCATAATGGAAAGATCTCTGTGTTCTGCTTAATGCAAGGACAGAGGTTTATCTATGTAACAAAAAAAAAAAGTCAGTGATGGATACTCTGAGGTGTCCAGGGTCTATTAGAACTTGTTGCACTTGCTCAGCCCAACTACTGAATGACTGTGGAAGAGAGGAAGACCATAAGGTAAACTAGAGGCTTGTAAGCAGCATTCACGTAAGAAAGCCAGAAATCATGGCAGAAGGCTTGCCACATTCTGCGTGTATCGGCCTAGTACTGCAAAAACACTCATGGGGAACGAGGAGCGTTGTGTCCCATTGCTCCACAGTACAAGAGAGATGTAGACACACCTCAAGGACAGGATGCCATTCAGAGGGATAAGTTTAAGAAGTTGGGTCCATGGGAGTCTCATGTCTTCTAAGATGACCCAGTGCAAGGTGCTGTGTCTGGGTCAGGACAAACCACGGTATCAACGCAGGCTGGGGGATGGACAGATCGAGAGCAGCCCTGCTGAGGAGGACTTGGGGGTGCTGGTGGCTGAGAGGCTGGACATATCCCAACCTTGTGCACTCACAGCCCAGAAAGCCAAATACATGCTGGGCTGCATCCAAAGCAGCATGGCCAGCAGGGCGAGGGAGGGGATTCTGCTCCTCTATTCTGCTCTGGTGAGACCCCACCTGGAATACTGCATCCATCTCTGGGGTCCCCAGCACAGAAAGGGCATTGACCTGTTGAGATGAGTCCAGAGGAGGGCCACCAAGATGATTAGAGGGATGAAGCCACTCTTCTATAAGAAAAGGCTGAGAGAATTGGGATTGTTCAGTCCGGAAAAGAGAAGGCTTTGGGGTGACCTTATTTTGTCCTTCCACTACCTAAAGTGGGACCCACAAGATAGATAAAGACTTTTAACAAGGGCATGTAGTGACAGGACAAGGGACAATGGCTTAAATTGGAAAATACTAGACATTGAACTTTAAATTGGTTTGGATTAACTATTAGGAAGAAATTCTTTACTGTGAGGGTGGTGAAGTGCTGGAACAGCTTGCCCAAAGACGTAGTTTGTGCCTCGTCCCAGGAAGTGTTCAAGGCCAGGCTGAGTGGGGCTTTGAGCAACCTGGTCTAGGGGAAGGTGTCTCTGATCATGGCAAGGGGTTTGGAACTAGATGGTTTTTAATGTGCCTTCCAACCCAAGCCATTCTATGATACTGGAGAGAGTCCAGACATTCAAGGTCCACCCAGATGTGTTCCTATGTCAGCAGCTCTAGGTGACTCTGCCTTCGTTGGACTAGATGATCTCCAGAGGTCCCTTCCAGCCCTAGCTATTCTGTGTGATAAGGTAAGAATCCACCATCATGCAGTGTCTGTTCTTATTCTGAATCAGTCTGTGCTCAAGCTCCCTGGAGTATTAGCAGTTTGGATCAAATTATACAAGGCAGAGTGAAGCTAATACAAACATTACTATCTTTAGTTCTTTATGTTGTAGCTACAGACTTGCCAAAAGTTTAGAGAGTACATCCTCCACAGGTGGAAGATAGACAGGAAAAAGAAAAGTTTGCCACTGCTTTCCTGTGGAGAAGCATTACTGGTTCACTCCTGAAAAATTCAGTCAGGGACTGACCCAGCTGGCTCTAGACTTGGAGGTCATGTGTTTTGTTTCCCATCCCACCTACATTTCTGTCTCCCTGTCTCTCGGGGAGGCATCAAACCACTCTGATGTGGGAGTAGTGGATATCTTTAAAAATGGGGCAGAGTGAAAGGTGGGTGCTGACCCCCTCAAGACTTTGCTTCTGATTTTTTTTTTTTCTGAAGATGCTCAGAACCATAATTTAGATCAACACTGAATTTAGAAAAAAAAGTAGACAAATGCTCCTTCTGGAAATGTTGGGATAATACCTGAGCCACATTAGTTCCTTGAAACATGAACACAGAGAGGA
Organism: Falcunculus frontatus; assembly: GCA_013398115.1. NCBI lineage: Eukaryota > Metazoa > Chordata > Aves > Passeriformes > Falcunculus > Falcunculus frontatus. The sequence continues at coordinate 1,915,174 of VZRV01004283.1, forward strand.
TCATGGTGGTCTTGGACTCTGCTGTTCTATATCTCTGGAAAGATATAACAAACCTCAAACATTAAGAGAAGCAAATAAGTTTGTAGTGATATAGATCTTTATTCTTGAAAATGAATCTGATAGGTTGTTCTATAGTTAAAAGTCCATGTATTTCACATTCCAATGGCATCACTGAGTGGAATATAGTTATTTGAAAGGCCCGGCAGAATTCTGCTCAGAAGTGAACACAAGGAAACTTTAGATGATATTTCAAGCGAAGACAGATAAAGGTCACAACAAGAATTAGTGTCATTATATGCTAGGATGATGCCTTTTCAATAGTAAGGTAGCCAAGAAGAATATAAAACACAAAATATTAATACATGGCATGCAAGATTTCACTTTTTAAGATTTATTTTGCTATAGCAATTAAGCAGTTACCAGAGTAGCCATGCAGTAAGGGAACATGTAGGTTGACAACGCTGTTCATACAAACTGGAGTTTAAACTAGAGTATAGAATTATTGTAGCAGCACTCTGTGAAAAGATTTTGGTGGGTTTTTTTAAATGAAATATCATGGCATAAAATTCAAAGATAAGGGTGTTTGTTACAATGCTGGTGGTGTACAGAACAGCATAAAAAACTTGATGTGATATAGAACTTGACCCAAGGCATGAAAATCAAATTGGATGGGAAGCTGCTGCACTGAAATATTTGAACCAGATCGTCTTAGATAATTTTTTTTTCTTCCCTCAAGGATGTTTACATGAATTGCATGGCTGGATGAATACAGTATGAATATCAATCCAAGGGAAGTGTTGGACAAATTTTAAACACAAAACTATCTTTCTAGTAGTATGCAATCCAGCTGTTATTTTAGTAGTCTAGAAGCTTGTTTCTATTTGTTTATTTGTGTCAACATATACAACTATCCCCCGTCTGGGGATTAAGCACAAGAAGCCTAAAACATCAGTTTATTGATTTAATCTCTTTGGTTAGTAGCATTGCTAATCATAAAATTTTTCGTCATTTGAGCAATATGAATCTACCTGGGGTATTCAGACTTAAGAGTGTACATTGATTTCAATGCGTATTTCCAGTTTGGAAAGAACAATTCAAGTACAGTCATACTTACATGAGAACTGAAAATAAAACAATTCAACACCTCCTATGCAGAGAGCAAAGACACAGGAGGGCAAGGGGAGATGGAAGATGTCTGAAGATAGGGATGGATCATTGCTGCTGAGTGAAAAGGGAGGCATGGGAGAGATGGCAGCTACATTTGGAGCCAGCACTTCAGGTGCCAAGCAACCTGACTCCTCTCACACTAACGACCCCTCTCACAACAGGAATGAGCACCTTGGTGTCTTATTTTACTCTCTTTTTTCCTGTCTCTCTAAGTGTAGTGCTTAGAACTGGAGACTTGGTGATGGCTGTCATCAGTGTGAAGTAGAACAGACCATTTGCCTGACATAAATGCAGCACATATACCCAATTTCACCTGCATTAGATGGTGGTTTTGGTGAGAAGGACTACTGCTTAGTTCTTGTGCACTTGAAACTCCAGTCCTTGGAGTCTATGGTCCTTTTGCAGCAAGGTGTTAGATTTAGCAATAGAAAATCAATCACTTCGTTCTTTATTGTCTTTCATCTTCTTGCACGGCTTGTCCGATTTATCATAGTCATACTGGCTTTGTCCTCCAGAGTATTTTGCTACTTCATCTTGGTGTCATCTATGTACCTCCTTTTTTCCACAGTTTTTATATGAATGCTATATCTGTTCTTTCCTCAAAGTCATCAGGGGAGATGCAGAAGAGAGACCAACTCAGGCTGCATAGGTGCTTTGTACCGGAGGAACTTCTCCAAGCCTGGAAATAATCTTTGCTTATATGTTTTGTTGCAAATGGTTGTGTATTTCATCCAAGCTTGTGTACAGAGGCTCTCAAATATGAAGTTTTTACTTTTGTCAAACAATACCTTTTCTACTGCTTCCTCTCTGCCTTGGTTCTCATATAATACTAATGGAGCCTCTCAAGCCAGAGTGCTCTATTCATGAAGTCCCTTGCACATGCCCTTTCAACTGTGATATGTCTAGCTATCTTTTAAAGCTATCTAACTACTTAAAGCAAAGAGTTAAATACCCCGGTCCAAACAAGGTATAACATGACCTGTAACAAAAGTTTAATATCTCACCAGCCATTTACACCAGCACGAGATTGATCTTTGAGCTCAAAGTAGGATCCAGTCACTCCAAATAATGATAGGGAAATACACATAAGCAAAATTTTCTCTTGGTTGAATAATATCTCCTAGTCTTTCATTATTCTCTAAAGGTCTAAAATGGCAAGTGGCTTTTAATACTATCCTAAAAAGTTACAGCAGTAGAACAAGGTTAATTGCTTTACAATTGCTGCTTTCTTTGCTCAGTCTCTGCTCAAGGTCCAGTGCCATTAGCTTTACAATTGCAAAAAGAATACTTGTTAATTATTACAGTCATTACAAGGTTGTTTTATCTGCTTTATGCATGTATTTAAAATTTTATCTAAAATTTTTAAGCAAGTGATGCACTATTTTTATGGCTGTATAGGAATCTTTTCTTTTTTCATTTCTTTTGTGCCTTATCACGCTGTGCCCGAGTGGAACAGCAATCACTTCTCATGCAATGTTTATACAGAAGCAGCAATGTCTGTCACGGTTTTAGCATAACTTCATGGCAATAAAATGTTTCTAATCAACAAATTGAAAGCTATGTAGCCAAGGTTTCCAGAAACAGTCAAAAATTTCTTGTTTCAAATCTGTTGCTCAGTTGACCTTGAGTAGGCCTTGGATTTCAGAGAGCAGTAAATGTTTGTCTACAATACAGACCTCTCTGGTGTTGTTTGAAGTTGAACACAAAGGTGCCAATTGTTGCCCAAAATCTTATCTGTGTTGGAAAGATCATGCTAAACATAAGATGCTATTTGAAGTATGACAACGTATTTTTGGCATATCTGTAAGCTACAGCTTTTGCCACTATCAAACAGTAAGGGGGCCAAAGCTCTACAGTTTGCAAGACTTTACACTCGATAAAGTAACAGTAGAAAATATTCTGTTTTGAAATCACTAAGCAGGAAAACTGAAATATAAAAATATAATGTCATTATGAAAATTTAATCTTGGAAGTGGAACTTAATATTTAAAATGGGGGAAACAGTGAGGGAGAGAAGGACACTTAAGTCAGGGCTGATGAATTAGAGCTTTGGACTTCATGAAACCTTTCATTTTCAGCTGATTTTCGGAATCATCCTCTGTGAGTGGACCTACAACTGGGTTATCAAAAAACCCAGCACAAACTCCATGGTTTCAACAAAGGTCATTAAAATCAATGTTTTATATTTTGAGCAGGTTAAGACTGCATATGACTAAGTTTACTTTGGGCTTTTATCAAGGGGGAAGAAGAGAAATCAGATTTCATTAGGAACTTAGTAAAATTTGGGTTCTGTTATATCTCTCTAAGGAGTAATAACCGCTGTCTTGACTCTTGCCAATCTCTAACTTGCTTCTGAAAAGATGGAGAAAGAGTTGGCTAAGGAGAAAGTGTCTGTAGTTCTGGCAGCTGGGAGCAAGTCTGGATGTTGAGGACAGTATCTGACATTTGGTAGTTGAGAATTGGAATAGCCTGTTATCTCTGACTGTGATACTGCATAGTGGTTGTGCATTTCACACAATGTACAGATAGCCAACTATGATGCTATAACCCGCATGGCATTGCTGTCTGTAAATATTGCACACTGTTACAAGCTACTTTACTCAGGATGCAATAAATAGATCCCTTTTGGGCAGACATTTCTGTAAAAGAAAATTAAAACAACGGATAAGAAACTTTCACTGTGCGTAAAACTTCGAGTGCACTGAAAATTTCTGAAACTTTTAGCATTTTCTTTCAAATAAAAATTAAGAGGAAGTGAAGTAGTACCTGAAAGGGACAAGATGCAGAGTCAATTTTAGAAGCTATTTAACCTCAGGAGGACTTCAAGAGGCTGTTTAGTGGCATAAGCACAGCTTCACCCAGATCTAACCAAGCAGGAACATAACACTATACCACACTAGTAATGAATGTTTACAGTCTTGTAACCTCCAGTCGTCTCTGAGACCTCACACATATATGTTGCCTGTTTGGCAACTGCTTCTCAGGGATGCTGATGGCTGACTTAAGAGCTGAAAAACAAAAACGTCAGTAAGAAAGATCAGACAGCAAAAATGGCTTCGATTGCATTATTAAAGAGATTGAAAAAAGAACATAATACGTGCCTGTATGCCACTGAAATAACTACTTCAGTACGCTGTGGGGGGGATAATGATAGGAGTGATACCGTTTGGATATGAAGGGCTGAACAGCAGAACCCACTGCTGGCATTGCATAGAAACACTTTACTCTTGGATCTTGACGGAAATTGTCTTGCTGGTGAGGCTTTCACCCACTATTTTGACACATAAATGTTTTCCAGCATTACAAAATAAGCTGTTTCAAGGTAGGGCCTGAGCAAGCGTTGCCACTGCTACTCTGGGTGGTAAGGTGTAAAGTGCATCTTAGTGTGTTATGGTCATTGAAAGTTTTTTTCTCTCTAGTTTTATTCATGGGTGGTAGACTTTGAAAAGAGAATAGAACACTTGTTTTGGCTGCAGTTGCCATTCTCTTTCTCCTTTGAAATTAATAAATCAAGGGGGGTTGTGAGGTAGCAGGCTTCCTGTTGGAGCACATCATGTCCCCCTGTTTGTAAATTACTTTCTCCTACAATGTCAAAGCGCACTATAAAATTGAGTTATTATGTTATGACTGAAGTAAAACACTCCAAGGCTGAAGTGGGAGCTCTAAGTACTATGCAGAAATTTCCGATGTGCACTATTGAATGCCTCTGAGGACGCAACCTGTGAAATGTGAAGTATTACTGTTGGGGTTTGGCAGGACTTGTTTTAGCATCAGCTGCATCATATTCTCTGTTCAGCTTCCTTTTTCCAGTTGCCGTCAATGACTTCTTGTTTTTGTCTTTTGAACTGATATTTTTCTGTAGTTCGGCCTTCCCTGTGGAGACAGATGTTTGTTTTCAGATGTTTGAATAAACAAAATTTCTACCCCTGAACAGAGACTATTCCTCTGCTGTAAAAATAAATTCTGCTCTTCTATTTTTATTTGAAAATGGAAGTCTGGCAGGGAAATAATTTTGGAGCTATGAATGACCTCATTTTGAAAGGCATTGACTTTGATTTCTCGGTTCTGAACTACACATCAAAAATTTTTAAAAAAAAAGTACAGAGGGCTTGGTGGGGGTTGTTGCTGATTGAAGAGAAAAGCACTGTATTCATGTTAGAAGACCTTTGCTGCTTGTGATCTTACAACTACATTAAAATGGCAAGCCATTCTGTGGAAAGCTATTGATGTTGAATTCAGCAGAGAAAACTGAGAAGTAGAGAAGGTTTCTGGAGAGGAGACCTTCTCAACTTCCTACTACGCACACAGTGTGTTGATATGATGCTACCTTTTTAAACGTCTGCATAAGACTAAAAAAGCAGTGCTCTTATAGGAGCAAGATCAAGGATGCTCTAAGGCATTAAAGTGTTGAGAAAGTGGCTGGCAGTGTCCTCAAGAAGACAGGAGAAAAAAATCTTTTTGAGGTTTAAGTTTTAGGGATTAAAGGACTTGTTCTTGTCGACCTTGGTTCTATATAAAAATTAGTCATATTACAAATTAAAAGGGTGTCTCAAAGGAAACATTTGTTGCAGGCAAATGCAGCCCAGTGCTTTTTGTGAAATACGATTTACTAAGTATATGACACTCTTTGGTCTGAACCTGAGCACTGTTGGAGAGGAGTTGATGCTCATCATAAGTCCCAATTATTTTGTTTCTGGGATTACCTTTTGTAGTGTGACTTGGAACATCAACCCCAAGTAAAAGCTGGGACAAGGTCATGGACTTCAAAGCATCCAAAGCTGTTTTTATAGAAATTGAAGGAGGATCTGAGTTTGAGTTGCCTTGGTTTAGGCCTTCATAGACACCTTGAGCCTCCAAAACAGGGAAGGTTGGGGTTTTAAAATTTTTTTTGTACAAAATCCTTTTTAGAGGCAGTGTGTCAGGTGTTGCGGATATTCCTAGTGCTGCAGGTATTTCTGTGCTTACTTCTAACATAATTCCACAGCTTGAGAACATCTAACCTATGGCGAACGGTATCAGTCTAATAGCTACTCTTAATCATTAAAAATCAATATATGATGCAGATAGTGATTATAAGTGACTTTTTCTTTTTTTTAGGAGGAAAAACCAATCAAGTGTTAAAATGCAGAAAACTCATGTCTCTTGTATCTAAAAGCAAAGAAAGGAAATTTTTTTTGCATCAGAAGTCATTCCGTTTCACAATCTAACATTTCATCTAACATTTCCTCTAACATTTCTCAGCTCCTCAGTCTTCAGAAACTGCCTTTTAAACTCGGCCAAAAATAATTTTTCTTTTCTAATCCATTCAGAGTTTAGTTAAATTACCTCTCAGGCTCAGCAGGATTCCAGATACTCTGTGTTGTTCCTAAACTGGTAGAAGAGTTACAGAATAAGCCTAGTTCATAAATAGTTACATAGAAACTTCAACAGTGTCATAAGCTGCGAAGGGAGGGCAAGGTAATAACAAGAAAATGAGGAAGGAACATGACAAGGAACACAGTAGCTGATGGTAGACTTTTCTTTCTACCCTACAATCTTTTCTATTCCTTGTCTATTTCGTCCCTGCCTTCTGCTTCTCTCCTGCTTCAGTGTGCAGCAACATTGACCCGCTGTAATGATCACAAAGCAAAAGGCAGGGCTGAATTGCTTCACACCTGGCATGGGCTGAACACTGCAGCTGCCCAGGCTGTGCTACGTCTAACGAGGTTAGACACAAGTGTGGGGAAACAGTCACCTTGGTTCACTTACACTGTGCTCACTTCAATAATCCGCAATAATCAACCGCAATTATCCCAGAGTGTTAATGACCAGGCTGTAGGAGCTACAGAATGAAAAAAACATTAAAATTCCTTATATTACCAGTCTAGGTGTGGTGGGAGTGTGCGTCATCCATCAGCTCCATTGATCTAAGCTGGTCCCAAGCCAACTGTTTTGATTTGAGATATTGACAGTTTCAGTCTCTCAGAGGTGGACTATCACCACTGGAAGTCAGCTAGTACTAGTGATGATGCATCCATAGAGGGAGACTAATAATAACCTGAATGCCTTTGAATCAATAGTGGAATCATCAGTGAGTAAGCGCTGTGGTTTTTGGGCTTTAACAGGGCTTTGAAAACATGCTGCATATGAACCACTAGTGAAAAAAGGGGGTAAAAGATCTTTCCCACTGTAGAAGCAGGGTGCTTTGTTATAGCAACAGTGTTAGAAGTGGTTTTGATATCTAGGATAGCGTAGACAGAAATTGTTATTTGTAGAAAACTGTCATGGCAACGTGTACGGAAGCTTTATTTTGTTTCCTCCTTGAAGGACACTATTGCTTCTTACCTTTTTCACTTTCCACTAACAAGACAAGTTCATTAGCACAAAACAATCTCTGTTTTTTGAAAGGCAGAAGGCATTTCTTACTGTGATTTTTGTGCACTACCTTTATGGCAATAGCATTTGAGATAATAAGCCAGACTCCCTCCTGATGAAAGCAAATGTGGTTACACTGAAAGTAAACACAGTTACACATTCAAGAGATGAGTAAGATAAAATTCCCAGCTTTGCAAGTGACACAAATAACCTTATAACACACCTTAATTCTCTGCTAATAAAATCAATGAGTAGAGCATAACAGTAATAATTTATAATTGAAATAAAGTTTTTATTGCTGTTTTAGATGTTTTGATTTTTGGCAAACAGTGGGAGAGTGGGATTTGTTTCCTTTTGGTTTTCAGGCCTTTTTTTTTGCTTTTTCCTTTTTGTTGGTTTTTTGGGAGGGATTTTTTTGTGGGGTTTTTTGTTTGGTTGGTTGGTTGTTTTGGTTTTTTTTTTTTTTTAATCAGATGCAGGGGAAATAATATAAATTCCTTGGGGAGTGTACCATATCAAATGAAGATAATGAGAACCACCTCCCATAGCGGTTGAGGAATGATCATCTATCATACATGCAGAATGCAGAAGATCCTTGCAGGTAGACGTTAAAGGACAAAGTCGGTGAAGCTGCACCATCTTTCCTGAACAGAATATCATCCCCTGAGCTCCTGGCTCACTGACACGTACTTACCCTTTTAAAAAGATAGGCTATACTCTGCCTGTGATATAATCCTCAGTACTGTTTTTCAACACTAGATTAAGTCTGAGAGGTTAATTTGGAGAAGTGCTTCATGTTTAAGAAATTTAAAAAATATAAAAAGAGTAGTCATCTCAGCAACACTTAAATTGCAGGCAGCAAACCTCTGCCTGCTAACCTGTCTTGTTTTCCCCATCCCCTGCCAGTGTCACTCCCCCTCTTTTATGTTGGCTGGGCCGTACAAGTGAGCAACCCTTCCAAATCAAGCAAAATGATGTGTCTTGGCTCAAGCTGTGAAGATTGGTCTTTGTGTGTTTTGATGGAAGGGGATTTGAGGCAGGCAGAAATCCCCAGCACCAGCTGCTAGTGAACAGCTGGGTGGGCTGGCAGGAAGGAGGTGCCACCTTCCACTGGCACAACTGACAGTGGGAATGCACGTTTATCTCCTTCCCATGTATTGGCTAGAAACAGCTTTGGCTGCTTTTTCTTCTTCCTTCAAAATGAGGAAACTGTAATGACAATATCGGTTCGAATTTGTCTCCTCTCTGTAAATATCATCAGAAAATAAATTAGGTCCTGAATTCTCACTTGTGAGCATACAGATGCTGTATGAGCCATGGCAGCATTTTAACCTCCAGTGCTTTTGTTCTACCAAACCCTCAATTTCAGGTCTGATTCTGTAGGTATCTTGATCTCTAAAAGCTCTTTTTTTTGGTCACAAACAGCCTCTGATAGTGGTGAACAACCACGTGTATAGGGTCTCACTCTCAACTTCAATAAGACATCTATTTGGTAAGGCATCTTTTAAATAAATTAATAATATATTTCTATAGATTAGCACAGGGCATGGTTGTCTTGTTTTCTGTCATGTTTTTTCCCCCTAAGAAAAATAAAAAAGGCTGGAAATTTTTTTTTTGTTGTACTTTGATTTTCTTAAGGAGGAGTGTACCATTGATTGGGTTTTTTCTTCCTTTTGACTTAATACTGATTAATACTAAGCAGCATTAGGCCCCATGACATCACTGACATGCTTTCTGTTTTCAACATCCTAAGGACAGTAAGCTAAAAATCTATGCATCTTCAGCTTGGTGTTTAGAATACCATTTTACATATGGGCCTGTAATATATTGTATCGTGCTTTCAGGCCGTGTCAAGGACACTGAACTGGCCTTCAGCAGCAGCTAGCCATGAGGCTTTTGTGATAATTCATCCATTAATAAATACACAGAATCCCTGGGAACATACAGGAATTTTGTGTATGTAAAACAATCTACCCATAAGCTTTTTGGCTGTGTTAAGTTGGCTTGTGGGGTATCATGAATTCCCTTGTAGGAGAAACTTTCGATATTTCAGTGTAACAGAAACATTTGCTCATGAATTGTGTCCTTGTGCGACCTAATGCTTGGGTTTGGTAATGGGTTTGCCAGAGTTTCTCCTTCATTTCTGCCTTTTCTAAGTGATTTGGAGGAGAGCAGATCCAGCACACCAAGAGAAAGGTCAAAGGAGAGGTTGTGATGATGGTTCCATTACGTGGAACACCAAATGGTGTTAGGGGTTTCTTCATGCTGAACTAAGTCATTTAGAGCGAGCTGGGATCAAGGTCAAATATAGGTCCTACACTTGTCCTCTGTGGGGCAAGCATCAGGATTTATTATGCTATGTTAGATTCTTTAATTGGTAAGGAATTGTACTGATACATTTAACATAGTACCTTCTAATAGTAAAAGTAATAAAGCATCCCAGCAGCACTGTAATATGCTTACTTTTTTTTTTTGTAAACTCATGAAAAAGAACTGTCTATGTATCAAAACAAACAAGACAGCTCAGCTGAAATTCAAGTTAGGAACAATGCATTCGTAATCTTGAGGAAACTGGGAAAGGAGAAAAAGGCAATAAAAGATGAAAGTAGTTTTTTTTTCTGAGTGGCTGCTGCTATTCACTGCTGTACAGAGAAATTGGGGAAACCAGTCTGTATCTCCTTCTTTGCAGGCCTGTCTTGAGTAGTTGGGGAGGTGGTGGTAGAGAATTCATGGAAGGAAAATAAAAGCCTATGCCAAATGAGGGATGTACACTTTTGTGGCCTTCACCTATATGCAAAGGAAGGGTGTGAGAGTGTATAAATGTTTTATCTGCCAACTGGTTTTTAAAAAGGTGTGGTTACCACAGCAACTGCCACAGAGTTGTGATTTACAGTATGACACATCTTGCATGCTCCATAGCACACAGTCTCTTTCCCTCTGGCTGGAGTCTCTGGGGTTATCTGGTGCTTGTTCAGTGTTACCTCCACTGCAGCTCCTACCTCTCCCCTTAAGGTAGCTCACTGTCTCAGCTCATGGAGTGGAGGCAGGTGGTAAAGACCAATGTCTGCTTTCATATCTTACTGCATTTTGCCTTGGTTCAAGTGTTGGTGGTCTTGAGTTCAGTGAACCCGTGGTCACCCCTGTAATGAATGCAGCGTAGAGCAGCAGCTGTGGGAGGTTTTCCTTTCAATGCAAGAAGAAAGGGCAACAAGTGCAGAAATCAAAGGAAAGCTTAGTTAAAGTTGCTTGCAATTGACCTAAAGCATCCTGTCTTCTCTTTGTCTCTCTCATCTTTGGCCTTTTCTATTTGCAAGGTTAATTTGCGCCTGTGCCGATAAATTATGTAACAGTGAAACTTCTCTGATGGTAGTGCAAATGTGTGTTCTGCATTGGGTTGTTGTAGAGTTGCAGTTTTGTCAGTGCATTATGTAAGGGGGTAATTCTGTTGGGAAATAAAGTCATCAAACCCAGGGAAAGGCTGCTTCTGTAATAAGTAGATGCTGTAACAAATAGCTGCTATCCATACTTCTACAGACAGATAAAAATCATGCATGAAAGAGGTCCCAAGGCAGTTTCACTTCCTTGGCTTTCAAAACTAATTTGAGCCACAGCTTTTAGTTTGGCCTCTTCCTTTCTGTTTTGTTCAAAAGCACTTTTATGTCTTGCTAAGGAGAAAAGTAATCTTGATTGAATTTTCAGAAAGGTGCATTTTAATGAAATCATGGAAATACCTCGAGGTGGTGACATTGCAGGCTGGCTTCTTTATTGTTGTACCCCAGTAAAACATGAGCATTTGAAGGGAAAGATAAAGGCAAGCCTTCTGGAAGACAGGTTCATCTTGCCTGAAGTAGCAAGGGACACACTTAAACCGCTTTGTCTTGCCTTGGTAAACAACTAGATTAAGTTACCTCAGACTTTGCTGCAGCACTGAGATTAAATAGCATTTTCTTTAAAAAAAATTTCATCTCTTCTAAAATAGTCAAAAACCAAGCATAAAAGAACAAGTAAAAAAAAAAAAAAAGAGGAGATTCATGGGCAAATAGTAGACAACTGCATTATGCTGGATTCAGAAAGATATAAAAGCTCTTACAAATCTCTTATGCCAGCTAGTCCCTTCAGAAAGTAAAAGTACAGAATGGTAATTATTGCAATTTTAGTTTTGGCTTTCTACTTCAGCTTTTTTGCATGCACAAAACAGAAGGGATATACTCACTAACAAAGCAACATCAAAGGAAAACAACCCAGTTGGAAAATAAAGGATTTTCACAACGCTGGGTAAAGGAACGTAGGGAAGTCAGCTCAATAGCAAATATTCCATTTGACATAGAATTAGCCACCACTGCTGTAAAAACTAGGGAATACTAGAATGCAGCATCAACATGATAGTGTTACTATGGCATATATCTCCCAGGCCTCTTTGTCTCATTACTGGTTTAAATTTCAGATACAGCACTAATAATTTGACAAGCAGCATGATAGCAGGAGACTTCTTATGTAGCTCATGTCTGTGAGGACATAAGAAACTGGGGAGAAATGATATTCATTTTGTGGGGTTTGAAGTTCAAGGAATTTTGCCAGCTTTTCCCAAACCCGCCTGGAAAACACTTAAGCTTTAAAGAGTATAGTTAAAAACTGTTGGAGAAAACTCCCACTAAGTTAAAGTGGAAGAAAGCAATTAGCTTTTTACGCATTTTTCACTCCATAAATACACTTTCATGTTCATATACAAGATATTTATATAACACAATATTATTCATGCCTTATGCAACAGTTATTTTTCACAAACTGAAGGCAGAGAATATAAGATGGAGCCAAATCTTGAGTACTTTAGGAAGAAAATAAATAGGATTAGGTATTGTTTGCCTTATAGCAAAGCAGTAGCTCCTTTTTCTGCATTTATCTTCCAACACAGCAAGGCAGTCTGTGAATATGCAGTACAAAAGGGAGTCACAAGTCCAGGTAAGAAGTAATAAAAAAAAGGTTAAATATTAGGAGCAGAAATAAACCAATGTTTTGCTGCTGTTTCAGACTGTGCCACTGAGAAGTAAGGTGGGATGGAAATCATTGACCTCAAGCATTATTGGTGGAGTCCAGCTACATTTATGCTGGTGGAAGTGAGATAAGTCTTGTTGACTGGATTCAGATAGGCACATCCTTTTCCACAGAATAGGTAGCTTACAAAAATTAGTTGTGCCTTTGACAGTACCTTTCTAAAACAACCTGCCCCCCAAAACCTGGCAACTTAGTTTGTGCTGTGTGCTTGGACTCCTCAGAAGTGGGGTGAGGATTTAAAATCTAAAGTAAATATGATTAATCCCATCAGGACTGAAAACAAACCCAAATAACTTATTAAAAATAGCCCTTGGACTTGGTGAGTTTATGTAATGTTAATAGACTTTTTTTTTTGTCTTTTTAAAGGGTAAAAATGAAGCGGGACCAACCACCAAGTTGTACACTCATGTGGTTATTTGGGAGAGAAAACAAATCATAGCAGAAATTATTTACACATAATTTGCTTCAGGTAAATGTCTTGTAAAGCTTGTATTCTTCTGCCAGGGGGAGATATGTGAAAATTTCAGGTATTTTAGGGCCTAGACATGAAAGTGTGTTAAAGGCCACTAGATCTTGATGTCACAAAGGAGACTGTAAACATTTCTAGGAGGCATATTAAAGAGCTGTTATCTCTGTCAAAAACTAAAACCAAACCAGATAAAAAATCCCACCCCAAAATTTTCAGCCTGGTTTTTCGCTCTTTGGTGTGCATTATTTCCATGGAGACTATGAATATTTTATCCCCTAAAGGTAGTCTTGTCAATGCACACTGTGTTCATGTCAGTGGAAATACTTCTCCTAATAAATGGACAACCTGGGTAGTATTTCTTGCTTTGCTTAGCAGCTTCATCTGTCCTCGAAATACTGATCAAATTGCCTGCGAAAGGTGTGGTTTCTACAGCTTTTAAGATTACAATTCCTGCCAATACAAAATGTTCTTTTTGAAACATTAATGTATTTTGACGTAAGACTCACTCATTTGTCTTCTGTGAAAACTGTCTGAGGCTGTTAACACTGCATAATTTATTTGAGTCACTTGAATTGAATGTAGAGGATATTGTGTCAAACCCTTTTCTTATACACCTTTGTTCTACGACAGCGGTGTAGAACAAAAGGAGGAATAGAGAGATGAACCTGGAATAAATTTGGAAAACACACGTTTATGTCTTAGACCTTCTAAATCAAACTGATTCATCGCATCACCTTCTAGGTTCATTTGTACTGTTGAGATTGTTGGACAACTTGTGCACTGATGTTTTCATGTGCTTAGGTAATGTTGAATTTGGACCTCTGCAGCAATAAAAATACTGGTATGAAACACTTGAAAAAGTCTGGAAGACTTTTTCCCCCCAGTATTCTGAATGCTAGACTTTTTGCAAAATCTCAGCTTTAAATGTTTTGATTAGAAATCATGGTTACGAAGAAATATTTCAGGGTATACTGCCCAGGGACAATATTTAATCTTAGAGATATGAAATAGGTGTTCAGATCCAAATTTCACCAGGACCAAATCTCTGTTTTCTTTTTCTATTTCTACTAAGCTATCTCATTGCTTTGGTCTGATCCTCAGCATGTGCCTTTACATATAACTGTGTAAAAGTCACTGGAGCTCTGACTTTCCTTGAGAAGCTGAAGCAATCTGTGCATTTCAAAATATCTGACAGGTGCTTGATGCAAAGTCAGTGAATGGCACGTCAATTAATCTTTCCATACCTCTTCATCCCTCTGTAAAATGTCATGCACGTTTCCCAGGGTGTTATGAAACTCATTAGATGTTTATTAAGCATTCTGAGGATCTCTTATGGATGGAATGTAGATGATAAACAGCCTGGTGCACCTTTGCCATGAGTATGAGATCTTCAAGGTACTTATAAAACACATGGAGAAACACTTTTTACAAGAGCTTTTAGTAACACGAGAAGGGACAATGATTTTAAAATGAGGGAGGGTAGATTTAGATTTGATATAAGGAAGAAAATTTTAATGATGAGGATTAAAAATTTTAATGGTAAGGCAAAGCACTGAAACGGATTGTCCAGAGAAGTTGTGGATGTCCCATTCCTGAAATGTTCAAGACCACACTGGACAGAGCTTTGAGGAACCTGGTCTAGTGGAAGGTGTCCCTGACCATGGCAGGGGGTTGGACTAGATGACTTTTGCATGTCCCTTCCAATCCAAGCCATTCTCTCGCTCTGTGAATTATTCCTAGGCCTCATCCTCCCAAACCAAAGCTATCCAAGATCATGCATATCTAAGTAACTGAATTACCACTACCACTGATCAAACATGAAGCCATAATGACATTAAGGATTTTGTTTGCTCTGATTGTTACTGCTTTTTGATCGTACAGTGAGTGAGGAGGATGGGGTCACTAGTGACACTAGAGTCACACAGAGGAGGCAGACACTACTGCAGCTTTGTCCTTCCTGCCTGCTTGCTCCTGCTCAGCACAACAAGCCTTAAGGATTTTATTCTGCATAATAACTGGTTTCTAGAAAACTTTGTTTTGCCGAGGCAACTGCTTCTAACATAAAAGCTTGTGTTAAAATACTTTGTGCCTGCACTAATTCGCAGTCTTTTGGCTCAGTTTAGGGCTTTTCCCCAGCTGTACTTTGCAGTTCTGTTTCACAACCTGAAACTGCCTTGCCATTATTTAATCTGATGTGATGTTTCTTGTACTCAGAGGACCTGAGAAAGCCACATGTATCTTTGAAAGACAGAAAGCAAGAAAATGATATAATAGGCTGCTTGTTGTAATACCAGTTGTCAAATGGGTTGAAAATGACATATCTGGTAGCATTAGATTACTTTTTCCTTTTTTCTCGTCCGCTTACCTTGTAGGAAAAAAAAAAAAAGGTTCCTGTGTAATCCGTGAATTACAAGAATTTTTATAGTTTAGTTTTGATGTGGCATAGACTTTTATCTTTTTCGTAGTTAACAAATACGTATTACAGAGAACCGAAGCCAGGTTCATGTTCTTCAAAATCAGAAGTAAAACAGTCCTATTCTTCCTTCTCCTAGAATACTTCACCTGCCATTTTCTGTGTCAGGAGGTTAGTTAATTTTATTTCTTCCCTGGGGTATCTTGCTAATACACTTGTCTGTATGTGGCTGTTTCAGTCCCGAACCCTATACCTGCTTCTCAGAGGCAGATTGTGTTGCTTTAGTGTGTGCTCAATTTGCCAGTTATTTCTTTCCCAGTTGCTGGTAAAACATCTGTCAGGTCACCAAATACAATGCAAGTATTGAGTAACTGTGTTTCTTAGCTTCTGCCGAAATCCTAATGCAGCTGTGGATTTCAGATGTCTAATCATAACCTCCAAATTTGTGAGCACAAAGAGGGGTGGGGGCATGTCGTGTGGGTGGGAGCTGGCTTTAAGAAAATCTTGATTTTTTTGTTCCTTTTTTAAAAATTAGTATCAATATTTTAAATAATTAGTAAAAAAATGTTTTCTGTTTAGACAACAAAATAATTAAACTGATTTAATGAAAATGTGTATATTTTAAAGTTTCTCTATAGCAAAGTTTGGATGTCCATATTTTTTGTGTTAAGAAAATTGCTATATTGTTTGACAGTTCTATGAAGAAAAAACAGAATAAATTGTTTCATTAAGTAATTTTTACTTTAAAAAATGTTTTATTTGAAACACTGAACGAAATTTTAGTGATAAGGAATATATAGAAATAAAATCACTCTCTTGAAGAAACTTAAACTTCTTTTTGGGCTAATTCCTATAAGGCTATTTCCTCTTCTGCTAATATGCTGA
Organism: Falcunculus frontatus; assembly: GCA_013398115.1. Classification (NCBI taxonomy): domain Eukaryota; kingdom Metazoa; phylum Chordata; class Aves; order Passeriformes; genus Falcunculus; species Falcunculus frontatus. The sequence continues at coordinate 1,931,514 of VZRV01004283.1, forward strand.
ACTGTTCTATTCAATTGATAATTTTACATTACAGCCAACAGGATACTCTGGTAAGACTGAGTCACTGCCTTCAGAAATTGATTTCAATTTGGCTGTAAATTCACCACACAACTCCAGGTGCTGAACTGCCTGCTCTGTGTGCACTTGCTAGCTGGGACCTCTCCTTGAACGGTGTAACTGGCCTGTTCCAACATCCATTAAAGAAGAATCTCTTCTCTTATACTGAATATCCTGGTATATCAGGACACAATCCCAGGAAGCAGAAATTTCTGGCTTAGGTCCTTCTTTTGCCCAAATAAACTTGTCTTTCTACCTGCTGCCTGCTCAATATCTCCTAATCTGTTTGCATGTGTCCTTTAATGCCTTTGCAAGGGCACACGGGTCTCTTCAGTGATCTATTTAGATATCAAAGTGTGCTTTCTTTCAGTAAATATCAGTATGTTCATATCTGAGGAAAACTTCTAGTGGAAGAAATTGTGAGAATGCCAAGAAATACTTAATAATACATTTGAATCACTAACAACTGGGTTTTTTTTAAACTCAGCACTGCTATGTAGCCAGCTTTGGTCCAGCCTTCTGCTATCTCCTTCCTTTCAGCACTAATCATCATCACCTCATATTTTCCCAGCAATTCCCATGTTTTGCCTTCCCTAAAACTGTGACACTCTGCTCCTGGGCTCCCCTTTGAACAACGCTAGACATCTACTCTACGACCTTTCCTTCTGCAACAGTTTGCCTTTCAATGCTAAATGCCAAAAAAAACCTTGCCACAGTCCAGTTCTAGCCCTGCATAACAGGGCTATAATGATACCGGCTGTTACTTGTTCAGCACACAAGTATTATGCGGACTCAGAAACATTTCCCTGTGTATATCCTGTACGGACATGTAGAAGGGCAGAGTGTGTGTAGGCGGTCCCAGGCCATGTCTCAAGGCATGCTGGTGAGTCAGAGATGCAAACTTTCATGTTCCTGAGAAAAATGTGACTTTTGTGCCCGGGACTTTAATGGCTTCACTTCAACTGCTGTGCATTTAGTGTAAAAGGGCGCTGTCTTTTACTTCAGCTGTACTTTTTTCAGGGCTTCCTTTGGGGTGTACAAATACATCTGCCTGCTTCAGTTCTGGCAGTAGGAAAAAACCCCAATTAATGGGTCCTGGAGGCAAAGGCTCAAAGTGGGAAAACATGTGGCTGGCATGCCCAAGATTTTGGAAGTTCTGACTAAAATGTTTAAAGTAGATACCGGGGATTGTAATAATCTGCTAAGGTACTCCAGGCTGTGTGTTGATGGAGAAGGGCTGCTGAGTACCTAAAGGCAAAGTGCTTTTGGGGACCTCTCTCCATAGAGGGCTTCTGTAATAAAAGCTGGGAAAATCTCACCTTCTGGAAAGTCCAGAGGTGAATGGATTTCTTCAAGCTGTAACCTAAGAACTCAACTTTGAGACTACTCTTACGTTATTTGAGACAAATTTAATCCATATTCAGGTTTCATATGGCCTTGACTCCAATGGCTCCTTACAACAGTGATTAGCATGTGAGCTGGAGAGTGGAGTGGGAAGAAGGCTCCTGAATCTCTGCTAATAAAATAAAACATTGGACCCGTTCCTGTGGGTGAATTCATTTTCCCTGCTCTCTCCAACAAACTGTTTTTAATCTAATAAGTTTCCTTCTGTCATTCACACTTCTTCTGAGTCACAGCATTACAGGCAAGTTATTTAAAAATTAAAAACCACCACCATGCTGTGGAACGTAATGTGAATCTTTGAAATTTTGTTGGGCATTTTAATTTCAAGATTAAACCTAGCAATCAAGCAGATGAAGACAGATGATGATAGGTAATGCAAAATGCACCATTTTTGGGTGCTACCGAAACCTGAGAATGTATTCATCCTGTGGGGCTTTTCATGTGTAAGCTGTTGAATTCAGGTAAAACTGTACAGGGTAGGAATATTTGTCTCAGCAATCCATCAATGCCTATTTGATCAAGGTATTCAGAAGGATCTTTATAAATAGCAACTTATTTCCTTGTTACATACGCATCCAGGATTTCAAAAAGAGGATCTATTCCAGGTGATACATTCTTTTAAGTGTAGTTCGGGGTTTTTTTAAATGAAAGCTGTCTTGCTGATATGCTGAGATGAGGAGAGAATTCCTTGTTATAGCTGCAAAAACCCCCACCTTGCAGAGCTGCACTGAAATGACCAAGCTTACCTAGGTCCCAGACAGTTGTATGTGCCTGTGCTTCAAATATCCTCACACCCTCATTTGGAAAGTGCATATGACTTGTTTTAAATGCCCTGTTGTGAAGGATTTTCATTGCTTTTCCAGGATATGTGTTGTAGCCCAAAGGACTATTTGTGACATTTCTTTTCTGGTCTCCAAACTTTGCATTTTTTGAGAAAACTGCTCTGTTCGCTATAGAAACTGGAGGGCTAGAACCAATAAAGGTGAAGTTTAGGGCGCTGAAGCAGGAACAGCCCCAAGTGAGGCTGAGCTCAGGTGCCCAAACTCATTGGCAGAGAAGATGGGATGCCCAAGGACCTGAGAGCCCTCTGAAATGAAAGTTGTCCAAGGTCACTGTTCTACCTTACCTTGAGGTCTGTGGAAAGTGATGTGAGTCTGAGTCATACTTCAAGACACCATATCTCTGCTGACTTGGAACACCTGCCTGAAAAGCCCTCCTGATAACTTGCAGCTCATTTCCCTTTCACAAACTCCTCCTCTTCAGTAAGTCAGTGGAAAGGGTCCTTTCTCATAAAATGTGCTCAGAAGGTAGAGTGGCATTAGCCATCCTTAGGTAAAATGTGCTTGATGGCAAGAAGAACTAATCCTGTTAGTATACAGTAGTACCAATCTGAGTATGTTTTATTGGATTAAACTGTCAGAGATATGGGCACAGAAATGTTGAGCCTTAATTAGATTTAGGTACGGCTGAGCACTGAGCTACTTTGGTATTGGGGTTATTCTTTCATATCTCTGCAGGGCTAAAACTTTTAAGGTTCTAAGAAACTTCAACACTAGCTAAACAGGTCTCTTCAGAACTGTGGGGTTGGAGGAAGTTCCTGAAACCTTCTTGGTTGCTTTTTGGACCAAATCCAAAGCTTTTTCTCCAAAATGTTTTCTCCTCTATGGACAAAAAAAAAAGATTTTTTTTCTTCTACTTAGTGAGACAAACAGATGCTTTGTATGTGTAAATGTTGGGCAGAGTTTGTTTTTCTTTGCGAGTTCAGTGTTTTGACTGAAATTATTTGGAAATCAATGTTTCTTAGAGCTCTTTGTTAAATCTTTCAATGCTGTTGCACATAAATGGTTTTAAAACTTATGCTACAGTGTCTTTTCTGAACAGAAATATTTAAACAATTTTAAAAAACCCAAACAAACTATTGAGTGATAAGAAAGCATACAGGTATTCAGTAAGCACTTCCATATTTTACAGGAATTTTAAGCTTTTCATTCCCATTTTCTTTTCTTTGGGAAAACCAAACTCCCAGTGTTCAGTAGCTATCCTAGTAATGCTTCTTCTCAAATGGGCTTGCTTTCATGCCAGCTGGTACTGGGGCTTCACTGGTTCTGATGCTTTCTCTGAAGAAAAAAGATGGTGAATGAGGACATGAGCCCAAGTACAGCAAAATAAAAGGTGAACTAAGGGCAGGAAAAGAGTAGAAAGCAATGTGGAACTGAAGATTCTATTTTGGCGATGAATGCACGGAAGCTGCCTATAATTGCTTGCTGTCTTCTTCAACCATTCATGTGGGTGTTTAGCTCAGGTGTTGGCTTCCTAGTTCTCCCATCTCTGCTCCTGCACTTCCACTTGCACAGTTCATCTTCTGCCAAAACAATTTGTCTTGGTAGTTTCAACTTTCTTCTACATGTGACTTCATTTTCAAGCTAGGTTTTCCTAAAAGGACTCAAATCAGCGGCAAAGATGCAACTTAAAGATTTTGTCTAATATCGTGAGCTGCTGGCAAGGTCCCTGGCCTGAAGCTTTGGAACATTTTCTTGCTAAAGAAGGGTTATGGCCTCTCAGGTATGTTTATGTCATCTTGCTGAGCCAGTCCACGGAACCTCCACTTTCACAGTCCTCCATCAATTATGTGCTTCAAAACCCAGCAACCTTCAGAGGGTTTGCAAGTAAATACTTGATGTGCATCAACCTTTGTAAATCAGTTTTGAAAATTCAATAAAACTGCTGAAATGTCTCTGACATCTTCCAGAGCTCATCAGAGTTTGGTAGTGATGTTGCTGTGGTACTTATCAAGCAAAGTTTATTGATGCCATTTGTGTCTCTCTTTCAAAACTTACCTTATTCCACAGTAAAGACAAAGATCCTAGAAGGAATTTTTGGTAATATCCAAAAAACTGTCAAAACTTCCTAAGCATTTCTCAGCATGGAAAATGCAGTAATATCTATAGATGGCATTAGCTCCATTCTGTTTTAACAGCAGGCAATATCTAGTGACTTATTTAAATACACTGGAAGAAAAAGATTATTACTCTCAGTTGTTCCCATCTTCTCATTGTAAACTCCAAATGGAAGATCTTTTGATGCACAAAATAAATCTCTTCTGCCAGGCATCAGTCAGTGAGGGTTTAGTGCAAATAATTGAATGCAAATAACACTAACACATTCCATGATAGTCTCAGATTTGCTTTGCAGATTTGTAGCAGACAATCCTTTTTAAAACCCTGAAATATTCTTTTTTTTACATTAAAATTCTTACAATTCTCTCTCTACTTGCGTGCTTTGTTTTCTTTACTGTCAGCTTAACTATATGACTTTAGAATAAAAGTGGAATTGAAAAAGTATGGCAAATTAATGGCCTCGGGCTCGGCACCATTGCAAACCATACATCTTATGGAGACCTTTTCCCTTGGTTAGATGTGAGTTTTTTGTGCTGCCACATTGGTGGGAGAAGCATTCTTACAATATAAATTTACACAATTCTACTATTGCAACAATTTGAATTTGTGAGCTGGTTGTCAGGATTAGCATAATTTTCAACTGCTGCATAAAATGCATTTTTTAGAATTTAAGTATACATTAAAAGCTCAGTGAGATTTTTAAGTGGGGAAAACATTTTGAAACAGTATTTTGAGTTTAATTCACTGTCCTTGGCTAGAAAGAGAGGAAAAGAGGTCTTTCAAGTTGTCATTAAAATATGAGCCTGTCTATTTTTATGATGAATGAACAGCAAGGATGAGAAGGAAAAGACAAAAGCTGAAAGGAACCCCTAAGGTTACTGAGATGCTGCAGAGACAGTACAAGGCTTGCCTCAGCTCAGGCTTTGTTCCGTGTCCCAAGAGATCATCAAATCTGGGAGTATTTCTTTTCGAATAGCAGGCTGAGGAAGTGGCTCAGTTTCTTTCTACCAGCACTGGCTCAAGGCCATCAGTAAACCCAGAACCCGGTTCCATGGGTGGCAACAAGGGGTGGACAGGGCTAAAAAGGAAAGAAAGTGCATGTCTGAGACTCCTGGATTTCGGTGTCAGTGTCTGAGTGTGTAAAAAGCCTACATCTTGCTAACGTCTGCAGTCTTCATATAACTGGGTTGGAAGGAACCTTAAATGTCCTCTAATTCTACCCCTCCACCATGGGCAGGGACATGTTCCACTAGACCAGTTTTTCAAAGCCCCATCCAACCTTGAAAACTTTTGGGGATGGGGTATCTATTCTCTGGGCAACCTGTTACAGTGTCTGTCTTCATTGTGAATAATTTCTTCCTAATACATAATCTGAAGACACACTCATTCAGTTTGAAGCTATTTTCCCTTGTCTATCGCTATATGCCTATGTAAAAGTGTTGCTCAGATCCAGGTTTGTCATAATTATCTCAGGGTGTTACACAGAGACCACCATTTCACTCTGCCTTCAAGGTAGAGACACTCTGTGCCTTTGTTCTCTGTACTTTTACTATGGAGTTTCTAGAGATTGGTTGCATGACGAAACAAGGCACAAAAGGCTCTGTTTTAAGAGGGACAATCTAACAACCAGTTTCTTAAAGCCTTAACAAACACACTGGGTGCCATTAGAGTCATAGAATCATAGAGTGGTTTGTGTTGGAAATGACTTTTAAGTCACCTAGTCCAATCTCCCTGCCATGGGGAGGGATGTCTTCAAGTCGAGCAGGTTGCTCAGAGTCCCATCCAACCTGACCTTGAATGTTTCCAGGCATGGCACCTGTCTGGGCAAACCATTCCAGTGTTTAAGCACCCTCACTGTAAAACATTTCTTCCTTGTAGTCTAAATCTACCCTTTTTTAAATTTAAAACCATTACCCCTTGTCCTATTACTACAGGCCCTTCTAGAACATCTGTCCCCATCTTTCTTAAAGTCCCCCCTTTAAACACTGGAAGGTTGCAATGAGGTCTCCCTGGAGCCCTTTCTTTACTAGGCTGAATCACCCCAATTTTCTCAGCCTGCCTTCATAGTAGAGGTATTTCAGTTCCAGCAGGTCCATGTCTTTCCTGAGCTGAGATTTCTCTGATCCCGTGTCAACTATACTCATTTTTCACTGTTTTTACGGCCATTTTAGACATATTTATGGGACTAAAGTGACCTCCCATCTACTGCAATCAGATTTTTTTTCAAACTCCCTTAGTAAGCCTCAATACTTTTCTTATTCGGGAAGTGGAAATTGCCTTTAGTGACTCTAAAAAGCTCCCAGTCCTAGTGATGTTGAACATTACACATTACAGTGGGGTTTCAGAATGATTCCACTGTGGCTAAACTTCTGCATAGCTGAAAATTGAATTCTACTTACTTGAAAAATGTCAGAAAAGGAAAGCATGCAGTGGGAAAAAAAAGCCAGCTGTTTAGGTAGCCGATGTGTTAAAAATAACCTCTGCAAAGACACATCAGTGTATAAGGATTCAGCAATGTATCAGATAAGATAGAGGAAGGTAAAGGGAGAATGCAATGTGTCATATGTCTTCACAGTTTATTAGCTGATTATTCTTGGTGCTTATTGGAGGTTTCCTCAGGAAGAGGCTTCACATCAAGGTGAGATTGTGTCACAGTGATCAGTATAGTAAAAAGCCTGTTGAGTACCTTTAAATGAGGGGGGGAAGGG
>VZRV01004286.1:1499-68395 GCA_013398115.1 Falcunculus frontatus
TTCCTTTCCTTTCCTTTCCTTTCCTTTCCTTTCCTTTCCTTTCCTTTCCTTTCCTTTCCATTTAGGCAGCCGTAACAAGCTTGGTACAAAACCCTGCTCAGGTTCCACAGGCATTGATTGTCTCACTTTACAGGCAATAGGCTTCACTTTTGGGAGGGAGAAGTGAAGCCTTGGCTGCTGTCTCCCCCTGAAGATCTCTGGATCTTTGAACTCCTGTCCGGCTCTGTTAACTGTGCTATTCCCAAGGAGGGGCTGAGGGGCACTGGGTCCTTTGGCCAGATAAATATGCAGCCTCACATTCAGGATGAACGTAGAAAAGGGATTTCTGCAGTACCCTGACATTTACCTCTGTGCTCAAATGTGCTGGTTTATCATTCTCCTACTAAACAGTGTTCAATGCAAGATCACCTTTTCATCCCAAATTCTCCCAATATTTTGGGGGAGTGTATGTAATTGTTCTGTCCTTTAAAAGTGTTCTAGCTGCCTTTCTGTGTTGTGGTGTCAGGAGAGATTGCCGTGGGAAATTATATGTTCATGCTGTCAAACTGAATGAATTTATAACAGAAAAGTCCCACATAGTTAATATGGCTTTCTATGCTCCTCAGAGTTTTTTTGAGGGACTTTAAAAAAAAATTATGTGACCATTTTTTTTTCTCCCCATCTGAAATAGTCAAACTGCCCTGTCTCCCAAAGTACAAAGAAGCTATACAAATCTCTAAGATTACCTAAACCAATTTTCTCAATTTTCACAAGTTAAGTGATTTCAGGAAGAAATTTCCAAACATGATTAAATATAAGCACCAGCTAAAACAGATGATATTAAAACCAGTTTGTAGTAGAGGCTGAAATTACTTACTTGGATTATCAGAGTTCTTTGAAAATATAAATTCTACTCCGTTTGTTTTAAAGTTCAAAATCAAGGAGATGTTTCAAATAATATATGTTTTAGAATAGTTATAAATCATAAAAAATACACTGTGAATAATAGATATTTTCTTTTCATAACAACCTTTTAAAAGGTTTAATCTTTTGTGTTCATGAAAACAACATGCTACTTTTAACATTTCTGATATAGAAGAGGTAAGTATACATTTACTTTTTATCAACAACGGAAGTTTCCCCATACAAAAATTAAGAAATCCCTTATTTATTTTAAAATTGACAATATTTTAAGTTACTGAAATTTACAGCTATTTTTGGAAATTAATCTTTTAAGAAGCTTATTAAATATTGTTATGAAATGAATTCTGACTATCATTTGTAGCTATTTCTACACTTATGTAATTCTAACGTATTTTTTGTTCTAGGAATACAAACATTTGGGAATATGTATTGAAAGAAGAAGAAATTTCTTTCTGCATCACTGTTTTCTGATTTTATATCAATTTTTTCTTTGTGAAATTATGTTTTTCAATACTTTTCAATTTCAGTATTTTTAATTCTAATTTCTTTTTAAAACACTGTAATTTCAAAGAAATCAAGAAAAAGTATCCATTTAAACTGAAATGCATTTAAAAAGGAAAATTCTAATGTATTATTTGAATTTGAATTAAACTTCAATCAAACTCCAATAACATTAAAAAGAAATTATGTTATGTGCTGTATACAAATTGCTTTCATAAAATGAGGTCTGTACTGTTTTGCTGGAAATAATGAATAAGCCAGTGGTGTGGGAATGGATAACAAGCAATTACCGGAATGAGTATAAAGCAGTTGATTAAAAGAAGCTGGTAGTGGTGGGCAATACCAAGAATTGTGATGAATAGACCAAGACTTTCAGAAGGGATGAGACACAATGTATTGTTTTGTTTTGAGCATTTTATCTGTATTTCTGGAACAGCTGAGGTTCTGCTGGGGATTCACAGAATATAATAATTGATCTTATTATAAGTGTTCTGCAGAATGATATGAAACTTCCTTTTCAAAGAGCAGATTTTCATAAAGGTTTTGAAAAACAGTTTGCTTTTATTGAGGGTGTTACTGTCGGGTTTTGTTTATTAAATTGCATCTTCTGTCTCAGCTAAAATTATGTTAACTGGTTTTTCTAGACATTTATCCTCAAGAAAACACCAGAACGGATGACAGACCAACTATTGTTGTAGTAGAGCTACATTAGTCAATTATGGTGAATTTGAATATTTAGAATTTGTTTTGAAATGTTAGCATAAATTATGACTTTTCAGAAGTTCCCTTTAGCAAGCCAAAATAGGTTCTCTAAACAAAAAAGTAGTAATTATACTGCATAAAAAATTATTCCTGAAAAGATATTTCAGGTACCACATCTAATACCAAATTTGGGAAGTAATTATTCTCAGCTATCATTAGCCTTGTTATAGCTGTGTGAAAATGGATTATAAATATATACTACATATTTTAAAGCTACTTGTAGTGAAGCATAGGCATAATGAGAAAGATGATACAACTGAACACTAAGAATTTATTCCAATGTGCAGTATGAAAATATTTTTCATACTTAACTTCTAAGACGAACACATAAAAATTTTAGCATATTTACTAATATATTTACAGAAAAATAAGTCATTAACATTCACACAGTGTTTTAACTCATTTAAGTGAGAGAAAGTACTATTTAATCCACATAAAACAGCAGACACGGCATAATTGGCACTGATTAAGGCATCTAAGCCAATTACAGTATGATTGTTTAGTTTATTTTTCTTTCAATCAGAGCCTTTGTTTATAGCAGATCATTTTATGTTTTACAAATTGTATCTTTCTGTTTTTACAGTAATAAACTATACTGTGGGGCTATTGTTTCTTAGTACAAAGAACCATAACATAATATCAAGGTTTAAGCATATGTATATTTCCCCATATTTGTTTGTATATGCTTTAGTAATTACCAGTGACAGAAGTGGCCAAGAAACTTGCCATATGAAGAGCACACCTACAGCTAAGACAAGCCTGTTTGCTCCAAGAGTATCTGTGTACTTCTAGGAATGCACCTGAGAGAATCCATCAGCCATATTTTGCCATCCAGCTCTTAAGGCAAGAGCCAGTGAATGTCATTGGCTGGCTTCAGAAAGTTGACTTTTGGGGATTACCGTGCGAGGGATGATCAAGGGCAAATTGTATACCCACTGTGAAGAAAACAGCTTGCCTCATTTCCTAAAGCTTTAGCTCAGAACTGGGTCCCCTCTTGGGCTCCATGCTGTGCAGCTTCACACTGAAAGGCAGTCTGCACCAAACGGCTTGCAGTCAGAGCCAGGGAAATGGAAGGATAGGGAAGAGAACAGATTCACTGAAAATCACACTGCAGGACAGTAGTGAAAGATTACAGCAAGAAGATGGAGGCTCCTGCAGCCCTGATCCTATGATCTTGCACAGGGGTAGATACAGCATGTATGCTGCAGACGGTGTTCGAGGTGGTGGGGTCCTGGTGGCATGTTTTATGCCACAGGGCTCGCAGCCAGGGTGTGCCACTGTGGAAGCTGCTAGGTAATCCAAATCCCTAACAGGAGTGACAGTGGGGAAACAAGCCAGCAGAGTCTGCTGAGATGGGCACTGCCAGTTCATCCTGGGACTCCGCGGCATGAAGCACAAGATGGAACACCCAAGGAGCTGATGCCATCTCCCATCTGTGGTCTTTTGCTGGCACTCTTCCTTTCAGCCCGGAGTGCTGAGCTGAAGGGTATCTGTCTTGGCCCCAAGACTTAGATTTTTTTTGGAAGGGGGCTCATTGGATCAGAAATATCAGCCACCCTGAGGCTGGCAACAGCCAAAAATTGACAGACATGGTGGAGAAGGGACCTGTATTTTATTTACTTCCAAGTGTTTTCCCTAATTTGCAGTCATTTCTGATTGGTGTTATTTTCTACACTTCTTTATAGCAATATTTGGCATGTGTGAGGTTCTTCCCTCTTCTTTTCTGCTCTGTTTGTTTTAGTGACTTTTACATCTGCTCAGGTAAGTGTGTGTACATCTGTGTCTATATACGCATTGCATGGATGTATCTTTCTTCATGCCATTTGTAGAATGCTTACTCTTAATCTCTGTTTTCCATTCAGTGTAGAAAAGAAGCAGAGACAGAGTTTTTGCTGTGACAACTGGTATTGTCTGTGGAAGCTTTCAAAGAACACCGTTTGATTTATATGCCACAATCCTAAACATTTTGTGTCATTCAGGTCTTAAAAAAAGACTCAGAATATGACTTAGTTTAGAATGTAGCTATGATCAGAAAAGTTGGCCACAGAAAACAGGACTTTACTCAGCTGATCTGGTGCCAAGTAAGCGTAGACTTATCTGTTGGTAACAGTTACTAAAACAAGATTTTATATGTTTTTCTTTTGTCAGCATTTTACAGAAAGGGAGTAGACTTTGAATGCAGATAATGCATGGACCAAGTTCTTAAGCATGTTCCAAGCATGAGCTTCCTTCTGTCATGCAGAGAGAACCTACCTTAATGCAGAGCCCACATGGCGTTTATGTGGTGGATAGCCAATAAGCCTTTTTCTTTGTTGCACTTGGGAATTAGGTAAATTTGAGCTGGAAATTGCCAGTTCACCCAGAAACCCAGCATGCCATCTTTATTGTTCAATTTTGGAGAGACATGGCTTATTTGCTTCTGCTTAATGAAAAATGTGGTAATGTTTTTCATAGCATGCTATAAAAGCTGGTGTATGAGAAAGGAACCTGCCCAAAGTATGGTGCCACTGTAAATTAATGAATATTTAGCCAAAAAACCAAATAGAAATATAACCATATATGATCTCTGGTGTCAATCAATAAATATATGTAATAAAAAAATAAGTTGAAATGATGTAGCATTTAACTGCAGAAGAAATGAATAGTGTAAAACTGCCAGGAGCTGGTAAGACACTGATGTCTAAAGCTCTAAAGCAGCATCATGTCCTATCAGTCAGGTGATGAAGGGGATAAGGAATGGCAGCTGTTCAGCAGCTGCAACAGGGAGCAGTGTTTTCTTTGGTAGCGATAACTGAGAGTTACATTGTATCATTGATTGATTTATGCTGGCGCACCCCAGAATCACAGAATCATAGAATGTTTAGGGGATGGAATGGACCTTGAAGATCATATAGTCCCAACCTCCCTTGCCATGGGTGGGGACACCTCCCACTAGACCAGGTTGTTCAAGGCCCCATCCAACCTGACTATCAGATCTGTGCAGGTTATTGATCTGTATCAGAAACAATTGGCTTAATTTACAGCACAGACCTGTTAGGCATTAAGAAACACCTTCTAAAGACAAGTATATAGTTAAGTACAAGTGTTCTAGCATAGGGTTGGGCAACCACGGGAGTCAACCATCTTTTGGGAATGATCTAATTCTGCTCCTGAGAACTGGGGTGGACTAGGTTGTTCTGAGATCATCTCCCATCTAGCTGTATGTGTTTCTGATAATGCACCATTCCTGAGTGCAAACACAGTAAGATATATAATAACATCATATATATTATATGATTATATTAATAATTTTATGTATTATGGAAAAGCACTGGGACTGTGGAGACTCTGTAGCTAACTGCACTCTGGCAATAGCAAGTGTTTTATACTGTTCATTCTGTCTACGGTGTCACATCAATGCACCCGCCTCTGTTTTTTCCAATTATCTGGTAAATACATAGCAATGATTTGCAAAGGGGAAAACACGGTCTTACACGATTCCGTGGATTAAAAACCGGGATAAGAAAGAAGGCAAAACCTTAAGAATAATCAACATTAGTAGTAATGACAACAAATTATGCTAGCCAGTATAAGTTGCCGGTATTGGGCATCCAGTGATGACACTTTTGTGTAAACTGTCATAAAAGACAAACACAATGCTATGAATATTGGTAAGTGATGCCAATATAATTACCTACCACATCATCTAAAATAGCCATGCACTTTACATTAGAAACTCTATTAAAGATATATTTTTCTACATTACATATGTTACACTGCCTAAAAAAATTACTATATTTTTCTTATCTCTGTGAATCCCTTCTCAGCTCTTCAACCTATGCAATGTTGAAAGAATAATTCTCTTTTTGAGTAGAATGGAGGCTGTTGAGGATTTTTCATGTCACCATGGTGCCATAGGGTAGGGACTGATAGCTTCTGGTAAACAATTCTTTAATATTGTCCATGACAGAGACTTAGAAATACAGTGTCACTGAATCCAAATTGTAACTGTTATTGATTTCATTATACTGCAAATTTGGTTAGACCTCAGTATTTCTAGAGCAGGCACAAAAGGCAGAGATAGATAACTGAAGTGGCTATAAAATGTTGCTGTCTACTGTTTTAAAGGAAATTTAGACTTTGCAAATATGGGCAGCTGTGTTTTCAGGATAAAAACACTTCTACTGTTACTCTCTAAAGTATGATGTGATCTCATTGCCCATAGATTTACTCACATAATGTCTATTAAAATCAATCAATGTTCCTTCCATAAATTCTCTTGCTTGTCCACTGAAATACTGTATCCCTTAAGGCTGCAATGGAGTTTAATCTATTTAGTAAATGCAATACAATACTACAGTATGAAAAAACTTGGGAAACTAAAGTTGAGCATGCACTAACTCATTTTAGGAACATTCCAGATTCATAGATACATGAGCTTATTATCCACACATACCAGAAAGCTTCTATGAAATATAATTATGCAGTAGATTATGTATAATGGATGGCTGCCAATATTCCCTACTTGTATGACCGCTATTATAGAATGGTCAGTTCTGAGTTTGTAGTCGGGCCTTCAGCAAGCTGCTTTAGAAAACTAATTTTTCGTTTTCATGCGTGATGCAAACAATGCGTTGTGGTTATTAAAAGCCAACATTGATGTCAGGATTTTGCATTCCTAATTTCTCAACCAAGCAGGTAAACATGGCATTTCAGGTACCCAATAATGGTGACTGCTAATTAAAAAAAAACCAACAAAAAACCAAACCCAAAAAGCCCAAACAAACAAAAGCAGCAGTTATGTTGGGTCAGAACAAAGATCTCTGTAGTGTAGCCCCTGACAGTGGTTAATGATGTATGCTTAGGAGAATAGTATCAGCACAGTACTCTAAGTTCCCTACTCTACTGTTAATACTTTCAAGATAAAGGAAATTGTCTGATACCTAGAACTAGGGCTTAAACTCCCAAACTTGAAGTTCCTGGTCTTGCCTCTGCTTTTAGCACATAAAGCTGAGCAAATAAGAAACAGTGTGTGCACCAACCCAGCCATTGCTAACGTGATCCCCTGATCCCTGTTTCACAGTGGGAAGACTTTGACGGTCCTTCACAAGAGAGCACTGTCATTAGTCACTGTCATTATTTATGACAAGTAAAACCATTATTTACCTCTCCCTAGCTAAGAATATTCCAAACTTTAATGGGAAATTGCATCACCTTTCAAGCGTGGGTGTATATAGGTGCACATACATGTATATACACAGCTCAAATATTTTTCCCTGAACAAGATCTAACATCACTGACAAAACCTCACCAGGTATTCAAAAGAGATGGCATTTAAAGGCAAAATAATTACCTGACGATTAAGCTGCATAATTGCATATTTTGTGATAATGTATATATATTGAAATCAGAATTAATAAATGACGAAGTTATGAACAAAGTTGTACTGAATACTTGGACTCCTTCTATGCTGAGAGACATGGGAGAGCTGCAGTAGTCCCATGTCAGGGCAAGACAAGGGTGTGTACAGCTCCTTCCCCCTCTTCCTTTCCCTATTCTCCACGCCTCACTTTTCTGCAGAAGGTAAACTCAGATTTCTGGGCTGGACAGGACTGGGGAAACTTTCCACCAGAACCCAGTAACTTACTGGGGTTCCTCACTACAGATCAGCTTAGATGTGCTTCTGAGATTTCTAACACCCAACTAACATACTTAATGTAGTACTTCTTTACTTTGTAAAAGCTTTGCCATGTCATAATCTACTGCACATATTTTCTAAGTACTTGGAGAAAAAACAAACCTGAGGCAAGAGCAGAAGCAAATAAAGGAGATTGGTGTACATAGCCTGCTTCATCCAGCCTATTATTGATGTAAGAGCAGCTCTTACTGAAATCTTTTTAAGTGCGTCTGCTTCACTGATCTGTTTTCATGTCACAGCTGAAAACATCAACCAGCTCTACCCTTTGGCACAGTTCAGTAGTGAATCTCTCCGTACGAATTCTATGACTGAATGTTTCAGTTTATTCTTTTATATGGCTCCATTCCAGGAAAGACTAATGCCTCAAAATAAAACTTGCAAGGAATTTAGGTGCCCAAATCACAGATTTACAATCATAGTTCCAAAAATTCCCACTCTCCTATTGCCTAAACTGAAGCATACCAAATTCAGTAATTCAGGTTTCTGCATTTGGGGGCACAGCTGTTTCCAGAAATGTCCAGGAGTAGTGTAGCACAAAAGCTATTAGGACAGTAATTTAAAAAATCTTCAAAGAACAATAGGCTTCTCATAAGTCTATCTGAAGTCAGAAGTTAGACTGGTTTCTTTCCAAGTATGAGTTTACATATTGTTTCCACAGTCCTTGAAAGCTCTTAACCGTTATGAGTAACAGCTTTGCCATAACACCTGCCATTCAGAGAAAACCAGATAGTTGCAGTTAAAAGCTAAAGGTGTTCTTGTATTTATTGTATAGAGTACTTTCCCGGTACTTTAAACCACTGTTTATCAGAGACTAATTATTCAAAGGATTCTGTTGCAAGATAAGAATCTTATTGCATTTTTTACCTCTTTTATTGCATTGCATAAGCACACAGTAGCTGAAATACAAACATGCTGCGTAGGACTGGGCTTTCTCTCGAAACCATGCCTAAAGGAAAAAAAATAAGTCATGTGGCACCACAGAAAATACTGCTTCAGTCAAGATTCCTTCTATTGGATTCAATCTCCTTAGAAAATGATGAATTGTTTTGTTTGCTGTCTTGAAAATGGTGTAAAAGTTTGGGATCACGTGACAGATGATTTTCTTACCATGCTTTGCATCACCAAAGGATGTATTCCCTGGCCTCTTTGCCATGTTAAGGTTGAGAAAGCAGTCAGAAGATCAATGTTTTCCTTCAGTGTTGTTAATTTAAAAAATTGACTCTGACCTCTGAAGAACTTGGAAACAGCTTAAAGCTCATAGATTTGAAGTTTTAGGTAGAGATGCAGTGAGCTTTGAGAGCCAGTTAATGATCATTTATATGTAATCTCAATGTGCTCTATAAAGACCTTGTGAAGCCTGGCAGAACTGCTAAACTCAGTAAAGACATGACATGAAGTTTAAGGACAGGAAAATGAAGCCAAAAAGAATAGTGCAAGGCAGAAACAATGGAGGAAAAACTGAATTTTGTCATCTTGGTCTGTAAGTGGGTTGTTCCTGCCACAGAATAGGGAGTGGCAGGGCTGAGGGACAAGCTAGGACAGGACTCTGTTAGAGTTAAGCTGGATCCAGCTGCCACTGCAGGAGGAAGGGTAGGGAGAAACAGAGGCACTGGAGGCCTGTGGGTCTTGGGACCAGCCTGCCCAGCATGGACACCAGCAGTGCCATTGCACCCCCATCTTCTGGCAAAGGCAAATCAGGCAGCGAGGCCACAGACATGGTGCTGCACCATTCCTGTCCTCGGCACACACACCCATTCCCCCATTTTGCCACTTCGTTGTATACTAGGCTTATTGAATAAAAGTATTATTGATATAGCTTTTCCCTCCTCTATTGCAGTCATGGTGATCTCTTGCTGCTGTTTTAACATTCCTCTAGCTGATGTACATGCTTTCTTGGGCATGGAGTACCTTGTCATCCCCCAAACACAAGTTGTCCGTACGTATCAGAAGCTACAGTAGAATGACAAGGAAAGCCGCAGAGTGATGTAGAGGAAAGGAAAGGGTGCTTGTGCATGTCAGAGGCTCTTTCACTTTATACAGGGCCCAGCAATGATGCACTAAAGGAATCGTTCTTGAAGAGTTTGGATTCAGCCTGCCATAAAACTGTGCTCAGGGGAGTCTCAGACTGCAAGGAGGAGCTGAACTGTGCCTCAAAGTGTGCCATAAAAGGTAGCTGAAGGCAAAGAAAGTTCAGGGCTTTCGCACCACCAAAAGAGGCTCAGTACCTTTTAGGACTGAACCTAAAATTAATTAATGGGGCTGTTTGCATTTATAGTTATGATGTTTAATTTTTTTTTCCCCAAGTAGAAACCACTATGTTAAGGGAAGAAGGCATGGACCTGACTGGAAGTCTACAGACACCAGGATGCATCAAAAGCAACAGCTTTTTTTTATGGGATGTGACAGCTCCTCTAAAAAAACTATTTAAGGTTTGAGGGAGAAAAGCATGCAAATGGGATGCTTGGTTTTCAAAAGTCCATCCAGCAGCTTGCATGAGCTTCCAGGGGAGCTGCTGGGAATTCAGAGGCTTTCAAGGACTCTAAAGATTTTTAAAATCAGGTCTATTATTTAGATGTCTAACTTGAGGCTCCTGCTTCCAAAGTCATGTTTTATATCTCCATAATAGGTTGGGAACTTATTCATGCACCAAAAGAAAGAGATCTGAGGGTAAAGATTACTGACTAATTTAATTTATTATCCATCAGTGAAATTTTTGGTGCTTATCATCCAAAAGAACAAATTTAAAAGACGAGAATTTAAGAGTGCTGCAACAGACTCACTACTCAGTAATGTTTTATCAACCCCTAGTTTTTCATCACAGAAAAAACATAGGAACGAAACCAGTAACTGTGGTTATTGCTTATCAGCTACACAACAAGAAATTTGACTCAGCAAAGTAAGCTGTCAGTGGTGCACACATCAGATTAAGCACACAACTGCCTTTCTACTGCTGGGTAATAACCAGTGCACTAGCTTAAAATTAAACTACAAGGTGAGTGTTTGGTAATTGATTTTTATTTAGTTGTTCAGTCTTTCAGTGGAAAGGAAAATACACATTGTTCTTGAAAAAGATTAAGTTTGTGTGAGTTGTTGCTGAATTTATTCATTGCAATAAATCTGTAAAATTATATCTTTAACAAAGTTAACAAAGTTACTCTGAATTCAAGCATTTTACTTGGCAACAAAAGAAACCTAATAAGGACTCCTGCAGTATATCTGTGCCAGCTCAGACATTGAGAACTCAGAAGCTGAGCAAATTACTGCTGATTTGAAACGATATCACTGGAGATCTGCATAATAGTATCTGAAAGCCTGTAACTGCAAAAGCTAAATCCATGGGTAAACACATGAGAAAAAATTCTGGAGAGCCAGGTTCCAGCTCTGTTGAAGTCCACTGATTCAGAGGCTAGACCTTTCTTGTTGCCTTGGAAATATATGATAATCCTAATTAATTAAAAAATACTTTGGAAAGGCATAAAAATAACTGAAATGCAGAAAAATGCAAACTTGTCTTTCTAAACCTCGGTTTCCCTATTTGTGTTTTGAAAATATAATAAAATAAATATAATTATGAGCTAAATAAACATTTTTATACATAAAGGAGCAAGAATAAATCTCCAAGATGTGTTCTAGCACAGCAGATATGGAAGTTAATGAGGAAGTTGCCATGGTTCTGCAAATGTGCTTGCTGTACACCCAAGAGCTGGTCAGTCCCAACGATGCTAACAAACACCAGTTTCATCAGGCAGAGGCACCTTCAAACAGCTTCCTCTACTTGCAGATTATTGTCTGATAGGAGCTGTGTGCTTATGTCTCTGTGCTGAAAGACACCCATAGTAGAAAGACCCTATGGAGAGGTCCAACTTCCCAAATTCCAGCTGTCTAAAATTTAGACAGCCACTCCAAACGAACAAGCTGCTTTCCCTCCACAGTTACTAGAGGCTAGGCACTTCCTGAGAATTAGTCACACTGCTGCTTTTAACCATCTTGTTTTAAGGCCAGATGACTCATGCTATAAGTATCTAAGTCTTTCTAAATGTAACACCTATCTTTTTGATCACTAAAGGGAGGTGAGATGAATGCCCTCTTTGGTGTAGGGGAATGTGCCTTAAGGAAATTGTGCCTAACCAAAAAACACCATGAATGCTCTGTGCCCTCCAAATTGGAGGGGGTGGTGGTAATTAAAAGCAACAGGTTCATCTTTTTGGGGATGGATAAACTGTAGGATTTAAACAAGGAAAACAGCCTAAGCAGTTTAGCTTTGGAACCACATCATCAGGTTATGGACCCCATGTCCCTAATAACAGAGGTATCAGCACTGTGATTAGGAGATTAAAGGGAATTTAGACCATTGAAAAATTTAAAAGACAAATAATTAAGGAGACTTATTATTATCTTGGTACAAACAAAATGTTTCTAATGGCTTCGGTCCGAAAACTTTCAGCACTGGCAATACACGGCTTGAAGAAATGATGCATGCATGATTATAACCCTAAAAACCGAAATTTTTTTGAAGGTCTACGATTAGGTTATTTGGGGTAGCCTCTGGATCTCGTGTCCAAAGCCTTCCACAGTGTTCTGTTCTCTTTCTCTTTCAGGAATCTCTTGCTTCTGGGTTGCTTCTGACTTTAATTAATGGGAAATAATGATACAAGCTATCTTCTTTCAGAAGGGAGAATGAAAATTATAAGAGGTAAAGAAATACTTTAGACTCAAGGAAGTAGGGATTATGAATTACAGGAAATATACTATTATATTAAACATTCTTTTAAATCAGCATGTTTTGTTTCTTATCAAAGGTTTGCTTTTAGCTCCTAGCTCCACAAACTACCTTTAGAAATGGATGCCAGGACTCTCCATTCTTTTTGTGTTTGTTCATTTTATCGAGGAGTGGAAGAGTAACATTAGAAAACAGGCAAAAATACTGTGCCTCAAAGTGTTCCATAAAAGGTAGCAGAATATCATCACCCCACGGGCAAAAATCTGTACTGATTACATTTAGGCAGATCCACTGACTGCAGTAAGAGTTGGAATCAGTACAACCCAAAAGTTGGCTCCATTTAATATAAGAAGGGAACCTCTTCTGATTTGCACCCATTTCTGTAAAAAGTGGGAATTAGAATAATTGTCTAAATTAGGTTTAGGATAATTTGCTTTTTTGTAGGTATTTTTCATTGGAACAGGCTTTATCTAAATAGAGTCTTTAAACCACAGGGTCTACAGTTCAAACCTCTTGTCAGTGCCACACTTCCATAAAAAACAGTCCTTCAATCAGGATTTTTTCAGTGAAACTTACAGGGTAAGGGTTGGTGATGAGAGGCAGTCTTGCAAAATTTGATGATATTGCGAAGTACTCTAGTAATTTAAAACACACAGCTCAGGAAATGCAAAACTCTTTTATTTAACCTTGAGGTCAGTTTCCTTGAGCATCTGAATTACTGTTGAAGCTGTTAACACATCCTGTGATCAGTTTGGGAAAGAAGTTATTTTCCAGGTGAGTTTTGCTATATAGTCAGGCCAGACTCCTTCTCAGCCCTTTTCGTCCTGAAATCCTGCTGCAGCATAAAAAAAAAAAAAAGAGATTTCTAGATGTTCCATAATTTTAGTTGGGTCAAGAATATCATTAGAGAATCATTCTTGTGGCATTCAGAGATCTTATATCTGAGAAAACTAAGAAGCAGGAGAGCAAAAATGCAACAAAAAGCAAGAGAAGGTTGAACATACTTTTCAATACAGTAAAAACCACAACATAACATAAATTGAGAAAAAAGCAATCATTATCTTTTTGTTTCAATTAAATTTAAATTATGCCTATTATTCACAGAATCACAGAATAGTCAAAGCTGGAAGGTATCTTTGGAGGTCATCTGCTCCAATCCCCCTGCTCAAGTAACCCCACTGCTCAAGTGAGGTTATTTAGAGCCAGTTGCCCAGGCCATGTCCAGATGGCTTCTGAATTTCTCTAAGGGTGGAAACTCCATGATCTCTCCAGGCAACCTGCAGCATTTGTTCACGGAAAAAAATGGATGAAAAGAAAGACTTTGTTCTTTTTTCCTGACAGGTCTTACAAAATTACATCTCACTTCTGTGAATCATCAGCTGCTTCTTTCCCTCTTCTTCTTCATGTTTAATTGATATTGATGACTTAACAGTCTGAAGATACAGGGAAAACTGGTTTTAGTGAACTTCACATATAGTCTAAAGACACTTGTTTCTGAAGAGGGAACACTGTCTCCCACCACACAAAATAATACCTAGTCTATAGCTCTGGAGCCACAAATACAGCTTCAGGGCTTTGCGTGTGTCTCTAACGGAATCCAGAGGAGCTGAGGGCATTCCTCTCTGTGGTTGGGGACTGCAGGAGAACTCTGCTTGTTACAGGAGTGATCCCTGGAACCCATATAAAACAGGACAGGGACAGCTGGGCAAACATGGCACCAGGAAGGACCCCTCCTCATTTCTCTAAGTGGCCAAAATAAGGAAAAGGACAATAAAGAGAGAAAAAGCCACAGTGAAATAAGAATTTGGAGGTTTGGAGACTAGGGAAAATGAATGTTATTAATAGAAACACATTTTATCCTTGCAAACATATACAAAAGAAGGTGGAATTATGCTATCTTAAAGCCTAAAAGACGTTAAGTCTGTGAATTCAGAAATTGTTGACAAACATAAGCACAACTAAAGACATGGTCATGTCAAAGAGGGAAAGGCACAAAGCTGCAGCAGAATACAGGTGCATATTTGGCTTAGGGCATGCCAAAGTGGAGTGGTTGAGATCCACAGTAAAAGGCTGAGCTTTGCACTATGGCATCTTTATGTCCTCTCCAAATCCGATGATCAAAGGTCAATGCATTCTGCTCTTTGATGGTATTTTGTTTAACAGTGAAACTTGAGGAGGACAATTCTTATTATCCCCATTCCTATGTGCAGCTCTATTGTTGAACAATTATTAAAAAAAAAATCAACCAAACCAATACAGAAAAAAACCAAAACAAAAAACCCACCCCCAAAACCCAACAACCCAGCCTAGAATCTAGTGGCAAACAGATAAGAATGTTTTGCTCTCTAGGCTCCTTCTTCTGGCTCTGGACTAGTAGTTTTCTAATAAGCACTAATCATAATCATACTCGTTTCTGTTAACTGAATAATTACTTCAGTGCACAAAGAAATAAAGAGGAAATGCTGAGGAAATGGGAGAAACTCCATTCTTGCTCAAGAATAGAACTAAATTGATATCCCAAGTGAAGCTTAGCATTTTTAAGGTGTGGTGGCAAAAGGAATTGAAAAATTATTCAGTTATTAGTAAATGTATAATATTCAGTATGTTGAGAGATGATAAATGTTTTAGTTGTAATGCATTAGACCCTGTAAATATTTAAACAAATATCCTTCTACAGCTTCTGTGACTCATTTGCCAATAACAGGCATACCTTTTCCACAGTAGCTTCAGTAGACCATAAAAAACTATCTTAAAGCCTAAAAGATGTTAAGTCTGTGAATTCAGGAATTGTTGACAAACATAAGCACAACTAAAGACCTGGTCCTGTCAAAAGGGGAATGGCACAAAACTTCAGCAGAATACAGGTGCATATTTGGCTTAGGGCATGCCAATATTTTTTTTTCCTCTGGTCATAAAAAATAGAAAACAGGTCACTGCTTGAGGAAAAATGAAGTTTTGGGTGCAGCACCTTCTCCTTTCCTTCCCAAGGGCTTAGTATGTGTACAGAGTTAGAGACTTTAGTAATGGTATACCATTTTGGTTTTCTGGTCACTTCTTTCAACTAACAGAGAAGCTAAACAACCAAGCTTGCATGTTTTGTTGGGGTTTTTTTTCTGAAAAAGTTCTCGACAGATTTGATAAATCTTAAAGGATTCAAAAAAGTGCCTTAGAAAGCATCTTTAAAGGCCTGTTATGCTGTGGGGAAATTTACAGTTAATCACTAGCTAGTTTTTGGGGAGTGCTGGGTAGTGTAGCGTGCTCTCCCACAATAGTCAGAAGGAGCTGTGGGTACCTCTGAAAATCAGGTCAGAATTCTTTCAAGCCAGAACTGCCAGACATCAGGTACCAGATTCATTCTTGGGTTTATCATCCTTATGCACAATAAATAGCTTATACCGAGGAATTAATTTGGCCAATGTTTGTTGGTTTGGTTTGGCCCTGTAGTTGTTGAATCCATCTTTCTAACCTGCTGGAGGACTTTCATCTTGATCAGAATTGCCAAGCAGTTACAAAGATATCCCACCACTTGGCTTCCAGGCTGCTGGGCTCCCACTGGGATAAACTGAAACCCATCCTGTCATTTCAGTGGGGGGGACAGGGAGCACAATGACTGCTATAAAAGACATTGATTTCAAAATAAAAGAAAAGAGGGGACCCCTCCTTAAAGAGAACCATGAAATATAAACTGAAAGGGATCCTTTTCACTGCAGATTCCCTCTGCATTGCCTGATTTGCTCGCTATTAATGATCTGAGAGCAAAGTGTTCTTGGCTTAAATGAGTTTCATCCCTGAGCTTTAAACAGTATATCTATCCTTTTACCCACCTCTTCAATCTGTGTTTTCCACTGCTGTATGCAGAAATACATGCATATGTCTTTCTCAACATGGAACAGGGCTGCAATAATAGATTGCTTATTTCTGGATTTCAGCAGCTCTGAAAAAAAATATATACAATGCCTATGAAGAGGAAGCCTACTGTCTAAGGATCTCTATGTTGTTTTATAACAGTTGAACTACAACACAGGGGCAGTATGAGCTCCCCTTATCTCTAGGATGCCTAATGCTTTCAACCACGTTAAAATATCATCCATTTTGTTTGAAAAGTTTACATAACTCTATGGTTTTCAAATAGACTTTGAAATTTGGTGGCAGTGTAGTCTTGGAGTCAAGAAAATGCTTTTTGTGGGAATTATGTAGATCTCTTCAAAACCAGCCAAATTATGAGATATCAAAATCCTGATCTTTTCCGCCTATCAGGTGGCACAGCTCAGTTTTCGTTCAGTACCAAAGTTCCCTGAGATCTCCTAATACTGAATGTACATTTGTCCAAACCCTTAGCCCTGCTGTCAGTATCCAGAACAAATACTCAGATAGGACACACTAAACAGATTCTTCTCTTTGTGCTTCTGCCAGCATTTTCATGGGCATCCAAGAGACCATTCATTCCGGATCTTTTCTCACTGGGATGAATGACTTCTTATTGTATTTTCATGCTGATGGCTAGTTAACCTATGACTGCAGAACCTGCAAAAAGATTCTCATTCCTTTGGGCAGCCAGTGACATCTTGAGATTTTGCTGCTGACTCTCATCCAATCCAAGTATTGGGTACCGGCATACCTTGTGAAAGGTGCTTCTACAGATAAATGCTGCTGTAGTTTGAGTAAGGGACAGGACTTCTGTCAGCTAAAACATGTCAAGGCTACATTTTGTTTAAACAACAAGGCTTTGTTGTTTAAATTGAGAATATTGCTTTCCTCTCTCTCTTAAAGTTGTGGTTGCAGCCTAGAGAACACTGCTGTTACGGAGATACCTCCAGGGTCTGGAGCCCAAGTCCTGTGAGGGGTGGCTGAGGGAGCTGAGGTTGTTTAGCCTGGAGAAAAGGAGGCTAAGGGAGAGCTTATCACTCTCTACAACTTCCTGAAAGGAGGTTGTAGCCAGGTGAGGGTTGGCCTCTTCTCCCAGGTAACAAGTGACAGGATGAAACGGTCCCAAGTTGTGCCGAGGGGGGTTAGGTTAGAATTCAGGAAAGATTTCTTCACCAAATGGGTAGTTAGGCTTTGGAACAGGCTGCCAGGGAAGGTGGTGGAATCACCATCTCTGGAATTGTTCAAAAATGTGTGTATGTGACTTTTATGGACATGGTTTAATGGCAAACATGGTGGCACTAGGTAACAGTTGGACTTCATGAGCATTACAACCTAAATCATTCCATACTTTTCAAAAACTATGTGTGCAGGGAGTTTTAATCTTGACTGCCCATGTCCTGAGGTGGGAAGTTTGTGCAGTCTTATCACAAGGTTGACTTGTAAATCTACAAATGTTAATGAGCAAACAACTAATGAACAATCCTTTTGTAAAATGCAACCGCAGTCTTGCAACTACCTCCTGCAGTACTGAATTTCAGTCTGACTGCAGACAGCTGAAGGAAATATTTCCTTTTCTTTCTTGGAAAAGCACTGCTTTCGCATTTCTCACTTTTTTTTGTTTTCCGTTGCACAGCTGGGGACAACAGATGGACTGAGTTTCTGTGGTTTTCCTGAGAATTCTCAATTCTTCAGTCAGGTACCTTTAAACTTCTTTTTTCTGTAGGATTAAAATACTATTAGTCTTTACAAGCTCTGTGTGTACCTGAGACTATTTATCCTCTACATTACCCATCATTTCACTCTGTACTAGAGGACTGTAAACATAAGTTTATACACAAAGGACACCTTAACAGAACTGAGCGTATCACTTCTAGTTATTTTTGGTCTGCATCTTGAACAACGGATAAGTTTTGCTGCAGTTCGTAAAGAGGTAAGACAGAATTGCATTTAATACTGCTATACATGCAAATAACCATTGCTAACATTAGTTGCTGACAAGAAATAACAATGCGTTTTATTGCAATTCTGTATCTTCCTTTGAAAAGATTCAAAGTTCATCAGCAGAAAAAAAGATGTTTCAAAATTATTATTTCTCACAGGTTTATCAAAAAATCATTGTATTCTCCAGTGTTCAAACACCTTTAGCAGTGGTACAAGAATTTCTAGAGAATGTGCAGCAGGAATTGCTGCTCTCTACAATACTTATTCATTTTTATCTTGTTCTAATGAAGAAAACAGCCAGGAAAATGAAGATTATTGTATTTCCTTTTTCAGGTGTTATCAGAACCTTTTGAAAGCCACTACACTTTTAATAAGTAATTACATCTCCTATTCTTCCAGTTGGTGTTCAACTTTGAATACAATACCTTTTCAAAATAAAACTTCCTCTTTCAAGGCATGAGCTCTTAGTGTATCTAATAACACCATGCCCATAGCAGCAACTGGGGAATCTATTATTTTTTATTACTCCAAAGAGCACCTGTTCATTATTACTTTGATTTTATAATTTAAAAATAATCCAAACGAGCCGTTTGCCCAATGATCCACAATTATTTGACTTCCTTATTAATTTATTATCAAAACTTCTCGAAAACCACGTAAATTACATCTCCCATGCTGTTTTTTATCTACAGATTTATAACCTTCCCAGATCCTGTCAGGTTATATAATGTTTACTTACACTTTGCAGTTTCCATTGGATTGTGAGGAGGCAAGGTAATCATGTTGTTCCAAATCCCTTCTTTGATCATTTTCTTAACATCCAATAACAGCACTGAAGCAGTTTTTAAGATTCTGGATACGACTTGTACTCTGAAGAGTATATTGTTTATACTGTTTAAATCTCAACTTTTTCACAGCTTAATTTCTTAACGTCTCCCATCCTTACCCACTTCAGTGAGTTACATCCACTGATTTTTTCGGATTTCCCAAAGTATCTTCCAGGATAAAATGTACTAAGATTGTTAGTCTATGTGCCTTTGTAATAGTACTATTCTAGAATTTTCTGCTCTCATATTCATATAAAATACTTTATCTGACTTCTCAGTTTGACTAATTTATACCCATTGACATGCTCTTGGTCTTCAGTTAGGTTATGATAAAACTGAAATATGAGGCTACCAGCTATGGTGCTGGAAGACAGATATTTCAGTGGGGGCTTCTCTACTCTCTTTTTTACTATTGGAACAAAGCTAAAGGAGACATGCTGTATCTTTTAAATTAGAGCTAACTAGATGTCTTGACCATTAAACCTATGACATTTAGTTAAAACAGGGTCACAACAACCTGATTTTTAGCCAAGTTCTGATTGAGACTGCTATCCTGTGTTCTGACTCTTTGTTTTCATTAGTGCAAAACTGCACTTTAGCATGCTTTAATTACAGGCTTTAGGAACTGAAGGGGGTACAGGGATTTTGTCTGATTCCTCAGTACAAGCCATATCTTTTTACTCTCACTACCTGCATCACAGTGAGTATCCCTCAGCCTGTGCTGAATGTAATACCTTGTGTTCAACCATACTGCAATTTTCACCAAAACATCTATATTTTTTGTAATAGATACACCAAGAGACTGAGAATCAATTATTTGCATTGCACAAGATTAAGCCACACACTCATGGGCAGCGTAATGGGATCTTTAAGCTACCAGGCTGAAACAAAAGCTTTCAACCTGTATTTATGAACTGAAGATTTTGTTCATCTCTATATTATCCATCAGTTCTTGGCTGGTTTTTTTCCTCCATTTCCTTTAAAGACTGTCTGACCAAGATTAACCTGCCAGATAAATTCCAACACTGCACAACAGAGGATTCTTTTTCAAAAAAACAGTAAAGTGTCAGTTACAGGAAAAATAGCACATGACAATTTTGAAATTTTCATTTCTGATGCAGTTTGTTCACTAGAAAGCTACTGAATGCATTGTACAAATCTGCAATATGTTAAGGCAGGAAAAATTATGAAGAAATGATTTTGAATTTTTTTACAAATCATGTGATTAACAAAAAATTTTTGAAAATGCCAAGGTTTTCTGAACTTTGTTATCATTAGAGGAGGGCCAAAGAGAAGGAAGGAAAAATAACCCAGAACAAAGACAGAGGGAAAAGAGGGGGAAAGAGGAGAAGGAAGGACCAGATACCATCAACTTTATCTGTAATTTATTTTAGCTAAATGTGGGAACAAATGAAAAGCTGTCTGGCTTCTTCCAAGAACCGTGAACGTAAAGATGACATTCCATGCTGCATAAACAGGAAGGAAATACTAAAATGGTATGTAAAAAAAATTAGTAAGGTCATTTTATGGCAGTCCATAGTGACTTAATCCTTTGTGAATTTTCTAGCTTATGTCAATTAAACTAAATAAAGGTTTAATTGGATCAATTAAATAAAATTATTGAAAAAGTGGTGTTTGTCTTATTAGATAACCTATCAAATGGATGTTACAGTACTTTTTTTCTCTATCTTTCCCTTTCTCCCCTGCTCTGATTTTGCATTAAACTAGAAGCCTGAAAAATGTAAAAACTCATCTGTAAGAAAAAACCAAACAAAAAACCAAAAAAAACCAAACCAAACAAAAACCAAAACCAAAACCAAAAAAAAAGACAAAACAAAACAAAAAAAAAAAAAGAAAAAAATTTTAAAAACCCCAGGACCTACAAACAAAGGGATCTGCCAAAGACTTTATGAACGCTCTAGAGAAATTTGTTGTCATGTTTTTGATAGACTAAGGACTTGCTTGGAAGTTCCCCATTGAATGAACTAGCTAACCTAAATCTGACTTAGCTTAAAATTAAAATTTTAATAAAAATTTTAAAATTTGACTTCTAAGTTTTGTCTGGAAAAGTTGATGCAATGCGTGGTATGGCTACAGGAAGAGAGAACTAACATCTGAATTCCACAGTTCCTCCCACGGCTTTTTGGTGGGGAAATTAATTATCAGTTATCCTGGCCTATTTGATTTACTTTCAATCATCTGAGCATTTCAAGCATTTCCAGCTATTGACTGAAAACTTTTTCTAATAGGACATCTTTAAATTTTTTTTTAAATTAACCACTATATATTCAGAAAATCAACAAATATTTCTAAAAGAAATCTTATTAATACAATCTATAGATTCCTATGAAGGTGTGCATCGTAACCTGGAGCATGAAAAATGTCAGGCTATACAGTCTTAAAGCAATGGAAAACTGCCTGTAAGAGGAACCTGTGCTCTAAAAGGTAGGTATAAATAAGGATAAAATTGTGACTAATCCCAGAGACTTTGTGAGAATGAATGCAATTGTTAAAACATTTGGTAGAGGTTATTAAACAAGTGCATGGGTAATGGATTTCAAACACAGTATATTGTATTCCATTTTACCTTTGAGGGGGTTGCCACATACTAATTTGAAATAATAGAGGAGCTTGGTAAAAATATGAGTGACCTTCTGATTTAAGGATGGCAATCCATAGAACAATGCTCCTAGGAACCTCTCAGGAGAAAGGGATTTTTCTTAGGATTTTCCAGTTGCAAACTTTGGCTGAACTCCAAAGAATACTGCCTGCATGCCAACATCTTGGGAGATTAGCTCAGTTATTAGCAACCAACAATCCCATTTTTTGGCTTTCTTCAAATGAGTGACTGGACTGTATAACCCAAATGATAAGTCTCCTCTTTAATAATGATAATGTTCTTGTGAGAAATAAATAATAATAAATGACCTAACTAGGGATTAAATTAAGGTCTTTTGGCTGCTATTCTGTCAACCAAACCGTTAAAACATACATCTGAGTTAACGTTTGCTTTGTTGATATAATTCACCAAGCCTTTAACTTCAGATGAAGTTTGCAAGAGAGCCTGATGTCTCAGCATAGCTTGCTCAGGAAGATGAAGAAATAACAAACCACATCAACATAAATAAACCATTTAAAGAGAGTTTAGGCCTCCCCTCCTGCCTCATTTATTAAATGTAATTATATATTCTATAATATAGGAGTATAGGAATATTAGGTTCTCAAGGATGTTCACAGTTGAATGTTCATTTGCATAAAAATAGTATCTGAATTAAAGGCAAAATAATTTTTCCTCATATTCTTTCAATTTGGACAGGAATAGGTTTAACTAGAGGAGCTCTTTTTATGCCCAGAATTAGATTAACAATTGAACTAAATAAAATTTGTAAAATCCAATAATTTATACTTTATATATGGGGTAGATAAAGAGTATTCCTGTGGGATGTGTAGGAGTTTCACTGATTATCCATGTCTTCTTCTCCGCGACATCTTAGTTATATGCATGTGCTACGCACAGGTCATCACAGAGTCATTTAGACATAGCAAAGTTCTTTGTAGACAAACCCTAAGCAGACAAACAGAAAAGCCTTCTTCAAAAACCTCTTTTGAATGGGCCTGAATGATCTGATGATCTGGGCTAGAAGAGGAAGGAAGCAAAACTTCCAGTCAGCTGCTAAGTAACGGCCAGCATGCCACACGTGGTTCATGGTGCCCATGGAATCAGGACTGCCCTGCACACCATCAGGTGGAGTCAGTGTTACCATTGCACTGCGTCTTGCTATGGGCAGGGTCAGTCACATTGCATGTGACACCAGGGGTACAATACCTGCTGAACAATCATATGTAGTGAAGGAGCTCACACTTTAGCTCTCTCTGGGAAAGCTGTCTAATGCAACCACTTAAAATCCCAGCAATTTGGGAGGTAAACTTCAGCATCTCATTTGTGCCGAATTCCATTATATTCTCCTCTACAGGTATCAGAGGATCTCAAATACAAATGGGAATTGGATTCGCTATTTCTTTTGCACCTCGCAGCACAACTGGCCCTAATTCCTATTTAGATCTTCTTTGTCCTCTTCTGCTACTTTTTCCCTGCTGTCTCACGAGTCTGAATTAGTCAGCCAGGACAAATCTAATCTTGTGACACTTTGCTGTGATTAGTTTGGCAAGGTGCAAACCACTCCCAAGCAGTACAACCTTGGTTAATAAAACCCTATCTGTTTTCCATATACTAGCCAAAGAGAAAGTAAGAGCCAGCCAGGCTGTAGAGCCAGCAGAAGAAAGCTGCTGAATGGCTAAGGGGCTTGTGTGCCATATGCTATACCTGCAGTGCTTCAGCAACTGAACAGAACTGCAGCATCAGGGTTCAAAATTTTTATTATTTACCTGTGGTGGTTCCTTTTTCTTGACCTCCATATATGCCTCAACCTTAAAAAAAAGGATGGAAAAATCTCACCGAGATAACATGCTAATATATTTTATTCGGTTTAAAGAAAAGATCCATTTGTGTTACTAAGACACATTCAGGTAAGGTTATCCCTCACAAAAGAATTAATACGAGTACTGTGAGGAGGAAGAGGACAGCAACATGTGGAATAAATCAATATCAAGTCCAAAAGTGCTTTTTTAACATCTCTGTATGCATGAGAGTATTTATTGGGCTATATAAAGCAGTCTTTTTCCTCTGCTCTCTTTCCCTTGAGGGTTAAGTCATTTCCTCAAGGATTGTCAGGAAGATGCTTCCTTCCCTTTACAGCTGAACCCTCTATCAGGGTAGCCTTGTTCTGGGAGAGTGTTGCTACAAACTTGCCCAATTAGCATTTTACACCCCCTCACAACGTACCTAGACCTAGTACTATTTCAAAGGCTTCAGGAAAACAGTCCCATAACAAAACCATCTCTCCTTACAGGAGGGTCAGCATGGGGCTTCTGCACAGCAGTGGACAAAAAAAATCAGCATGAGATAGTGTTTTACAATTTTCAACTTTTTTTTTTTTGTTAAATGGGAACATAGAAGAAGGCTTAAGACACACATTGGGTAGACAGCACTAACAGCAAGCAAGAGCTGTTGACCAAATGGATAAACTCCCTCTGTCCATTAGACACTTGCAAGATCTTCCAAATTTCAGGTAGCCAACCATCAAGAACCCACTTCCTTCCCTTCAAAACTGAACTAAGTTCACCAGAAGAATTTCCTTCCCTTCTAGTGTGACTCCCTGTCCTCTAAGGCAAAGCCTTTTTATAGCAGCAGCTGCAATTGCACACAGCTGGTCAGCTTCCTGCCCCTCCTTGGGGCTGCAGTTAACTCCTTCCCTGCCTCTCAGTGTGTGTGGATTCTATATGGCTTCTCACTGTCCTTAGCACTGCCCTGCTCTTCATGCTTATCTGAGCTTTCACAAACTCTGACTGCACCACCGTATTTTTATCTCCTACCTAAAGACTCTGAGCAGATTCCCTCATAATTTAACTTGCTTGATAAAAAAACCAACTTCTCCCATTGAATTTACTCCTTGCTTTTAAAGACTGAACTTGGGAAAGAAAGGCATAAATGATGGAAGATTTGACTATGTAATGATGCTTTCCAGAAAGGCACTGGCACCTGGCTGCAATGTGTCAATACCTCCCAGAGTGTTGCTGTGCAACCGGGACTCCAGAGGCACCGGCAGGGTCAGTTCAGTCCAGTCGAATCACTGACATGCATATGCATGCCCTTGTATACATCTGGAACGTCAGTCTTCAATAAGTGGTTTAAGGAACAGAATATCTTCAAAGGTGTTATTAGGGATCATTAAAACCCGAGCTGTGGAAAGACTGACGTTTTCAAGGGAAACCGTTTGCAAATTCACTGGAATATATCTGAGAAATGTCTCCACTTGTAAAAAGAAGCATAGCCTCTACATTTTTCATGTTCCTATTCTGCTTAAATTTTCAAAACTACCAGTTCACTTTTGGGCAGAAATACCGTCCATTCCAATCTGGTGATCAATTTATTTTAAAGGCATAGCTAATTGGAAAAAAATTAGATGAGTAGCCGAGTACTTTTTTTCTAAAGCTATCAACAAGAAAGCAGCCTCACATTTGTACCTCTGACCCCAGTAGTGCAAACAGTCAAACATCTGATAGCTCCTATGAACGTGGGTAGTGAGAACTCTCCACACAGTGTCCTTTGAGCATATGCAATTCCAGGAAGCCTGAGCTAATTTATCACCTTAATATCTCAAAAAATCTGGGCCTGAGTGTCTGTAAAAGGGTGACTATATTAAAACATGTAACTTATATTTATTAAAAGATATTGTTTGTAGGCACAAGCTCTTAAAACAACCAAATAAATTTTCACAATTACATAATAGAGCCAAATTTGAGTTTGTTATTAGACAGTGAAATCTGTACTTTATTGCACCTAAAAGGGGAAAAAAGTCTAAAAACAACACTTAATTATCTGCTGGTTATTTCCAGACACACAAAGTGCTGAGGTTTTGTCCTTCTTAAGAAGATTATCTTCGCTTTTTCCTCTGGAATGCATGTAAAACAGCTCTTGCCTTGCTGCAAGCTTTAGGGAAAAAGTTCACTGCTAAATTACCTGTTGTCCTGGGACTTAACATTTTGCAATAAGCTGCTGAAATTGCATTTTAATAAGGAGTCTTGACCTGTATTTTGTATTTCCCTTCAAGGCTCTACAAGCCATTTTTCTTATGGAGGTCCTGACCTGAGAAGCTCAACCTGGATAACCACAGCCAGAGAGGGATAAAACGCAACACCTAGGAGATTTCAGTAAACAGTAAAACCATTCCAACTTAATCTGTGCTAAAATGCTTGGAATGTGAGAGCCACCGATGATGCCCCTTGTCTGTGTGTCTGACTGAATCCTTTCTTTTCTGGGAAGAAAGCAGAGCCTGGGAACTAGGCCAAATGTCTGCCACTTACCTTAAATTGATCGTGCACTTTAAGATTAAAAACACTGAAAACTGCAACACCACGAAAACAAGGCTTCCTTCACATTAAATGCAAAATGCAACATTGGGCTTGCTGTGATCTTTTTTTCCATTTTGCTCAGTGTGCAGTTTTTCCATTTATGCTCAAAGGTAGAAGCCAACAGTCACAGCATCTTGGCCAAGTATTCATTAAGGTTTATATAAAAAGAAATTTATGGTTATTTAGGAGTTGGCACAAAAGCACGTTGTTGCTGGAGAAGAAATATAGTTTTGAAACAGTCTGAAACACTGGATGCCTTATTTGAAGTAAGAGCTATATTCTATCTTTGCCTGTTGTAGTTAAAGAAGTATTGAAGTATGTGATTGGGAGAATCGGCAGGTAAATTTCTCAGTGGTTTTATGTACTGTAAACATTTAGTCAATTCAAGAATTTACTTTGTTCTGCAAGAATTATTTCATTGCTGCAATAAAGATAAGTGTAGAGATAAAATAATGGAACAAAGTCATCATTCATTGAAGCAGGTGCATCTACATGAGATTAGTTTTTTTCCTCTGTCTTTTCTGGAAGAATTGATTAAAACAAAACAGTACCAAAAGCCCATTTGGCAGAAAAAATTAAGGTTGGATTCATACTCAAATATGGATATTCCCAGATGATAGTACTGCCAAAGTCTAGTAGAATGGTACTTTGTCTTGTAGATTTAGCATCACTTCCTGAACTTAAACAAGAAAATCAAAGAAGACACATTTAAATCAAAATTATTGAGTCTATATTTTGATTTTTCTTTGTGTGGAGGTAGCTAGAAATACTTTCTCTCTAACTCATGTTGGCAGAAGTGCCAATATGAAACCTGTAATTTCATCTGTTGTCAGTGCTGGATGCTTTAATTAAATTATTCAGTTTCTCTCTGCTGTATCTTGACACAGTGATAAAAACCACCGTCATGTAAGACAATGGTTATTCATGTAACATCACAACGCTGGTGCTGTGCATCTGCAGCCAGTCCTGTGGGAGCATCACTGAGCTTGTGCCGGCTGGGCTGTGGTGTCTGTACCAGCTCCCTGGGGACCACCCTGAGCGCTCACTCACAGGGGCCCAGGGCAAAGGCAGGGGGAGTGTGCTCCCGCTCTGTCGCTGCTGTGTGCCTGCCAGCAGCTGGATTTTCTCCTTTCTCTCTTGGGGGAGTAATTTGCTTGTTTTTAATCATTCTCTTCTAATTTTAAGGTCAGAGCAAGCAGAAAAGACATGTGACTTTCTGGCCATGGATGTCTTAGAAGCTGTAAGATGCTGGCCCTCCGATGAGGTGGCCTAACTAGGGGGAGATCAGCCAGCTAAAGGAGGCCAAAAGGAAAACAGAGAAATATACTCCCGTGGAGGCAGATTAGATTGGTTAAGAGAAGAAAAGCTCATGTTAGTTTTACAAAACCTAATACTCAAGAGTGTCTGATTTTAGATTTGTCTCTATGTATTTCTGCTGGTGTGGCAACCTCTGAAGTCACTGAGCAGTACGGCCATGGCACAGGAGGACAGACAGTTCCAAGGCCTGGAGATCTCCACTCATAACTGCACAGCCATCTGGGAGCAGCAGGAGCACAGACATCTCTCCCCTGAACCTTGAGGAATTATTTTGGTGCCTTTTTGCCCCCTACATGAAAGAAGTCAAAAGCAAAAGAAAGCAACCATTGCTCCAAAGAATTTATAAAATAAACTTATAATGGTAGCATCAATTTCCTTTTTTTGGAAATGCAGCCAGTAACCTTGGAGACCTTTTTCTGTTTTCCTCCAAGATAATATATAAGCCCACTCGTGGATTTATAAGCTACATAGAATGCCTCTAGTGAGAAAGTGTCACCTGAAAGACAGAAAGCAATGAAGACTATGTACCTCAGTATACATCCTGGGGTGTGGAGATCCCTCAGAAATACACAAGGCCATTGGGTTAATCAATGGTCTCACTAAATGCATAGCCAAAGAGGTGGACTATGGAAAATATTGGGAGTATTGCTTCTGGAAATCTGTGGGTTTGAAATTCCTGAGCCACATAATGTATTTTCATCATAGATTTTCTGTAGGGGCTTTTTGAAACCTTTTAGACTTTTGGTACTTTAAGCATCCTTGGATAATGAGCCGTGTGATGTAATTACATGCTTTATATTCCTTTTGTTTGTTTTAAATCTGCTGTCTGAGAATTTTATCTGGTAATTCTTTATTCTTAAAATAGGTGTAAATGGGAAAGTTACTGTTCTTACGCATCCTCTCCTTTCACTACCCTCTGAATTTCTACTCTACCGTGCATAAATTGCTCTTCACCAGGTCTAAAAATCCCAATCTGAGTAATGCTTCCATGCAGAGAAGTCTTTCTCTACTCTGATTATCGATATTGTATCCCTGTGCCTCTTCTAGTTATGCCATAAATATTTAGAGAAGACTTCCCAGAACAGTAAACAATACTCACATTTTTTTGGCGCAGGATGATAACATAGTAGCATAATGTTGTTTTCCCACTTTATCCTTGCTTTATTTCCCAACATGCTTTTATGGGTTCGTTGTTGGTTTTTCTTGAGACATCTTAGGCATGGAACCAACATCTTCGGAGAACTAATCAAAATAAGTCCAATATTTCTCTTTTCAGTGCCCTTTTTAGTGCACAGTTACTTTATCAAGTAATATCCCAAGGACCTTCTTTTTTTCCTTTTTGTATTACAGCTCCGTAGAGACTCCAGGTAGTGAAAACTATTTACTCATATCTTTGTCCCCTAATTGCTAATTACTTTTTTAATTCATGGAACAACCTTCCTCCAAAGGCATTTAGAATAATTTCTGTTGAGGAGCGTTCTCAAAGACTTTCTGGAAGTTCAGTGAAGCTGTATAAACCATCAGAGCTTTTCTATAATAGAGTCTGGCAAAAATCTTCAATAGCCAGAAGAGGTGTGATTTTTCTGCAAAAGGTTTGTCCAAGTCCCTTCTGATAGCTTCTAATATATTTTAATTCAATATTTTCATGCCCTTTTTCTGGTGCAGAAGGAGCATTTGTTCAAATTTTACTAAAACAATTTTAAAAATTGAAACATTTTCAATGCCAGCTTTAGTTCCTTTAATTTAGTTTGTTGTTGGTTGAACTTAAGTGATGGCACAGCTAAATAGCACATCTCATAGTTCAGCAACATCTGGTTCTGGTGATTTGTTCCTGTTTATTGGATAGATTTGTTTGAAACTTCTGCTGACATGTCAATTTGATACAGTGCCTCAAATTCTTCCTTTCTGAAGAAAGGCTGTGTGGATTTTCCCTAAGGCTCTTTGTGATGAATATCAATACAATAACTCATTTAGCAACTTTGCCATGGATGTATCTTTCTCAAGTGCTTATTTTAAATTGTGATCACCTATTTGGCAGGGTCTGACAGGCTTCCTGCTTCTGATATATTTGAAAAAGGTTTGTATTCCTAGTTATTATCCACTCCACTAGCTATTCCTCAAAATAATCTGACCTGGTTTCTTATGGCTTTATTTGCCCAATCTTGCATACTCCAAGGTTTTCCTTACCTGAACACAACTTTCACTTTTTGCAGGACCAACCGCTCTCTTTAAATTTCTAGTACTCTCATCTACTGGTTAAATACAGTGATTTTGTGGGGTAGGGTCAGTCAGGCTCTTTGTATGACTGTTCAAAAATCTCCTTGGATTGATACTGTTCAATAACATTGAGATTGTAATATGATGTGAGTAAACAATCCTCATGTCACATGCAAATATTTTACCCTTTTAGATTACAGGTTTTGATTTTATTTTCAGAAGTGCCCTCAATTTAATGAAATGTTATTGAAGAGGGTAGCATATCTTTCAGGTCCCTTTTGACTCAGATTGTTCTGTGATTCTGTGAAACTTTCAGTCTTGCTGCCGAAAGGGTTTTGAATTAAAAAATGTTATCCCTCCTCTCCTGTGGGTTCTTATTGGTCCTCTTTGTACTGCTTAGAACTACATCAAGAGTTGCCTTTTCTCTATGAATTGCTAATTAGTTGGTCTCAGAGGGCTACAAAAAATCCGGTCTCTGCACTGTAACCTTTCTTACACAATCTACATGGATATAAATAAGCTCTGCAGTTATTACCGTGGTTTTTGTTCAGTTGGCTCCCTTGTCTCCCTTGTGTCTCCCTCCAGTGTCACAGTCATTTTTCCTCTCTGAGCTGGGTGACGGGTGGGAATAACCTGATGTTATACACTTAATATTTCACTCTTGTGGCTTTCACCAGTTTCTGCCTTCTACCTGTTTTTTTAATATCTTAATTTATTATTTGGTATTTCAGCTCATTCAGCTATTGTTAAACTTGTAGCATATGTTTAGAAATCCATATAACTTCCTTGTTAGCCTGCATGTCTGTTTTTACATCCTCTGCTTAAAGAATACTTTACTTGAAGCTCGTCTTTGCTGCTTTCTTTTTCAGTTGTATCAACTTCTGTTCTATATTTTATTTAAGGATACAGGGGTTTATAACTTCCTATCTAGAGGATGCAGAATTTCAAAATCTCCCTCACTTGCCAGCTTCCTTTCAAACTTAAAAATTACCATTTGACCTTTTCTATTTTTAGTGTCAGCAGCCTGATTTTAGTTTAAATGAAGATTACCCTTCCGGCTCGATTTATTTTAAAAATCCCCTCAGAAATCAATCCCTTCTTTCATTGATTACTTTTACTGCCATGCACTGAAACTTTGTTTGCTGTTTTTCCTGGTCGCGTTGATGGTGAGAAAGAACCACTGCCACGATGCCAAGCACCTCAGAAGGAGGTACCAGAATTGCTTTCCAGATGTTGTAAGGTTTGAAAATTAGTTAACACCTTTGAAATTTGTATTTGGAATCCGTGGATTTTTTTTTTTTTCATCTATGATGTTCAATTGCTAGGGTTTAAAATCTACTAAAACCTAATAGAGCAGAGTTTAAGCTCTGTAATTTTTTCTTTCACAATGCTAAGTTGTACTCTTAGCATATGTATTGGTTTTGCATGGCCTGGCTTTTGGTAGTGGGGTTAGAAATGGTGGTAACGCCTCTGTGATAACATATTTAAGAATGTTCTTAAATATATAAAGATGTTCTATATTACCGTGATTTCTAGTTGGCCCAGCCTTGGCCAGCAGCACATTTGTCTTTGGAGCCATCAGGGATTGGCTCTGCCAGACACGGTGGAAGCTTCTACCAGCTTCTCACAGAAGCCACCTCTGTGGCAACCCTGCTACCAGAAACCAGGCTGTGCAAAACCAATACAGCATTATATCAACATTTGACCAAACCTGGAGCCTACAACCTCTGCCTGAAATTAATTGTTAAAACATAAATGCTTCTGAAACTGGCTAAGATGTAGAACTAGAATCAGAATTTATCTCCACAGGATCTAAAAATTTGTTTAACTCTGAAATTTAATTTAGTGTAAATAATTTCCTAAGTCAGAGACTACATTTTGAAATCAGAGGTCACTAAGGGGTTTAGCTGGAAACTTCTAGTTTATGAGTAGCTAAACTACAAGTTCACCTAGGGTGCCTTAGGAAGTTGAAAGAGAAAATACTTGAATCCATGAACAGGGAACACTGTGTAGGTGAATATGCAAATATAATGTCCCAGTTCACTTTTGCCTTTGCCCCTTGCCCTACTAAAAGTGAAACTAATGCAGTATTTTTGAAAGCACAAAAGTTAAATATCTGTTCACTAAATGTTAATTAGAATTGTATCCCATATGTGTCTTGAGCCTCTGACATACTTCCTCTTAGACTCTAAAGTGACTGATGTGCTTTTGAAAATGTTACCCAGATGTCATTTTTTTTCTTAAATAATATTATATATGAAAAAAGTAATAATTCAGTCTCAGAATTATACTCCTGAGATGTAAGCAGAAGTACAGCAATCCAGGAGCTCAGAAAAATCAAAGGATGTGGATATCCCAAGAACACAAGAAAGAGATCCCAGGAAAAAGAAGAAATCTTCTGATCTCATCAGTTTTCTATCAGTAACTTAAATTTTTAGTGATTATCAAGGACCTTGTAAATCATTCTTTGTGATTGGATCTACCTCCAGAAAGTTACCTGCAAAGAAGCAGTCACAAAAATGATCAGAAAAATGATCAGAAAAATGTTATTTGCTTAAATAAGGAGCATATACCTTCTTAAACAAAAATCCAGAAGAAATAAAGCATGGCTTTATTTTACGTAGCAAAGCACTAAGCACTACGAACAATAGGAGGTTTTTTATGTTTGATTTTTTTTAAAGGTCACATTTTAAAACTAAATTTAAAAGTAGAAGAGGAGATAGAAAAAGGAGAACAAACATTATTATAGCTCCTAATACAGAGTAAACCAGCAGATAACGCGCAGTTTCTGCATCATTTTCTATGGGCAAAAATGAATGTCTTTGGGTTCAGGACTAGACCTTTTGGACTTTTAACGTTAGACTTAAGCTAGCTTATCAAACTAAAAAAAAAAAAAATGAGCAGCATTCTTCTCCAACACCATTATCCTTTGAATCCTGAAATTTGGAACAAAATGGTTATCTTCTACCTTGGAAATGAAAGAGATGGTCCTATGTGACAAGCATTTAATTGCAAAATACCAATAGCTGTCACCTTTAACACTTTCCTTGTGTGAGCTGTGGAGAGGAAGGAAAGATGAATATTGAAAAAGAATCTGGCAGGCTCCGGAAGTCTCTTTGATTTATCCCTGCTTAAAATTGGCTTTAGGAAAAGGAGTGCCCTGTACCTGCCTTGAGAAAAAGGTAAAGCTAGCTAAAAGAAAACTTGCTATATGCAAGAAACTAGTGTTTTTCACTAAAATTATCTATCTGGAGAGAGTGATGAAGCTAATTTTCTTCCTATTTTGGAGAAAGTTGGCCAGGAAAGTAATGAAGGTAGGAAAGCTCATCCAGCCCTCTTCAAAAACAAACCCTCTGAAATAGGGTAAAGCTGGGGCTGTCCTGTGTTTTTCCCAAATGTTTTGCTGACATATGTCTAGCCTAGTGTGATCATGCCATGTTTCACTGAATTAATCAGCTAGAATGACATGAATCATAATAAGAATTGACAGCCTACTCTGTTTTCTTTGTACAGGCTTCAAAATTCGCAATGAGCACCACTCAGAAGCAGTGGATTGAAATCACACTCAGATTTTGGACAGTCATGAACATGAACAATTAAACACACAAAATGGACTTTCAGAATGAATCTGAACAGTGAACCAATTCTTCCCATTTTCCCAACACTGAATGGAGTTCTAGACACTCATGATGTAAATGTTATTCTCTAGATAGGCCAAAAATGAAGCAACACCAGAGAGAAGTAAGAAAAATATTCTGTCTACTTTCTAACTCTTGTGTCTTCCAAAGTAATATGAAGGTAGATCATGGCATATTCAAATTGGATATGAGCAAAAGTTTGGAAACAGTACAGATTTTTGTTTAAGAGTGGGCAGCCTCTTGAATTGTGTGCCTTTGTAAAGCTCCAAAATTATCTTATTTGTTTATTTACATGAATTCTTAAAATCAAACCTTGTTAGCTCTAGAATAAGAAATATTTTTACATTAAGTACAACAAAAACTTTAACTGACTTCTTCCATTACAAAGACATGATTGAAATGGATCCAGAACAAAACCAGTCCTACATCTGGGCCTCTTTATCACTGTGAAGTTATTTATTAAAAAATCATAAAAAGAATCATTCCTCAAAGCAGCATTAGATAGACACGTCTCATCAGCACCAGGTGTTGTCTAACCTGTTTTTTCATTCAACAACAGGGATTCACATTTTCCAGGACAATCTACACTAGTGCTTCCACAAGATTTGAATTTTTTAACTTCCCTTGTTAGAGTTTTTTTCACTTCCCTTAAGTCAGAATTTGTTCCAGCTCTGTCTGTAAACTATGCTTTAAGCCCTCTTTTAGGTCATCTTTGTCTTTAGACATCCTTCTATAAAGCTATGAGGTACCAGTAACTCTTCACACTTAAACCTTCCTCAGAATATAGCCCTCCCAGAGGTCTTCCCCACACTAGCCTGCACATTCTCCAGACAGGCTTGTTAACAACCAGTGAGACAAAACTAAGTTAATTGTAACAAAGTGAAGACTGCAGAATTAATGAGCTATGCTATTTAATTCTCCCTCTTTTGGTGATTCAATGTTAGCTCACCTTGTTTCCTTGTAATCTCTAGCATATACAAACACCCACTTCAGACTGTTGGCTGCTCTGGACAAGGAAATTATTTTCTTCTCTGTAAATCCCTCAGTTATTGTTGTCACTTTCCAGTGACAGGAGTAATGAAAACCACACATTTCATTTATATTGTTATGGGCTCTTTCTCCTTTCTCTGAAGTGTTGGGGGATGTGACTTGAAATTTGTGTGGCCAGGTGGCCAAGAAGGCCAATGGAATCCTGGCTTGTATAGTGCAGCCAGCAGGACCAGGGAAGTGACTGTGCCCCTGTATTCAGCACTGCCAAGGCCATACCTCGAATACTGGGCTCACTTTTGGGCCCCTTACTACAGGGAAGACATCGAGGAGTGAGTCCAGAGAAGGGCAATGGAGCTGGTGAAGGGTCTGGAGTGCAAGTCCTATGAGGAAAGGCTGAAGGGTTGTTTAGCCTGGAGAAAAGGAGGCTCAGGGGAGACCTTATCACTCTCTACAACTCCCTGAAAGGAAGTTGTAGAGAGGTGGGGGTCAGTCTCTTCTCGCAGGTATCAAGTGACAGGACCAGCGGAATTGGCCCTAAGCTAAGCCAGGAAAAGTTTAGATAAGAATTTAAAATAAAAATTTCATTGACAGGGTTGAAAAGCATTGAAACAGACTGCCCGAAGAAGTGCTAGAGACACCACCTCTGGAAGTGTTCAAAAAATGTGCGGATATGACACTTGAGGACATGGTTTATGGTGAACATGGTGGTAGCGCTAAGATGAGGGTAGGACTTAATGATCTTAAAGGTCTTTTACAACCTTAATGATTCTATGATTCTATGATTCTATGAGAATGCAGAGAAGAAGCCTAGATAGCTGTGCTGGAG
Organism: Falcunculus frontatus; assembly: GCA_013398115.1. Lineage (NCBI taxonomy): Eukaryota > Metazoa > Chordata > Aves > Passeriformes > Falcunculus > Falcunculus frontatus. Next base: position 36,658 of record VZRV01004286.1, read on the forward strand.
GTGAGGTTACCTGAACTGTGCTTTGGAGGATTCTGAATGCATTTGGTGTGGTTGGATTTTTCTTTCAAATATCTTAGTTCCAAATTTTAGAGAAACAACACACTTTTACCCTTGTCATGTTCACAATAGTAACCCTACAGTATGACGGTCAAATCTCAGGGGAAAGTCAAAACACAATGTCCATTGCTGCCTGGAAGCTTTTGCAAAAGCCCGTGACGACCCACCTGCAATATAATACGATGACTCTGAGAGACCTGCGCTGGAAAAGGCTGTCAACATAAATACATAAAAGCAAGGAAGATGTATCTGTCAAGTAGATTTACTATGTTCAATAAAGCAAATAGGAAACTTATGTTTTTAAATTTGTTGATCCATGCAAGTAAGATTTCCTTGCATGGCCTATTTCTAATCTAAGATAGAAAAGAACTATCAATAAAGTAGGAAGAACTGCACAGCAAAAAATATTTTGTTAATGATATATCACTGGTGATACAATTACATGCATTGTTTTAGTACATGATTAAATGAGTAAACAATTATAGCCATTTTGAACTGGCAAATTTCCTTGGTCACCAGTATCCCTTCAAAGAAACTCTGGCTGATAAAATGTCAGTAAAGTGCTGCTGCTCAGGCATATCAGATTGCACTTGATTACTTAAAAAAATATTTGCAGTTGTGGTTTGACATACAATAAAATAATATTACAAAGGAGACCGGTTTTCTCTTTGTTAGCAGCAGCTGCAGATATTAAATCAGCTGCTCCAAGAAGAGCATAGCTCACAGAGCACTTCAGCTCATTTTTCTCTACCCAACTGTTTGAATATAGAGTATTTGAACTAACTTATTTAAAACCTTTGAGGTTTTTACACTTGATAGAAAGAGCAAAGAATGAGGTGACATGTAAAGTAGATCTGGGATCATCAAGGTTCAAAAAATTAAACTGTTTTAATAAAGTGCCCAATTAAAAAAAAATCACACTTTTTGGGCCATGGTCATCTTCCTCCACTCTTTTGTAAAACAATGCTTTCTCCACCAATCTAAATTGAACTGCAGTGTATTTTGTAAGTGACAAAGCACATGTCTTCTGATAGACCTGAAAATGAAAATTAAAATTGTCAGTGTCTCATTTTTAATGTGGTTTGCATTTTTCATCCATTTGTGACAAAAATACAGAAGGCTGGCTTAACAAAGATGAGCAATTTGATTTAATGCCAAAGCAATAGCAACACAATTATATTAAAACACACTTTTGCAAATAAGCACATGCAGCTTTTCAGTTTCTTTCTCTTAAGATCCTTTCTGTGCTTAGATTAACTTTTTTCTATGATGTGTGACTGTGGACTGGAAGACAGCTGTGAAGACTTTCTGTTCCAGGTCACAGAGTTGTGTGTAGCACAGCACAATTTCAACGGAAAGCTACTACTATCTAATGAGCACACAGCAGCAAAATAAAATATGTGTTTCAGTCCAAGCATCCACATCACAAACCCACACATATGCTGGCAATCCTCTCTGTGTTAAAATCCAAAAACAGGCATGGAATTTCAGGTGGTTTTACTCCTCAGAAATAGCTCAACCTTTCAGGTGTGAGGGATGTTAAAAATATAATACAGAAAGGTTTACTGACTCATTTAGTCAGTTTATGTACACATAGACAGCAGCAGAGCCGAGTGAATACTGCAAGGAGTACTTAAGTGGAGCTCTTTACATTCTGAACACCTCTTTATTTGTGCTGCTACCCAGGCACTTTTGGGGGGTCTGTCAGTTTGTTTCTCTCCTGGATAGGAGGAGTGGGGTCCAAAGGGCTAATCAACACAAGGAAATACTGCAAAACATGAGGTGAACCTCCTCCCAGTGAGCAGCAGTAATGAATTTCAACTACCATGCAGAGACTGATGGTATTTATCACACCTAACTTCAGCCATTTCAGAGCTGTGCCTGGCTGTAGCAAGGCATCTAAAGTCCTTTTATAGGCACCTAGAGTCCTTCTACATTCAGTGCACAAACATGAGTAACTCCTGAATGTGGTTTATTCAGCCCACCTTACACTATTACCTTAGGGGGCTTCTTTCTCTCCACTCACCAGAGAGAAAGTGTTTAGGATGAGCTTGGACTAGACACAACTCCTAGGTGGCTAAATGTAGATGTGGTGAGCCCTATATACCCAGACAAATGTATTCCAAAAAGAGCATTCCAGTTACTAATCTGATTTTAAAAGTTTGATGTAACTCAAATCTAAAGCAGCAATCTGGGGTCAGGGTGATCAGTTTGGTGGTTTGACAAGCAGGTGCAGTGTTAGACTGGAAATAAGGACAATAACCCCTGTTCTGTAGGGAGTGACAGCAAGTTTATAATTTTATAGTTCCCGACCATGTGCACATGTAAAATGATGCCTTCATTATCTAAACCAATAATTAGGCCAGACAATCCCACTCTCACAGAGATTTAATACATAGAATCATCAGGATATGATCCATTATGTTCTTAAAAAAAGAATTCTTTTTTAGAGATGATATTTTATTTGTCTCTATCATTTTCTGTAGCATTACTATGCAACATTTTGTGTAACATTATTGGAACCCTCAGGTCCTTTAAAAGTGAGAGATACTGGGAGGATGGAGGTATACTCTAGGAACCAAAAGGTCCTGCTACAACACTTCTACAAAGTGCTTTTACCAATCTTTCCCTCTTTTTTTTCCTGCACCTATGCCAGGAACATGTTTTGTAGCTTCATTACAAAACAACAATATTATTATTCAGCTATGGAGCATATAGTGTCCCTCCTACATGAAGCTAAATGATTTTTAATCCACAGGTTGACTTTTCAGTGCCTAGCTCTAAAAAGCTTCTTTTTTATCCTGTTGTTGGGATAGATGTAGAAGTCACTTGGCACAAGCATGTGCACCTCCTTGTTCAAATTGCTGATGAGGAGCTCCAAGTAAAGAATGATATTATCTCTCCTCTCTTTTCTTAGAATAAATGAGGAAAAGGACCGGAATCTTTCCAATTGTACACAACATAAACTTGTATTCTATATATCCTAAGCAGCACTATAGAGTTGTACAGTTCAAAGAGTGAATGAATCCTATACAACTTTTTAACGGAGTTATTTTTCAGCATACTACCACACTGTAAAGCTCTGATCTGTGCTTCCTCCAGCTTTTTATTCTAAATAAAATACTCTATGATTCTAGTTTTCACTTTGCTTCTTATGCTTCTCTTCTAAATGCTCTTCTACCCCTAACTAGATAATATTTAACTTTTTGAGGTTTTTCTTCTCCCCCCCCCCCCCCCCCTTATTTCTCAGTTCTTTGAGTTTTACACACATCTTTTAGAAGTGTTGAAGTGTCTCTTGGAAGTGTTAGGGGGCCCTAGCAAGAAGGAGGAATCCAAGCTGAAGGTCCTCCCTGAAGAAGAGAGAGCAATGTTTGCAGCCATTTAATGAATGGACTACATCATGTGGAGGACATTGAAAGAGATGTTTGAAGCTAATGAATGGTGTGGATCTAGATCAAAGGAAAGCAGGACATTTTTTGTGTTTCTTGGAAGGTACTCCAAGTGGTGGGCATAGAAATGAGATTTCTCAGTGTGAATCCTGTACAAATCATTAGGAAACGAAGTTTATTTCAGTTTCTTTTTTAAAAGCCAGGAGGAGTCTTATGGGAGGGCTGAAACTGAGTCCTAAGATCACATCCTCACTACAGGGCAGGAGCACGAGAAAACGTGGTAAGTGCTGCAAACTCAGATTTCGTCTGTGGCCCCGGCAGCTGTATTAATGATGTATTGGACAGACATGCAAGCTACTCTGACTGAGCAGGCTGGAGATAACCAGGTGAAAAAGAAAAAGGCTCTGGAAGGTCTTATCTCCAAACAGTATATATTTTAAGTAAAAATAAACCAGCACATGTTGGATTTTACTTGATTATTTTCAATGCTTCCCTTACTATTAATCTTATAAGGCATAACCCCCTGCCAGCACTAGAATGGTACATATTACATTAATTACTCACAACTGTACACATCCTAGTTCACCTTTGTGTTGCACTGTTTAGTACCTTCACATTTCTGACTAATGTGAATCTGATAGCTTGTACAGCACTAGTAAAAGGTAATAAAACTCTAGAGAACTGCTTAAAATCTGGCATTAGGTACACAGAGAATTGCTTTCATAGCTGTTTGTTTGCAAGCAGAAGGGAGATTCAATTAGGTCCATGTCACCTTACCAATGAATGCTATCTTGGCATCCTGAATACTTAGAATAAATACAGATTTCTCCATTTGTAAGATGTCAGCATAATCATCCCAAGTAAGAAAAAAAGCAGAACTAATCAAGGTACATAGAGCTGGGGGAAGCAGAGGAAAGATCAGATTTTCAGGAAAAAACCTGAATTCTCTGAAGTCTGCATTTGAGATGAGGAGGCCATTGACAGACATGTAATTACAGACAGTAAACTGATAGATGTGTGATTACAGACAGATGGTTAGCTCAGCAGGAGTTTCTGACAGCTGGGCTCCAGCACTTCTTCTCGTAAGTCTTTATGACCCGATCTTTCCTTGACACATAAGTATTCCTGTACCTACATTTCTACGTATGATTTAGGTGTAAACCAAGTAATGGCTCTACAAGGTGCTGAACAGTCTTGACTTTAAAATTAACCATGAAAACTTATGCCAGGTGATTAAATTTAAGCAGACCTGCTGGCTTTATTGGTTTCTGTGAATCTTTCTAATGGATTCACTGCTCTCTGTCTCAACAGTCATGGGTAGGTTTTATTTAACCTGACTTTGGCCAAGTGAGGTGTCTATTTTAAGAGAGTCTTCAAAGCACTCTTTGACTCCCTGGAGAGGAATGACAGCCTTCAGAATGATATTCCTCATGCTCCAGTAGGATGTCTCAAGCATGTGGGAACAGTCATGCCTGTTAATTAGTTCAGATTAATTTTTAGATTGGTTAATACTAAATAAAATGAACATTTGCCTAAATCACATTCTCTGGGACATTAAAAAACAACAAAAAAGAAACTTTTCTTGTTTCCAACGAACTTCTCCAAAGCAAAAGCAGTATGATGACTAACTCTAGCAGAGGCTCTTAGAGCACTTCTGTATTCATCAGTTTGGGTGCATCATCAAATTATGCGCAAAATCTGCATTAGGACAAGGCAGAGACAGGCACCAGACTTTCATTTCTAGGCAAAGGACATCAAAATAGGAGGGCACATGGGACGGGAGGGAAGTATCAGTTTGCTATAATCAGGTTCCCAAGCTGCAAAATCTGTGGTGATCATTTTGGGGCAATCTAAAACAATCCCACAAGGCAGAAGTCTACTCTTCCCTTTTGTTTTTCTCAGACTTAGGTCCTTTTAACCTCTCTTCATTCTATCACTCTTCATACCAATTTGCTCATCATAGGCAGGGCAATAGATTTCTTTGATTTATTTTATAAGAACTGCAAAATCTGAGGCACCTTAGACAGTGATATACCAGACAGATACTTCTCCATTATTTAAACATTTTACAAGTAGATCAAACACTGTCTCATTTTTCATCTCAGTAGTCTGAACGCCTTGATAGTTGTAAATGAGCTATTCTGTATATGTGGCTATGAGATCCTGTACTACATCACTCATCTGATGTTTTAGTTTAAAAAAAGAATTTTAGGCTATTCTTCCTGAAAATATTTTTTCCTAGGGTAACTTTATATTTCCTAAAGAAACATAAAGTAGAAACATGAAACATTTCAAGTCAAATGTCTGTAGATGATCTTCTCATTTTGGACCTCTTCTCACACGCATTTAGCAATTAGCCCATTGTGTTCAGCTCCCAGTCAAGTCATGCAGTGTTACATTATGCTGTGGTTTCTATAGGCAGCTCAATAGCAAAATTAACAGTGTGAATTTGGCAACAGTAGCCACTTTTGCAGAGCTGTCAAAACCACACACAGCCAACAAATATTTCCATATCTTTAATTAAAATGCATCTCTGTCTTCTCTGCATCCATTACATGCTAGATCTTCTGCACTTGTCTTGCAAGCTCTGCTGAATGTAGTTCCAGACAGAACTAAGCCAGGGATAATTTACACCACTCAATCCTTGCAGTTTGAACATGATCTTACTTTTGAAATGAAGAGGTGATTAGCCAGGAGTGATAAGTATTATCTGCACTCTTTTAATTTTGACAAGCTATCTTTGTTGCCACTCATTTATAAGATCTGACTTAAAACTAAATGTATCATATGATAAGGCCCAGAAAACATAGTATAACTTCAGTCTTCTTAATTGCCAGTTGTTTACAAACTTTTTTAGTTCTAGCACACAGGTCTAGAACAAAACTCATGTTAGAAAACGAAAGCACTGGCATTATTTCGACTTTCCCAAACAACTCAGCAATTGTTCCAACTTCTGAGATACAAAGTTACACACTAATACTTCAGACCTGGAAAACTGTTACTCTAGTGGAGGCAGTGAAGTTGTCTCCTGCAAGAACCTATAGTTAACACTAAAGGCATCCAAAGAGACCCTGTTGTATTCTGCTTCAGGCTCACTGACGATGACCCTCTAAAACTGTGCTCTGTGTTACATGCCACAGAGCAGGCTCCAAATGCACTCCACGGAAATCTTTATTCACCAGCCAGGTAAATATATGTCTCTTGGAATAAAGCAGGAGCGAAAATCTATGGTCTAGTCTCCGGTATTGATTTTATGGCTCCCAACCATGCTACTCTTGTATTCCTTATTCCTGCATTGTATAATGCAGATACCCAATTTGCCAAGTGTGTCTAAATGGCCTTAGAAAAGACAGTTTCTCATCTGTGCATAAAACAAAAGCAGCAGCACTCTATCCTGCTAGATGTGTTTCAGCAGGAATGAAGCTAAAACACCATGAGAAAGAACAGCAATATTTAAAATCAGCAAGGACTGCATTTTTTAAAAAAAGTTTATAACTGTATGTAAAGAATTTACGTGAGAAGGCCAGTTGAAAAGAGGGGGTTCCTTGTGTGCAATTCCTATCTTTAGATATGAAAATGGTTTTGATTCCATTTAACTGCACTCACTGGGACTTTTTAGCAAGCCAAATTATGACTGAGCCTGGTTGGTAGTTTATCTGATGCAATGTAATTCTAGATTTCAGGAGTGCTATTTTCTCACAAGAATGTAGTGATCTTAGACCGCTGTTGTGGTGATTGTGTTTTCTGAAAAAAAGTCCACCTTTGCCACTTAATTAATAGGTATTTCTTTAGTAAGCACAATAAAAGGCTACCAGAAAACAACTTTGAAGTTCATAACCCTCTCCAAAGAGTTGACTTTTTTTTGAAAGATGACTTGGGTTTTTTTTTCCTCTATCCAGTTGCAGTTTCAGGCTTCTGGCCAGGTGTATCACAAATGCAAGTGCAAGTGCTATCCATTTGCAATTAGCTTCTTAATTCTAAGGCTGGTCCTTGTGTTCTTCACAGCAGAATCCTCCCTGAGCCTGACTGCCAATTCAAAAGTGGAATTTGTTTTCCAGGATATCCAACTGATATGTGGCTCAATTTTTCCCAAATCATTAGAAATTTTAGTAGTAAAAAAAATAAATCTGTCCATCCCAGGATAATTTTAGGACTCTTTCTGAGTTGCCAGAAGATTTTCTGAAGGTATCGCTAACTTCTGTTATTTCATAGAAGCCCTTAAACATAAAGGAATACATATGAAAAACACTGATTGTCCAGTTTCATTTCCTAATCATTTGCAAGCACCAAACTACTGTAAAATTAGCCTGTGATAATTTTATAATCACATTATACAGCAGAGCTGCCACAACCAATTTCTGGTCAGCTTTTCTCCGCATAAATTTCCTCATGTAATAACACACAATTTGTAAAGGGTATGAAAGGAGATTTGATTTCAGTTTACTTGGGATTATATAAATTAGCCAGGTGCAGATCTAGTGCAAAATGGAACCAGTCCCCTAAAATGGAAAGAATTCACCTATAAGAATTATTTACGTCATGATACCTTTTGCCTTAACAGATACTTGTATTTTTTATTGCAATCCTCTAAAACCAACTTAGTTTAGTAAACATTTACAATTTTTGAGAAACTGTATACTTTAAACTGCTTCAAACTGAGCTGGAATCTGTATCTTCAAGTACTGGAGACCGCTAAAATGTCTAATACAGCCCAATTAATTTGCAAATGCCTACTTCTCTGGGAAATACTTATTCTACTTTCTTAAGTGTTGTTGGCCTATGTTACTCCTTTATATTAACATTGACTTTTTAATATCAAAGCCATAAGTATATTGGTAATTTCCTGTAGTCAATAATTTTATATGCATGTAAAAGATGGCTATGTAAAACAAGATAATGAAGGACTGACATTTTTAGCATGTTCTTCTATAAGAACTAAAGGGTAAAGTGTTATCTCCTTCGCAGATACACATAAACATGCTTGTTATATAGGAGGTCCAATCCTATGAAAGAAGCTCTTGTGGGAAACTAGTCACCGTAAGATGTGTATCCACTGTAAAATGCAGAAGACAAACTTTAACTTTGACTCACTCAAATGCCTCTTCAGGATCAAGGAACAATATTTATGGGTTATACTTTATTTTTTTACCTTTGTTTTACAGCATTACAAAACAGCCTGTTATAAATTAATTCTACTTGGTTAAGATGAATAAAGCTGCTGGAGAACATTTCAAAACTGTGAAATTATCTTCCAATAGATTGCAGTATGCATTTATTAATGGCACTGAATATTTTCTTAAGCAAATACTTGTCATATTTCTCCAGTATTTAGAATTATAACAATAAGATTTTTCTAATTTTAGGTTGTAAAGGTGCGTCATCCAACCCTGATTTGCTTATTCATCGAAGAACATCCATTACCATCAATGTGTAACCACAATAAAAAATTACTGGGATCCCATATAGTCTGAAGTTTTCCTGATTTTGTTGAATTTAATTTCGTTCCTTTCCTTTTCTGCTACGTCCTCATTCAAAAGGTATTTTTAAATCTCATTTTAAGCATGGACATTCTACTAAATTAAAGTAAATAAACGGTAATTTTTTGCCTTTTAGCAATATTCTTCTGTAGGCTCCACAGATAATGTATTAAGTATTCATTTGTTTTCTTACCTTTGATCAACTCAGTTTTACCAAGGGTATATCTATAATCCAGCAAGTCACAGAGTTGGGGTTTTTTTTGACAAAATCTGAAAATAGTCCAATTCTGCTAACAGAATTTCAATATCTGGGCTTTGATTGTATGGTTTGTAGACTTAAATGTCTTTTATTGAAAGATTTATTTTTTTCATTTTTTTTCCTTCCTACTAATTTAAACTGTTGGTAGAAGAAGAAATTATTTTGAGTTTAAATTTCTTCTTTAAAACAGAAATCCTTATGGCTTTCATTTATAAACCAGAAATCCTCATGGCTTTCTTTTATCCTACATGAAGAGCATAAATAATGTACTAGAATGCCCCCTGCAGGCATATTGGCAAGTGCCATCTATTTCAGCCATCATCTTTGCAGGGAAGGGATCTGCGAAATCTCCGATTTTAGTTCATTTCACAGCTGACTGCTGTATTAGTCAGTTAGAACAAGATACCCTGTTCAGAACATGGAAAACATAAGGAGCTAGGATTCAGATGCCTAGCTCCCTATTTCACAAGGAGAGCACACTGTTTTTGTCTTTGCGGCAGGTAAGAAAACATATCCTGTACATACCTACAAGCAGACATCAAATGTGTTCATTGCCTGTGCAAATCTGGAGCTTTACACCGATTTCAGTCTTCCACTCCTCACAGATGTTACTTAGATTGGTATTTCAGTGTTAATGTGCAGTTTAGATAAAACTCCTTCTCTCCATACATGTCTTTTGTTGGCCCCATGGCTGGTGCTGGACTCATCATATTTCTCACTGTAATGGAATGGGAGACCTGGGACAAGTAGGAGGACGTGTGCTCCTTACACAGAGTAAAATGGGAATCAGGAAGGTTTGAGCAGCTGAAGAGGGAATGACCAGATGTTTTACATGTTATTTCTACTAATGGTACACTTCTAGGAAAATATACAGCCCATTTGGCGTCACTGGAAGACGAAAACAAATAAAAAAACCCCAATCAATCAAAAAAACAAACAATACCCAAACAACCCCCCACCAACAACCAAAAAACTCACCACCAAATGAAAAAAAAGAAAATAAAAATAAAAAAGAAAAGTGTAACCAGACAATTCACTGTTTTTAAAAACAAGACTGCAGGAGACAGCAACCAAAAGCAGCCTCACCTCAGCCCAGCATCTCTTAATTGACCAGGACATTGTATCCTCCCCAGGTGCAGTGGAATTTAATCATATGCATTACTCAAGCAGAAGGATGTGATTTTCTCTGGAGGAGCACTTGTGGGTCACGGAAATTTTTTTCAGAAAGACCTTCACATGTCATAAATAGAGACCAAAGAAGGACAGAAGAGTGCTGAAAATGAATAGCTTGTCTTTCTTTTATAGTATCTGTATGTGCAGTCTCTCATACACTGTGAGGCAGCAGAACAGTCTCTCAGACTGTAGCCTACATCCTCAGCAGTCACCATCTGCTAGTAGAGACAACCACTCCCCCTCTGTGTTCTTTTTGTGATATTTGGCATGATTGATAATGATAAGAAGGAAGATGGCACTACAAATCAGAGATGTAGAATAGATCCTGATCACTGCTGATTTACAGCAGCAGGGGATTTGGCCCAGTGCTCCTTACCTAGGGAGACACCAGGAGATACTTGCCCCCCTGATGAAAACAAAGTATTTAAACTCCCTAAATATTCTACTAATATGTGATTCAGAATGACATAGCTGGATGAGGTAAGCAAATTCCTAAAATGGATTAACCCAACCCAGCTGTCTGATTTAAGGATGATTTAAGGCTAATGAAAAATAAAAATTGCACTTTAAAAACTAAAACCAAAAGAATAACTCAGTGAACACACACAACATTTTTTTGGAAACTAGTTGAATTTGCTGATCTGAAACCATCTGAATGAGCACCGAGTTTGGAGTTAATCTCTGCTGCAACTCTAACACAAGCTCTCAGTCTCTGGAATTACAGTGGCCTGGACATGGCTGAGGGTGTTTAGATAAACCTATGGCATCTATTTAAAGAGTTTGTGAGTCAAACTGGAGGAAATACACCTCACATCTCCCACTAAAAAGAATAGTTAAAATCTATTACATAACACTGACAACTCGTTCAAACAGAGAGAAATTTACCCTGGCCATCACAGATATTATCAGCCATTTGAGCATTGTAGCTTTTCCTTTGATCTGTTTTTGGAAAACAGTAGAAGATTGAAATCTTCAGGTATTTCTCAACATATGGGACTTCTACTGTTTAAATTCTGAAGAGGGTGTGGAAGAGATGGTCAATGTAATCTTGAAACACAGCATTTAAAAAAAAAAATTAAAACCAAAGCACCTGTGTTTTCTGGCTGGACAACAGCGTATCAGCAGAAATAACTGTTTAAACAATCTTTACAATGGTAAGCTAGCTCCCCATAATTCATTTCATAATTGGGAAAAAATGCAGATTTTCTGACATCATCTCAGTGCAGTGCTGGACACATTGTACTGCAGAGAATCCAACAATAACCACTTAGTTTTACTAAGTTTTACTGATCTGAGAAGATTCAATTGACCCAGACGGCATAGGGTAGGAATACATTTTAATTTGGGCTTTTTGGTCCAAAATCTAGACACTAATAATAAATGTATACTTGAGTATAAATTAAATTGTGTCTATGAACTTGTATTCTTTCTCTTTCTCTTTTACTGCTCTTAAAAACAAATCAAAGAACCAGACCTAGAAGTTTCAGAGGCCAGTATCGGAAAACCAGATGTTGGACTCCGTGGAAGAAGAGAAAGGTGTCACCTCCCCATTTTATGGTTTGGAGTTATATTTACATGTTATCAGTGGGGTTTTTTTTTCCTCTACAGTCCCAATCTCAGTGGTAACTGACTCATGTCCTATTACTTGTTTATTACTAATTTTAAGCCATCAACCCAGTTCCTCAACTGGGCTCACAATTCATCTGTGTCACATATGAATAAAATCTGTGAAATTCAACACTCAGATCCCCTGCTGCAGCAGAGTGGTTTGTTACAGAAAGAACTGCTTTTGGACAGGAAATGATCTTCCCACAAGAAACTGAAAGCAAGTCTAGGACAGTAATTATTACAAAGAATGCAACCCTGATTCTGACCTTGGCCATCCTGATGCAAATCCTGAATATGATCCTCTCAAGTTTCTCTGAATGTATAGACAGGAGAATATAATTTGATTTTTTCTTCTACAGGGACCCATTCTGAGAGTACTCTGGTGTTTTTCACCATGTGAGAGCTTTCTGCTGAGAAACTAGCAGGTGGCACTCAGCCTGCCATTTCTGGTTTATTTTATCTGGCTTACCTGATCTGATTTCAGAGAGATTAGGGAAGAAAATGCAAATGGGCACAGGTCTATGAAGAGAACAGAGAAGATGCAGCAAATATAAAGGGGGCAGGGATAGTGCCTGTTCAATTCCAGCTGGCTGCCTGTCTCCAGGGTGACTGTCATTATCAGAGAACACAACAGAGCTCTATTTTTAACTTGAGTAAAAACCAATTGTACTCTAGTTCATATTGAAAATCAATTTAATAACAAACTCCTATCTGGGAGATAATGTCTAAGATTCCACAAGATCAACTTGTTAAGAATGGCCCAAGTATTTCAAAAGTAAACAAAACCTCAGTTGTCAACTCACATGAAACTTTCCAGACTCCTTCACTATCCCTCTGTCTAGCATAATTTGGAATTGAGGGGGAAGGAGATATGGAGACAGAAATTAAAAAGAAGGGAAGTAAAAAAGGACACAGAAAAGGAGAAGACGAAAGTAAAGAGCAACAGAAAAAGGTGGAGAGAATAACCGCAAAATTATTCTAAAAAGATCTTAAAAATTTCATGTCACATCCAATTCTTCAACACAACCCATGATGGAGAAGCAATGTAAACGTTCTCATGATCTAGCCTTCAGTTTCTTCAGATATTGCATAAAAGGGAACATTCAGAAAGGGATTATAAGGACTAACATATGATTAATGACTATTACATATATGCTACAGACCTGAATGATATGTGCTACACCTGGACTTAGGTATAGCAGTAGAAGTGTTATACACGGTTAGAAGAAATACCATAAACCTAAAATCCTTTATTAGAAGCTTGCTGGGTTTTGCAATTCAGCTTCAATATACTAAAAATTGTCAAAGATTAAAAGTTTCATCATCTCTGTAACCAAGTAATTGCAGTCGAAAAGTCATATTTCTGAGGCAGTATTTTAATTTTTACTGACACTACATCATGTGATCTAGTTGGTATTTAATGGGAACAGAACTACAGCAAGATTTGTCAGCACTGTAGGCAGAACTAACACCACCACCTACAGCTGAGTTATTCTGACACTTTATAAGACTGCTACTAGTGGTGTACAATTTCATTAACATATGACTTCTGGAATGAAACTATCCATATCCTCTCTTTTAGTCTGGTTAGTCTATGTTGCAGCAGAAACATTTCAGATGTTTCCAAGAAATAGTTCACCAGCAGTACATTATCTTTGCATTATAAATACCTAAAAGTACTTTCATGAACAGATCCAAGTGTCATATTTTGCACCAGGGATGTGAGGAACATAAATTTTAGAGTCTAGAAAAAACTTATCAAATCATGCCAATTTGTAAGAACTTGAGCAATCTGGACTTTGCTTGTTTAAGTCTTGAAATAATCTGTCTCACCTGATCATGCCTGAAATCATGTCCATGATAATGATCATGAGAGTCTTCTACCTGGATGCTAATCAGACCACAGCTGCAGACAATATCCAAAGTCAAGCTTTCACTGCTGTAGCTAGGTACCAAGGCAAGTAGCCCCCCAAAGTTCTGCCTATACTGTTCAGGGAAGACCCTGGATGAAGTAACCACAGAGGAAAAAAAAGATTCATGGCTTATAGGAGTAGCCTTTGAAGGAAATTATAAGACCAAGACTGGGAATCAAGAAGGTTAGAAGCATTACGAAAAACAGCTGGGACTCATACCAGGCATGATGAGGAAAGAAGATGGACTGAGGAACAGAGGAGAGGTGGGCTAGTTATTGAAATGAGGAACACAGGGCAGATTCAGGCAGAGTGTAGGCACACAGGGGTGCTGGTGTGTTCACACTTCCCTATGACATCTGGAGCTGAGTTGAACATGTCTCCCCTGTCTCCAAACATCAGTGCAGCTCAGTGGAAAAAGGCATGCATCATCCCATCTTGTGTCTGCTCCAAGTCAACTTGTCCCTTTTAGCAATTACTCTTGTTGTTTGCCAGGCCCAAAGTCAGTTTTGTGTTTGACAAAGGCTCACTCCTGCCTACGGTGATCATGATTTTTAGAGGACCAGTATGATTTTCTATATGAGAGAAATGGTACAAAGTTATGCAGAATCACAGAATCACAGAGTGGGTAAGGTTGGAAGGGACCACAGCGGGTCATCCGGTCCAACCTCCCTGCTCACACAGAGCTGAACAATATTTGGGTTTTAGACAACTTGCCATTACATGCAATTGCACAGCACCAAAAAGACAAAGACACATAGTGCTTCTGTAATAGTGTCAGGAGGTAGCTAGAGTCAATGGTGACTGTGAATACAAATGACCCTTAATATCATCCACAGAAGTAGGACAGGCATGCTTAACATCTCAGTGATTGATCAGTGAATGGTTGTTTAAAATACTGATGTGTGTCACCAGTTTCTTATCACACACTTTTTCATACTCTATAATCACGCTGACATTTGAAGCCAAAAATGCAACAGGAGACTACATCACAACTGTGGTTCAGCTCACCGTTTGACTACGTGCTTCAAGCTCAGTTTACTGTAATATAGAACAGTCTTGACTAAAAATGGCCTGGAGAAGGTGCAAACCCCTATGAAATATATGTAGACTGATAAATCTGTATCAGAGCACCAAGCTCAAAGTCCTGCTAAACCGAATGGTCTTAAAACGTGATGCTGTAAATGTGCCAAGTATCTGCTGCTAAATGCTGTTCTAGGAGATTTGTGTATTAACAGACATGTTGGCTGAATGCTTGTTCAAAAACAGATTAAAATACCGTATTTTTAAGGAACCGGCTAACGTAGAAAAAACTCAAGTACCTCACTCTCTATTTGAAAGCATTAGCCCTGCCTGGAAAATTCAACTGCAATTCTTGACAGTTTTGTCAGAAATCTGACTGCATATTTCTGAAAGCAAACAACAACAGGAAAGCTCTTGTGAATGAAAGCAAATAACTAAAAAAGAATCCCAACTCAATTATAATGTGTAAAACTCCACAGCAGCCGCAAAAGACACATATTTGCTTTCAGTTCAGTATTCACAAGAGAATAAAATAGGGAGAATTTTCATTTATTTGGCTACATCTAGAAGAATGATGTCCACAGAACATTAGGAATACAGGTTTCACTCTAGTTAATTAAAACGATTCCTTAAATTCATTTACCAACTGTTATGACGTGGGATTTTTAGAGACAGTTTTCTCAACTTCCCTTTGCATTGTCAAATCAAACGACAATTAACAGTGTTAGAAAGATCTGACTATAATAATTTTTCAATTTCTTACCTAAAGTGCAATGTAAAAGGAAGACCTTTTTCTTTAGCAGTGTAATTAATTTTTATGTTAAGAAAAATCTAGTACGAAAATCTAGCATTTCAACACATAGACAAAATATTGATTTTATGGCAGCAAATGAAAAGTGTTTAAGAGGCATGGGCACAGAAAATATGCACATTTTCAAATATGATCATATGCAAAAATAAGGAAATTTGCTGTAATACATGTCAACACCTAGCAATAACATAGAGAATAAGTTAACCAGTAATACATGTGTCTCAAAGAAATTTTAGTACAGTAGAGTGTTTAGCATAACTTCACTATAATAGCATAATGATTTTTAAAATAATGTCATTTATAGAAGTCAACAAAATCCTTACACTGGGCTTATATTTGCAAGGAAGAAATGCTAATGGTTAATTAACTTGGTTATGGTTAAATAAACTTCATTTATTTGTTATTTCAGAGAAATAGCTGCCTCTTGATGCTTTTGAACATGTGTAAGACAAATCCAAGACCTTTAACAGAAATTGTTATGGTTTCCAACTTTTGTTCCAGGCAGGCTAGGACTGGAGACACAGATCCAACTCTGTATCTGGCCTAACTCCACTCACAAAATTTGGCCAAACAAATTTGTCACATTGATTTCATGTAAAGGTCAGATTCTGTGTGGTGCTCAGGATTCTTTCAGAATAAAATGTAATATGGGAAGTCTGTAAAACCACATTTGGAACTGAAGGCCCTGAATCATTATTCTTTCTATGACGTCCATATAAATGACTGAGTTTGCATTTTCTAGGGTTGTTACAGCAGCGTATTTATTTATAATAACTATTTATTTATTTTTCATACTTACTAGAACAAAAAATTTGTTTTCATGGATACTATGCAAACACCAGAGAAGGTATCCTATTTTAAAGACTGCCTGGATAGAACGAAGAGACAGGAGAAAAAGAACAAACCAGCCATAATAGCAACTAAATACATCTTGACTATGTCAATTTTAAGAATGCGTCCCTCAGGTTTGCTATTTTCAATCATTTAGTTTATTGCAGATACAGAAACTGTTCTGAAAACAGGTCTTGCAGAGTTACAGTGCAGAAAATAAAGGTTCTGTGACCCAGCTGAGGAACAAAGCCTGTGGAGATTACACATAGGAAACACCAGGGAGGAAAGCATGGAAAACAGATTGAAGAGCAGCAGATGACTGGAAATAACAGGCTGGAATGTTTGATGAACCATATGGATTGACAGGATGACATAAAAAGAGGCAAAATAGTCCAAATAATGAAGACTTGGTAGGCCAGGCCAACAAGTTTGTTTGCAGCAGTTATTTCCAAGATTCAGACTGGAAAGATGATAAATATTTATGAGGAAGCTTTTAAATTGCCATGGTGAAAGAAAATGAGCAGTTTCTTAAAGGATTCACTGTTGGTATGAGATTTGAACATAAGAATCTCTGATTGACCTATATTTTATACTAAACCCTATAAACTGTTCACTCACTGGAGTAAGGGAACTGTGATCTCTGTACAAGTTCTCTACTTTTTTCATTATATCTGTTGAGAATCTGATATTTCCTACATATAACTAAGGTTTCAGCAATGTACACAGCTGTGCAATGTACACAACTGTGAAAAAACATGTGCAAAAGCCCTTTATTTCTTGTTGCTTAAATGCTTCTACAATGGCAAAACGAAAATCTTTTAACCCAGTCCAGAGAAGGCACAAGCTGTGGTAACCACCTCTACAGAACTTCAGTTTAAGCTGTTTCATTTTACGTTTACAGCTCAAATAACGTCTTATGTAAGGATCTGAAGGCTTAACTGGTTTCTGTAGGAATAAACTGGAAGGTACAGGTGAGTTGGAGGTGAGTGGAGGCTTCAGTTGTTTGGCACTGACCATAAGGAATGCAAGTGGAGGTTTTGGCAAATTCCCTGGCTCTGGGTGATTCCTGAATACCCCATCTGAGACAGAGACCAGTGAGTTAGCCAAGTTAGGTCTAAGTTTCTCTTTACAGGTATGAGTAAGAAAAAAACCCAATGAGAATCCTTGCAGCATATCTTAGTACGGAGCAGAAGGGAGGTAGTTTCCATGCTATGTTCAAGAGTCTTAGTGCCAGACTGCAGCTGGGATAAGCACACTTCAGTGCACACCCTTAGCTTGAGATAGCCCATCTCTTTGCAGCATGTCAATGCTGCAGCTGTGGGATCCTCACCTCTTCAGTGCAAGACTTGTTCCTCTATTCGCCATGTACTGGCACATGTTTGGCATAGCTCCGTGACAAAGGGGACTTTGACTCCAAGTCTTCCTCTTGCCATACATCGTAAGCAGAGTGACTACCAGTAGGCTAAAATTACAATTATCTTCCCGGCTTGGGGAACCAGTATCACTAGTGATCAGGCGTGTGGAAGCTCCCTGTACCATTACAGACACATCTAGCAGAAAACCATCAAAAATGCAGCAACAACAAAAAAAGTATGGAATAGGAGTCTTCTGTGTCCAGTCCAGAAGAGTGGAAACTTTTTTTAGCAAGGCAAGGGTGATGCCTGAGTGCAGTGTGCTATCTCATCCTTCTGTCCATTCAAAATAAAGATGACAAATGTACATGGGAAAATATCCGGTTCTCATACCCAGGAAGGAGCAGAAATGATGTCTTTGTCCTCAACAGCAGAGAAATACTTGGTATTGTTTTACTGTGTGCAAGGTATTCAAGGCCTGTCAGATTGAGGATATATTTTGTTTTACCAGTTGGGTAACAAAACTTCAGTAATTTCTACAACCAAATGGATATGCATTTGTTTAGTCATTTACTTTTAAACTAATATTTCTTCTCCTTCATAGTTTTTTTTTTACCCTACCTTCATACTTCATTTACCCAGTTGGAGGGGACTGATTTTCCACAGTAATCCATTTACACCAGGACTATATGGCAGAGTGTCCTGGCCATTGTTTAAGGTTTCAGTCCCACTACTAATTGCTTTTGGTACCATTTTTTAAAGCCTACTTCTTCCTGCCCTTCTCCCAGACTGGTTCTTATTTAAGCACATAGTTTCTTATTATAGCTCATGCTTTTCTCATTCTGTGTTGATACCGGTTTGGGCTGTCAAGTTCTTTTTTGCACATTTTTGTTTCCTGCATCTACTCAGTGCAGGAAGCTGTGCCTTCAGAGCTCTGTGAAATTTTTAAGCATTTGCCCGAGACAATAAAATGTACTTTCCATCAACTGCCATACCATATATTTTACAATAGTTTCCAAGATCTTCTCACATACTTGGTTTTAAGTCCATTCATATACAGCTTCTGGTTTACCCCTTCAAGTTTTGGAAGTATGCATTGACAAAAATACTGCAGTTTCCAGGAATTAGTCCTAATTTCCATGAATTTTTACATTTTTAAATTAATAATTGTACCTGTTCTCCTGTCAGTCCCTTTTTAGGCATTTTCCTGCCATAGTCAAAAGTTCAAGTCTTACTCGATAATTTAATTTTAAATATTTAGATAGACATTATTTGACATTTTTTTTGTCTGTACTGCCTAGAATCTTGTGGTTTGCACATTTTCTTCCCCTAATATACCTAAAACTATATTTTCATAACAGATATTGATTTCCTTCATAGAAATATTGAATTGGGGTGTTGTATTTATACCATCACAAATCACAGTAATTTAAAAGTGATTTTTCTTTACTGATTTACTGACTTTATACAGATTACTATGTATTTTTTTGATCTTCAAATTTCTCCTCCAATTTGGTGATTTGTCTTCTATTATTATCTCTTTAATATTTTCTCTTTTTTTCTTCTTAAGATTTTTTCCTAAATTATTTTACTGCAACTAGGAAAGTAATTTTAAATATTTATTGTTTCCAAATTTTCTAATGACTTAAAAGTACCCTACAATTTCTTCTTATTGGATCTCATGTGACACGGTTATTCCTATTGTATGTGACTGGATTTAGAGTTGGCATAATTTCCACCTGTGCTGGATCAGTCCCCAGCTACGGATTTTCTGTACATTCCTGAATCCCAACCAATTTCCCATACTTTATCATACCATTCCAAAATTTGTTTACAAAGATCAGTATTTTTTTACTAAATACAGTCTATATAAAACCTGATCCAATCTTTGAAGGTGAAGAGCCTTCCTCTTAGGTCTGATTCTGGTTCAACGCATTCCAGTGTTGCATTTGTCATTTCATTGAGACTGGTGGATTTTCTTCTGACCCACAGTGGTATAAAGCAAGGCTCAGCTCCTCTGGTTCACAGACAAACACTGAGACACAGAATGTAACGAACTGCTCACAGTTTCTTAAGCTTGCCTCATTTCCAGCTATTAAGTATAAAATTGTTTCAGCTCTAGTTGGCTCTTGCATGGTACATTAAAACTTGTCTTTAGTTTGTTGGACTTCCCCCAACCAGCAAACATATTGTATTCAAATACAAAAATTAATATCAGAAGTGAAAAGAACAGTTAAAGACATTTCTTTGGCCTGACTCAGATGAGTAATGAGGATACAGATTTCCCCCAGAAAAGATTTTTTAGCTTAATGTTACCCTTATGAATTGTACTTCAGAAATAAATGCATGAACTACTTATATCAGCTGAACGAATCAGTGAGACTATTTAGGTTAAAAGAAACATGTTTTGTTAAGCCCTGCATCCCTAAAATGGTATCAATTTTGGTTAACTTTGTTCTCAACAAGCTTCTCAGCTTACCGCTACTCTTCCTTGCCCTCAGTTCCCTGTAAGTGCTAACCCTTCTCAAGCTGTTCTCAGGTGTCCAGCCTTAGAAACAGTGAGTATATGAATACTATTGAGTACTGATGTTCACGTTACATCAGTTCACTTCCGTCAGCAGCTGATGTGTGCAGAAGTGTAGCTGATAGGTTGAGGGAAGTCATTCTCTTCTGTTCAGCACTTGTGAGACCAGATTTGTGGTAGTCTTCATTTGGAGGCTCCCTAATCAGGCTTTTTAAGACGAATTTTTATATGTCCAAGGCTGAAAATTTCAAAGCCTCTCTTGGCAACTTGAGCCAGTGCTTCATTACCCTCAACAGTTGTTTATTCAGAAATTCAGAAAGTGGTACTGTTTCCATACAATCTGTTCTCAGCACTTTTCCCTTTATCTATAATAATAATCAAGCAGGACCAGGATCCCCAGTTTTCCATACTGTTTGATTGTTACATTGACATGGTTTTTGTTTGCACTCGTCAGCAGTATTTTGGAAAGGCATTTGATGTGCCCTGTGAATCATTGTAATAGTGACTGCCCACAGTAGACAGTTCACCTGTGTCTACCCAGTGCTGGATGAAAGAGAAATAAGATGTGTGAACATACAGCTAACTCCTTTCGGTTATGTCATGGCTTAAATGCGCATCAGAACATGAGAACAATTTGAAACACTATGGCCTGAACCTCAGGCCCTGACTGAGGCCTGAACCTCAGGCCTTGAGCCAAAGTTCACCTCTAGATGAACCTTCCAACCAAATGTTATATGTATCTGCTCATTAACAAAGTGTTATTAGCAATATGATATTTGTATCCATTCATTAGCAAAACATATATTTACCTTTCTCTATTTAGAAGCTGGACGAGGCCACAAAATCAGACATATGGCCTTGTTTGGAGGTGTATGATCAAAGACAGCTCCCTTGCTTCCTCCTTGAGCCCTGGCCCTGCTTTGGGGGCAACGAAAGAGGAGGATGAAACCAGGTGTTCCCACACTAGAAGTTATGGTAGCTTGTTTATTCAACAATATAATAGCTGGGCCCTCTCAGCAAAGTTGGAAGCCTTGCCTGTGGGTGAATGCACTGCACAGGATTTTCCAGTTACCAGGAGCAGCTCTCCAGTCCTCTGCTGTGACAGGGGCTCCCCCAGTTGATGCGTGGATCCAAATGACGGTAAAGTTTCAGAGTAACTGGTGATGTACCTTTCTTAACCACTACAATCTTTTGTAGAAATGATTAGGTACATTGCTTAGCTTATCCTTTTGTGATTCTTTGCAGTTTTGCACTATAGTAAATTACACTTATTCATTAAGTTGATGTCTGTGTCTTTTATGTTGACCCTGCCCACTGGCAAAACAAAATTCCAAATCTGTTCTGTGTAATAGTATAGCTGTACCTCACCCTCACAAGACTCCAGTGCTTTTTTTCTCTTATCATGAAGCACTAATACAGGCAGTTGTTGTTGAAAATAAGTTGTTGTTATTATTATTAATAGAAATAGTAAGTTTCTTCTGGCACAGAAGACAAAAAACTTACTCTGACCTCATGACAAGGTTTGATTTGGTGAGCAGGGTACAAGGCTAGCTATCCTAGTAGGATCCATTGGAGTCACAGAGGTGTCTGCCTTCTCAGTTCTATTTTCTCCATGCCCTTGTATAATTTGGTTATAGTCTCCCTCACATATACCTGTCTCCTTTTACTGCTTCCATTCGACTGATGTTTTAATCTTGGTTCATATATGCTGTTCACGTACAAATAAAATTGTGCATTTCTACTCTTGTAGAAGTGCTTGTATTACACCTGTAATGAAAGGCACACCACACATCATAAACCAAGAATTTTTCTTTTGAGGTGCCACAGACATATGAAAACCTTTGCCTTGATGTAACTATCCAAATGGAACTGCTTGAAGATGCATGGAAAGAGAAGTCAGCAGGCAGGCTTTACAAACTTTTAAAAGAGGTGGAAATGCTGAAGTGTATTGTATTTGATGGTGAGTCTCAAAGGTTAGAAGTTCTGTGTGCACCACTCTTCCAATAATATGAAAAGAGGAAAGTTTAAAGGAACTGTCAAAGTTCCAGCAACAAAAAGGTTGAAAACTCCTGAAACAAACTATTAATACAGCTGAAGTCCCCACGCCACAGTGGACCAGAAAGACAGGTTTCTATTTCATTGCCTAGATATACAACATCTCCCAAACTTTTAAACCTCAGCTGTGACATACATGAGATAATGTATTTTTCTCCTGTGATTCCACTGGGGTGCAGAATTAGCTTGCTCTGCTTCAGGCTCTTAGTAATACCCTGTAGCACAGCAAGGCACAATTTATACAATTGAACAGGATCGTCACATACAAAGAACATAAGGCATATCTGAACTATGATGTTGCATGGCATCCACGTTCTTCCTGAATAGTCACAGTAGTGGTGATAATGGGGGTTGTGTTGAAGTCATAGGCAGAGGCGAAAAAAAGGAAGTATGTTTCTGCAGTTACATGTGAGCTAAAATAGGTGTATGGTTTTCACTTCACTTTGAGCAAGGCTTACCCAGTACAGCTGCAGTGAAAGGATGTGTGCAAGCTGTGTAAAATTTCAGTGGAAATGCTGCAAAGAAAATAACTCCCTGTGTTTGTGGAGGACCTCATGTAGCAACAGTCTGTCTGCCTTTCTCTCAAATGGAGAGTATCCAAAAGTTAAACCATCTGCTGGGGCCTATATTCAAGATTAAGCTCTCAGCCTGTCAGCCAAGAGGCATGATTGATTCCTAGTCTTATTACACAAGAATGTTAAATATATATATGTGTGTGTGTGTATATATATATATATATATGTTATGCTCTTTGTGAACATTTCTTTTTAACCTAAGCCCTCTTAGGGACAATGAGATCAGCATGGGTTGTTATACTGAAGTACTCGTTCTTCCCGTTGGTATATGAGACTATTTTCCCCCTATATTATATGTCCAGAAAGAAACTGTAAGGAGAAAAAGGAAGAAAAATTAATAGAAAAAAAATGTTTGCACAGAAGATGGAACACACAATTCTGAGTTAGCTTCTTTTCAGGTGTAAACAAATACTTTTCAGGCAGTCTGACTAACATTTAAACACTAGGGCTATTACATCCCTCTTAAAGATTGCTGCAGTAAACTTTTTGGTTTTAGGAATATTAAAAATTTCTGCTTCCTAACCAGGCATATTTTTAACCTTGATTGCCTTTGGTGGGGGGCAGGGGGGAAGAGGGAAAGATATGTTATTCTTTTTTTTTTGTTGAATAGTCAACATCCTGTTCAAGGAACAGTTGAAATAATAAAGACTTTCTGGATCTCTAGAAGTCCTTAGGTTCTTACTACTGCTTTTGGATGATGGTCACCTTCTGTTCAGATTTGCTGAATGCATTTATTCTGGCTGACAGGCCTTCTGATACCGTTAGAGTTGACTGCAGGGCTGTGTGTGAGGCGGAGTGTGCACTGATTCTAACAAAACACCTTGTTTGCATGGTCTGTCCCTACACCAGGGACATGCTATTTTCTTTCTTTTGGTTAAGTAATCACCACAATGACCCGCTAGACCAAACGACCTTATACTGCTGATAACAAACTGCCTGAAGGAGTACTGACCAGAAATACCAACCCTGGTATTCGTCACTCTCTCTTTGTGGAGCTTTCCAGAGGACACTCCACTTCCAGCTACACCAGTATCAGATCTGCACTGATGTGACCGAGTGGAACTGTGACTGACTCACTCACAAGCCAAAGATGACCTTGCCAAAGCCAGTGCTCACCACAGATCTGTGTTTTTCTTGTTGTAAGCAAGAACTGGATGAGAGGGGAAATTTAGAAGCTGTTCACAGCAGAACCGTGATTGAAATAAATGCTGTAACTCCTCTGGAAGGGCTTATGTCTCTTCACTAGCTGCTAGGAAGCCTTAGGAGACTGTCCAGGTACCTAAGAAACTGCAGCTGGGGAATTTAAAACCCAACCTCTACAACACAAGTGAGGTGAAGTATTGGGACCTCCAGCCAACAGCTGATTTTTGTGGGTGAACTGAAAAATGACTACTGTTTTTTACTGTGTATGGTGATCTTGTGTGATTAAGGTCTATATAAAAGCCATTTTAAAGGTGTTTTGCGCATTTGGAGCTACCACTGCTTACCGATTACTGAAACAACACCACAGTAATATCAGGATCCCTGTAGGTACAATGACTGAAGAAGAAACCACTTCAGGCTGACCAATGAGTAAGCAAGGGTGGAACACTTTGAATTCTGCATTTTGTTGAAGCACAGTGAAGTGTATGTGCGTGTGTATGTCTGGGGTTTTTTTCCTCAAAGGAATATATAAAATTAGGTATCCAAGATATCTATACAAAGGCTCATTTCATATTCATTACTCTAAGCACAGCACTTGCTAAAGGATATTTTTAAAAATGGTGTAAATTAACTTTCACCATTTGCTTACCCCTAAAACCAACACCAGTCATAAGGATAGCTTCTAAAGATGTTTGATGTGAAAATAGCTACAGACAGCTAGTAAAAGAATGCACGTCCTCTAATCTCCCAGATTAGAGCTCACATAGAGGATATACATAGAAGAAGAAAACATGACAACACCAACTTCTGACTGGGAAACAGTAAAAAGAAATCCTATGTAAAAGGTTACATTAGCTGAAAAATTACTTCTTAGAATAAAGAAGCAGAATAACAAAAATATGCATTGGTGGTAGCTAAATAGGGAGGAAACTACTAAGGGAAATGGAGAAATCTGCCTGAAGAACAATCAGATCTGTTCTTAGAATACATGGTTTAGCTGAAGACAAGATAGAGGACAGTGGTGAAGGAGTGAAAAGCAATGGCCTTTGGCCTTCTTATATCAGCGATATACTGATTAGACTGTATGATCCAATGATCTCTAGGGATCTTAACCTTGACAAGACAATGAGTTTCTCAGTTTAACTGCAGGAAAGATAAAGCTCTGATGTGGAAATGCTCTCAGTATAAGAATGGAGGCATGCTTATTGGCAAATAAAGTTAGTTAAGACAAGCTGCAAACCTCTTATTTAAAGTTTATTACATATTGCTTAATAGCTCTTTTTTTTCTATAGAGGTAAATTCCACAGCTTTTTGTGGGTTTGCTTGGTGCTAAAGCTATGGCACAAACAGTGTTGTATTATGGGGTAGGGACCATAGAGAAAAAGAAAAATAATTTCTAGAATGCAAGTGGAAGACAAGAGGTAATAAAGGTCAGATAATTCCCATGTTGGCTTGACTTAACTAAATAGCTGACTAGTAACCCCTTGCCTATATTCTGGAAATGTTTGGTAAAGATAAGCAGTCTTTTGTATTGTTAATGCATCAATGTATTACCAAGGCACAGCTTTGTAAATTGTGCCTTGAGAGCTACAGCTGTACCTCTTCAGGTTGCTTTAGAGTACAGCAGAGTATGTTTATGTCCATGCAGATGCTCATACAGGCTCGAGTCTGCTCCTATTAGTTCTCCAACCTTAAAGTTAGTCAGTTCAATTGAGTTGGTTGCTTCACTGGCAGATGAACTTCCCAATGATCAGTTCTTTTTAAGAAACTGCAGCAAGCTGTATTCGTATATACAATGCTCAGTGAGGTAGTAGGAAATTGAAGGGTGTGTAGAAAAAAAGAGCAGAAAAGATTTGCAGAAGTATGTTTGGTTATGCTAACTTCATCACATATACTTTCAGGGCCCTGTAAAATATGCAACAGGTTAGGAACTGCACACAGAAAGTAGCATTAATATAGAGTAAGCTACTTACCACTATCACTTCTGATAACCATGAACAGAACTCTGGTAATAGGGAATGAATATTTCGGCAGTGAGTACAAAGATCAGAAGAAAACATATCTGAATATGATGCATACACCAATATACCCTTAACTCACTGCTGCTCCTGGTGCATCTCTAGTCCAGAATTCACAGCATGATTCACAGTTTTTTTATATCTTCTAAATTGGCCAATCCCTCTTAAGAGCAGGTCAGCACCTATCAACTTCAGCAAAGCTAGTTTTAAAAAGTTTATTAAAACATCATTAGTTCTCCAGGATCAAGGATACTGTTCCTGAATTTTCAGGAAGACTTGCTATGTGATCTGGCATTTTTTAAACTAATATTCAGTTGGACATATATTTGAAGCAGATAAAATAATTTGAAAGAGAGAAGGGGAATTAAACTCCATCTCATTAATACAGTGTTTTTAAGAAAAGTGAATATGCAATTGTTAATACCACATTTTACAAAAGTCCTTGCAGGTTTTATCCAAGCTGAGTGTGTCCCTGTCCAGCTAGTGAAAATGTTATAACCTCCCATCCAAACACGCCCCTCTAGCCCTTACTAATTCCTACATTTTTCTCATTCCTCTGCTGTAGTGTTAGTTTCCTTAATAAAGTGTGGGTACCTAACTAGAGGTCCAGCTGCTACTGTTTGTGAGCCAATCCATAGGACAGTGCATATTTTTAAAACACTGAGGCTGCTGTTTCCCTATAGAAAGTGAAAATGTGTCCCCGATAATGCACAACCAGCTGGCTGAACAGTTTTTGCATACATACAGTCAAGGTCTATTCTTCATTTCACATATTGTGAGACATTCGCCACTGATAAGTGTCCCAAAAGAAAACTTACCATCACTTAACTGATTCATTCAGAATTCCTAGGAACCCTTCAATTATTCAGATCATCAGATCTTAAAAGAAAATAAGAATAAAAGATATATTACTATCTGATTGAAAGGGATTTATTAAAGATACTTCATGCAGGATTTAAATAGATGTTTATAAAGCAAGACAAAATTTGAAAATATAACTTTGTATGTTACTACAGATAAACAATGGATAAATATGTACGGAAGAATAAATGTGGTGAACTATGGTATAAATACTCTAGCTATTGCTTAAGCTAAGCTTTATGTCTTAAAAAGACATTTATGTTGTGGTATGTTTCCTGGACTGAGTATCTATGTTATATAAAGGCCACTGAAGTGCTCCCTTCCCCCTTCCATTTACAATCTTTTTAGTTTAGATCAATCGTCATCCATCTGAACATGAAAAGTCACTTCTGATATTTTTCCCTCAGTGTTTTCTCTATCTGAAGCAATCAATAAAAGAAATTTAAAAAAATATAAAAGAAGAAATCAATGAAATTTTTATCAAGCATGAAATAGTGTTTTAACAAAACAGGGGGATTTGCTGAAGTAATGTTTCAGTAAGGAAGGAAATACCATTGACTTTACTACAGCTGCCTAATGTTTTCCACGAACTGCAGAAAATAATTCATTGTATCTTAGTGACCTACAATAACAGCTGACTGCTTGCACTTGATGGAAATGTGATTTGTGCCTACTAAAAATTAACTATTTAACTTCTTCATATTCTTTTCTCTGCTAGCACATTAGTTTCCTTTGCATTGTTTCACACTGCTTTGTGAGATGTGAACTCCAGTAAACAAAACCACCAATTGCTAGGCAATGTTCCTCCATGAAAGAAGAAAAAGAGGGTCAGACTGCATGCTTCTGTGAGCTGTAAAACCCATGCTGGGCACTAAAAGACTGCACTTAGATGAGGCCCCTTCATTTTAACAGGCATTTTATCTCAGAGGTTCAATAATGTAATAAATATAAAGGAACATTTCTGACAGTTGCACATGTGCAGACAAATGCATAGATATGTACACTCAGCAGAAAGTTCCAGGGTAAGAATATTAGAGGAGATGAAAAACCAGTTAAGGTTCAAGGCTGGAATAGATAAAGTGAAAACGTGAAAAACTAGTAATTTGTCTAAGTAGTGTGGAGGGAAATGAGCAGGGATGAGGCAGAAAGAATGGGAACAAAATCGTTGTCTACTGAGACTCGTTAGAAGATTTACTCTCACTGCTGTTGCTGCCTCTGAGAAACAGATGGATCCAAGCTGTCCTGCTGCAACTGACTGTGGTGTAAGTCCAACAGATTCCATATTCACCATGTAATACCATCCCTTCATTACATGACTAACAATGTTCTGCCCGTACTAGCTAATAGCACCAAGATATTGTACACACATCAGTGAATACTGTATGTATACACAGTATCTATCCTCATAGTGGGAAACTGTATATGTAGGCATATCACATACACAATATCTATGAATATTTACATCTACATTGCATGTATATGCAACTGCTTAGGGATACCTGTGCAGTCTGCTAGGGAAGGAGAATTTGTCTAGGGATCACAAGAAAATTTTACTCAAATAGAAGGTCACCTGGGATCCTTCACGTTCATTCAGAAGAAACAAGAATGTTCATTTCGCCTTCAAATATGACCAGTACTGTATGCCTCCATAATTTGTATGAAAAATAGAGATGAAAAAGAGATACATCTACTTTGATTTTTATTACATATAGTTGAAGTGCACTGCCTGTTTTTTCTAGTCTTTTTAATTCAGAGGAGGAAAACTTGCATGAATCCAGGATTACTTCCACGGAGGTAATGTACCTCCCACAGAAGTAAAACCAGTGCAAGGAGACTAAAGTCTTCATTCTACCATTTCACATTAGTGGGATTTAATTTTATTCTTTCAAGTGTGTGAATGGAAAGATCTCTTCACATTACTGAAAATGAAACAACACTGTGAGCAAGGAAGTGTTAAGACACTACAGTCAGTGAAGATCAGCTCTTTTGAACTGGTTGAAATACTGTATTATTTACAGTATCTAAGTCTAGACTTCCATTTTATAAGCCACTCAGAAAATGTCATCGTGAACATTACAGTGGCTCTCATCTGCAGGGAAACTGTTTTCTAACTCACTCGTGGCATGATGTCAGGGTACTACTCACTGAAACATAAGTATCAGTTCCACAGAGGTTTATGTTTAAAATATTAAGTATGTCTGCTTATGAGTTGAGCTCTCTTAATATCAGAAATCAAGAGAATATGCCTGTTATTTAATCTTTCCTTCCCCTGTAACATGTACAACATCTCTATAAGTTCTCCATTTCTCTCCTGCTGCCTAAAGTACTGGACGATGTGCCAAATGCCTCTGTGCACGTGAAGATGCAACTGGGCTCAAAAAAAAGTTGAAATACCAAAATGAGAGGAAACCTATGATTGTTGAACCACAACAAGCTTATATAACAAAAGGTTTGACTCTTCTGTCACTGGGGAGTAATTTTAAAAAGTTCCCTGAGATTATTCACTGTTTTGTTCAGTTTTTTATTTATTTTATCCTTCGTGTCAAAGGGAAATGATTGGCTAACAAATTGGCGCAAGCTTCAAGCAGATGCAATGCTACCCAAGTAATTTTATATCGAGCTCATTTTTAGCTGGTGGAAAGAAGCTTATGCTCATATAGACCTATACTTTTCTTTTACAGGCATTAAAATGAAGAGAAAGTGTGTAATGTAAATCTTGATAACAGGTTCACAATATTGGCAATATACTTAAATATAGTGAAAATCAAATTCTACAGAGGGAGAACATTGATGACTGAGAGCTGTGTCATAACAGACCTTTCTGACTAATATAACCTGTAACTAGCTTCTGTGTTTCTTACAAAGGTGGATATGTCTGATGGATTTTGGCTTGCCTGACCTCTTAGAAAACCTCTATATGAAGCAAATAAATGTTTGAATCATTTTACAAAAAGTACTGCAAGGCTTTCTGTCTCAGCAGTCATTTCAGTAGCATGCTTCAGGCATTCACTGTACAGAAAACATCACTCACTGATACTCATTCTTTATTATTGATTTCACTCGATGTACTCTTTGGAATAGAAGAAGAAAAATACAGATGCCTAACTGACTTTCTCTACACAATCATACTCTACACTTCACCTTCTCTTCTGATATCCCTTCTTTCTAAACTAAATTGCCCCAAAATTATTCCCAATGCTTTTCTTAGAGTGACTTAATCTTTTGCTTGCTCTTCAATGAGTGTTAAAAATGGAGTGGATCTTTTTTTGGTTTGTAACAATACACTTTCTCAGCAGATTTGTAGCACATCAACCTGCACAAGTAGTTTGATTTCCTTAGCTTACCTACACTGAATTCTCTATGTTGGCACATTTCTACTTTTTCTTATTTCCTCTTCAAGTTTTCACTAGCCTCTTGCCATTTTACTGCACCTTTTCCCTCTTTTACCAATGCTTGTACTGAATCATAAGACTATTTTTTGTTCCTCCATCAGGAGAGAAACTCTCACTTAGAATAAAATCTTAAGAGAGTCCTAACCATTTTTTGTATTTTAATGCTATTTTTTAAAAGAAGTCACTGAAAAAAAGCATGCTGAGAAATCTGCACAAAGATGGCTTACAACACCAGTAGATAATGGTGCTCCCAGTGGCACCAATGCCAACAGGAAATCCAACACTGAAGTAAATACGGTTACAAGACATAGTTGTATCACTGCTGAGGCAGAAAATAATCAGTTCCATAATAATTGGTTATATTTTTAAACAATATTATTTTAAGAATATAACATACATTAATTATTTTTCCCCTGAAGGACAGCTCCCAGATAAGAATGTAGTAATATCTTGTATACCTTTTAAATCCTGTGTGTGCACACATGGTCCAAAAGTGGATGTACTAGATGTGTTGTTCTTCTACTGTCAACACAGTTGTTCTTAAATACAGTTCAAAAGATGAGATGGTAAACTAACTGTCCACTTTCTCAAGTTACTGCCATTCCTAAACACAACCTGGGGAGTTGAGATTATCCTTCAACGAATTTACCCTTGTACGCACCAAAGCAAGTGCAAATTAGGGGTGTAAAATTTATTTCTGTAGTGTTGTAGATACTTAAAAGTAATTCACTCAATGGTTGCAATTCAGTATCAGCTTGGTGAGTATTTCAGTATTGGATCAATCCACATTTTCTTACTGGAGGTTCTTAGCAGAAGCTGTGTGTTTCTCTAGTGCAGTCAGAGGCATGTAATCCAGCTAAGGCAATTTGTGTATTGTGGGCGTGTAGCAAAACACACCTCCAGTGTTCGGCTTGGCATATCTTTAGTGAGCTGCCAGCTTTCCAGGCAAGTGTGGAAGTCTAGAGAGTAGCAGAGAAACCGCAGTGGAATGCTACAACGAAAGTATTAAGATCGGAAATACTACAAAATATAAAACATTAATAATTATTCTACAGGAAGCCACTCATTAACTAACTTATGGAAATATACTGTGTTTTTAATTTTTACAACACTAACTGATCTGTGGAAATATAATCTTCTCTCTTACCTGTTAAATATATCCAGACAACAAGACAGCTTACTCTTGCTTGCTAGGTGGACCTTCCTTCCTTCCTTCCTTCCTTCCTTCCTTCCTTCCTTCCTTCCTTCCTTCCTTCCTTCCTTCCTTCCTTCCTTCCTTC
>VZRV01004286.1:74399-145205 GCA_013398115.1 Falcunculus frontatus
AACCTTCCCAAACCTTCCCTTCCCAAACCTTCCCAAACCTTCCCTTCCCAAACCTTCCCTTCCCAAACCTTCCCAAACCTTCCCTTCCCAAACCTTCCCTTCCCAAACCTTCCCTTCCCAAACCTTCTCTTCCCAACCCTTCCCTTTCCAAACCTTCCCTTCCCAAACCTTCCCAAACCTTCCCAAACCTTCCCAAACCTTCCCTTCCCAAACCTTTTTAGACAGGGAAGGTTCCTCAGTACTCTTAACTTCCATCCCCTAAATACTCTCTTCCAAGAGAGGATTCCTCAGCCCCTGCTCCTATCCAGGAGTTCACAGTCCACAAATTCTACTTGGGCATGATGGGGACCCTGACTGCTCCACCAGCACGGTGGAGGGAGCTGCTGAGAGAGCATCACAGTGGTTTGTGAAAGCCACACATCTCCTTGGGCCTTCCCATCTCTCCTCCTTCCTGCAGACCTGCCTTTGGCTCCTGTACAACTAGGTTGTATCTGGTTGTCTCCTCCAGGTTTCTAGCCTCAGGACTGAGAGTGCAGGGCTGGGTTCCTAGCACTCACCTGGCCCATCACAGCCCAGATCTGCAACTTCTGGGGTTGTCACCTTTGTATGGACTCTGCTGTTAAATCCAGAGTTTGCATATGCCCACCTAGCCCACATATGAATGGCAGTCTTTTCAGGCCTTTCAACTTGACAAAATTAGGCCTGTGCAGACAAATTTCCCCTCACATATACCTTTCTTCTTCTAGCAGAGTAAAGCCTTATTTGAACACACTCCAAAATATTCCTGAGCATGCTGGGAAAAGCTGGTAGAACTGTTTAACATAGGCAATACAATATATTTTTTTCCCGGACCTCACATTTGGAGGCTACTGAGCCTTTTAGCCTTAATTAACACAAAACACATCTGAGGTAGATATTTGGTGTGGGAGAGCCTAGTTTTCAAAATACAAAGATCAATAAATTCACAAGTCATGTAAAAAAAATCTTACAAAGCAGTGGAAAATAGGAAATTCTTGTAAAAAGCAATTCTGTCTGTCTTTTTCTGTGATATATAATAAAATACAGTTCCACACTGTGCAATTAAGATTGTTATCAAACATCTGCATTTATTATTGGACTACTGCTAAAAATACAATTTTATAACAAGCAGACTGCTGTATACCAATAATAAAATCTCTGTTTCTAGAGTGCAGTGTTAAGCATGTTATACACTGTGCTAGATCCCAAGGGTTATTAGTAAATGTA
The DNA here is from genome assembly GCA_013398115.1 of Falcunculus frontatus. NCBI lineage: Eukaryota > Metazoa > Chordata > Aves > Passeriformes > Falcunculus > Falcunculus frontatus. Next base: position 75,645 of record VZRV01004286.1, read on the forward strand.
CAAGTATTGCAGGCGGAACAGTCTTGATTTGGGGAGTTTGACTTAGTTTATCACCAATTGCAACAGTGCAAAGTGGTCTGCTGCTTTATTCTATTTGTCAAATTGTTTTTATGAGTCTATCGAGATGTCACTTGTTTTTGCCTGGCTCCCAGAGAGCAAAGACTTGTGGTGTGAAGAAAGATTTGTCCTGCAGACCTCTTTCAGGCAGTTAATTGCATTGAAATCCACTGATTTTCATGAATCATATGCACATAGACAGTAGAAGTAGTAGTAGTAACTTCTTGGTTCTGGTGCTCCATGCCAACATATTTTCCTTTTTTTTTTTTTTTTGAAAGTTAATTGTTTCTAAACGTAGCAGGCAGTTTTATACACATGAGGAAGGCAATGGAATCAATGGCCAATTTAAGCACTTAAATTGCCTGGTTTTTGCAAGGATCGAAGTTAATGTGAAATTTATCACCTGAAGAAACTAATGAAACTTATAAGTAAAGGAATGACCAAACTGGATCAATATTATATAAAGCAGAAACAGACCCACTGCAACAGAATAAAATCTATTTAATATGGACATCAAATTTCAAATGGTAGGTGCTTTTATAATATAGCAGAAAGTAGCAGTATCTTTAATAATCACATATTTAGAAATGCTCTGGGAAGGTAGGAGGCCAAGGCTTCTGTCCTCCCACAAGATGTATATTTTGGCTATTCATACAGTCTCATATACAAAAACATTACATTCAAGCATGTACGTTAACAACAGATGAAACCCCACTGCTTTGCAATTGAATGGCCTTTCACATTACCCTTGTGCAAAGATAACAACAGATAAAATGCAACATCAGGGAATGTTACATGATATGTAGTTTCTAACATACGTGCCTTGCTCTTACATTACTTATACAAGAGTATGAAAATCGTGGTAAGGCATCTGCAAGAAATGGCAAAAAAGTTAGCAAGGTAGTAGGGGTCTCAAAAGTAATGGCATTTGAAAATAACATTTCCAGAATATTCTTTTATTCAGAATTCCCTTTTTTTCCCTTATGATTTCTCATGTTGTTATCAACTGAAGAACTTTGAGCAATAGTGACCGGTCTTCAGAACTAATGGCACCAACACTTCCATTTGACTGACTATCTAAACAGCAATTATGACAGTAGAGATAATTCTGCATGGGATTGGAAGACTAACATAGTGAGGAAGGAAGTACAATGGAGAGCCTGAGGTTGTGATTTGTAATTACTGACCACAAAAAAAGCCAAAAGAACCCCAATCCAAACATTAGTTAAAGGATAATTTTTACTGAAAAAGTCTTGTGACTAAGAAATTGAAATACTTATTGTTTTAATGACAGGCTTTGTGTGTTGTATGCCAGGAGACCAGCAATGGAAAACCCTAGGTAAAAAGACACTCTTTCTCTATTTGGGTCATTTTTCACTAGGCATGTGGGAACAGGCTGCACTGGTATCCTGAAGTTTTCATTTCTGCCACAGTCTATGTAGATAACGTTACCCTCAACTTTTCCAGCCAAAAGAAGCAAAAGATCTTGAACATCCTGAGTCTTCCAGATATTTCCACTCTGCCAAAGGGAATTCAGCTCCTGTTCTGGAAGTGAACTAAAAAGCTGATCTATTTTTCCTTTGTGAACAAATCTGTTCAAACCTCTGCCTTTTGCCAGATAGAAAAGAGCCAGAGGCTGCCTTGAATGATGCATAGTTCCGTAGAGTTCTTTGAAAGACTCACTTAAGCATTCAATAAAAGTTTTAATTTTCCTGGAATCTTCATTTAGTTGTTTTATATTTTGGGGCCAGAACAACAAGGAGGCTAGGAAGAAAGGCTCTACACACCATGAAGTTTGTTTCGCTTCCGGCAGAATGCTTAGAAGCAGACTCTTCAACTCCTTAGAACCATGTAACTTGGCAGATTTAGGTTTAATACAGTTAAGAACAATATTTGCCAAAATCAAATTCTGTTTGTCTTTCTGAGTTGCTTTTTCATCCTTCTCACACAAAATTGCATATGCTCCTACTATGTCTTCTATTTCTCTGTCAGCATTTCTGTGATTTCTGTGAAGGTATTTCAAAATACCTGAAAACGAGTGTGCTTTGGAAGCTTCCACAGCGTCCCTGTATGCTTCTATATACTGAGAAATGGACCACTCTGAGTCCTGTTTATTTTTCAGTTGTTCAAAACTGAAATGACAAAATATTTCTGTGTATTTGGTAAAACATTCTTGAACCTTCCCATACAACTTTGCTTCTACCATTTCTTTTTCTCTGGTCTGTGTTTTGAAAAGCACAAAGTAGTCTTCAAAAAAGTCAAATGCCCTTTTCAACCTTGATCTCAAATTACATAAAAAGCTGGAATACTGTTCGAGAACCTTAAACATTTCACTGTCTTCACTGGAGTTTTCTACATTCAAAACACTATTTCCTGACAGATACTTTGTCATATTTTTTCTACAGTGTAAGTCTTTTTTGCTGAAAAAAGGAACATGCCAAAGGACATCAATAACATAAAGACCAGTTTCTATTTCTCCCTGATAGCCAGCAGTATTGTACACTTGAAACTTTCTTTTAAGTTTTTGATGCTGCAAATATTGTTCATTGACTGCATTTTCAGCTTGCCTCTGAGATTCTTGGAAAGCCTGTGAAGCATTCTCAGCAAGCTCTAGCAAGTGTTCTAGTTTCCCTGCTGTCAGGGCTGCACTCTTTTCTTTGCACTCTACCCAGTCTCTTAGCTTGCTTTTAAAGACTTGACCTAGTGTATCTGAAATGTATGAATTGTGTTGTGCTCTTTCTTTGGCTGCTTTGGCCCAGTGTAATGCAGAGTCAAATTTCCTTTCTTTAATGTAGAACCTTGCTAGGGCTTGGCAAATGTAACCATTTTGCTCAAATCTAGCAGATGCTTGTTCTAACACATGTTCCACATCACCACGCTTTTCCTCCTTATGAATGGCTTCAATTAAGGGGGAAAATGATGTGTCAGACTCATCACCATGCTCCTTGCGCTGCCTAGTAACCAGCAGGGTTTGTATATCACGAACAAGTTTGTTTTCCTTTAACAATAAATCTTCTTTCAATAACTTTGATGTAATTTCACTTTTAGACAAGCCATAGGTTAGTTTCAATTCTGTTAGGCAGTGAGATGCTATCAATGGATGAATGATACGAAGACCTTTGTATCTCATGTGTTTATGTACCCGATCAGATATTAGGATATTGGAACAAATTCCCATCTTTTCTATTAGTTTATTGCAGTCTGTGTCTCGAGAATTAATTCCTAAGTATTCTTCACATACTGATATTGAAATAGTAGATGTTATTAAATATGAGTTTAACAGAGTTAGATAGCAAACAAGTTGTGCTGCTTTAGAGGCAGTATCTAAGTCATGCAAGGTATTTTTTACCACTTTTTCTATATACTGTGGATCAAAGTTTTTCTTCATAATCATAAATGAATAGAAATTGGCAGAATTTGAATGCACCTTTTCAATATATTCTAGTTTCTGGTCAAAGGCCCTTTGCTCTTTTTCAGAAAGCATTTGTTTTAAAGAAACACTGTTCAAGAAATTGATGGTTGAACTTTCATCAGGATTCTGAGATCTCATACAGTTTAGAATTACCACTACAGGTTTTACATACCGAATGCCTTTTTCTGTTATAGCTGTCTGAATTTCTTTCTGCAGAACATTGACATTTTCTTGCTCTTCAAAATCATCCACAAGAAGTAACACTGGTAAATAACCTGTGTTGTCATTTGCTCCACAGGTGAGTAAAGTTGTCACCTGTGTTCCAATATCATGTGGTTTATTTTTCAGAACAGCACATCTGAATTGCTTCCGGAAATTCCAAAGGATATGCATAGATAATGTTGTCCCACCACAGCCTGGGTGGTGGTAAAGGTTGATAATTTTTACAGGTGAGTCATTAGCACTGTCAGATGAAGATACAATTAGGTCTTCAAGCTTTTCATAACTGTCCCTTCTGATAAAATCCGAAGTATAGTTTTCTTCTGAAAAGTAGAAATTCCACCACGATACTTCACCACCTCGATAAAATTCTTCTTCCCGCTCTTTCAGGAAATTTTGAAATCTATCTGTATGCTTTTCTATTTCTGTGTCTTTGCATTCATTTTCACAAAGTATTTCTAATGCTGCCATGGAGTCTTCTCTGTTCTTTAGAAGACGAACGGTAGAATGATCAACAGAGGGCAGAAGTCTTTCAGAAGACTGCATGTCTGACGCTAGTTTTATGATGGTACCATTTACCATTTCCAGCGTTAGAGAAGAAACACATTTCTCTGTGAGTGCTTCCTCACAAATGCCTCTAGCATGAAGAAGATCTTTCCATCGCTGGTATGTCCCTGCACCTATGCAAAGGCAGACCATGTCTTGTAGTCCCTTTAATTCTTGGTAAAATGTCATAAAAGTTTCTGTAAGGGGATCTGCCGAATCTTCTACTGTGGAAAGCAGAAGAAACACTATTAAAAACTTTTCATTCTGCTTTACATCTTTGTGTGAAAGAAAGGAAATAATTTTTCTGACACCAGCAGCTCTGTCTCGTTGCCATGAAGCAGGATCCAGTGGTAGTTCATTATTGCCTTTGGAGTCTGATCCACCATTGCAGAAAATCCAGTTGGTCTCCTGACGTAGTTTTAGCCTTTTAGCTTGTTCAGAAACTGAACCCCCCATGTGTTCATAGTAATCTGGGAAGTGAAGTTTGGCATTTCGATGTTTTCGGTAAGTCTTGAACACACCATTCATTTCTGATTCAGAATCAAAGTCAAGCACAGCAAACCATTTTATTTCATGTAAAAAGTCTAAGTCTGAAGTTTGATTTGGGTGGCACTTGTTTGTTACCAAAATGTAGTAGTTATAATAAGAGTTATCTAGTGAGTCCCTGTTACCCGTGAGCAGACTAACTAGCTTTAGTCCTTCATTCAGTGACTTCTTTGGCTTAAAGTTATGTTCTTCTTCTGCTCTTTTACGACGATCTGCTAAAGCTGTCAAGGAACCTTTAAATTTTTCACATTCTTTTGTGTTGTAAATATTTGTGGAACTAGCTCCATCCCGGATGAAGACAGCTTTTTTCCAACTCTTACTCTTATATTCATATGTGTTGGTGCAGAAATATTTTGTATCACAGAGGCAGTGTTGGGGAACCACATCTATTTCAATGACAAAGAGATGTGATGGAGTTCCATTTTGTAATAATACTTCCACAAATCTAGGTGGTCTAATGCAACTTTTTGCAATGCTGGTGAAGGGCTCATTAAAGTACTTTTTGATGTTTTTATTAAAATGCTCAACGTACACTTCTTTGTTGGTAACTTTTATTCCTTCAATTTTCCCATGTGGATTGTCACGTACTCCAAAATGAATAGTGCCATTTGTGCGGGAGTTCATGCAGGCTGCAGCAAATCGAAATACTTCATTGCTAAATTTCATCATGATTTCATCTTCCAGCACATTCTCAGTGTTGGTAAGCAATTTGAATTCGTGTGCTGGATCCATGAGATTGGATGCCCCTGTTTCAGGGACATTAAGAATATTATGCTGTGTGTATCGAGTACCATCACTGAAATTATCAAAAGGATATGGCATACACATCTTTCCAGCTGGCTGCTGGCTGCTTGACAGTGGCTCATCTGATACATTCTTTTTGCCAGCTGATTTAATTGCTTTTGTGTCTTCTATGAGCTCCATCTTAGAATCCTTCAGTATACTGGAATTAAGTGATTCGCAGTTCTTCTTGCACTCTTTCTTTGCCATTTCTCCATCTTTTTCTCCTCCATCAAAACTCTGATCAGTGCCTTCTTGTTCCACAGCCTGGTTTGAACCCTTACCTAGAATGTCAAGCTCTTTCAGGAAGCACGTGATTTGAAAAGCAGGCCCATGAGGCATGCCCATTTCCACAAGATCTGCTTTAGTCATCCTCTTCAAAGCAAAGCCAGTCACAGCTTGGTGAAACAGGATTTCTGCATGTTCCTGGTCAACCTTAGCAACTTCAGTTGCCCATTGTTTGACTTGTTCTTTCGTCCACTCTTCAATATGCTGATATGAATATGATTTCTCTTTTTTTTTAGTGGTTGCCTTTTCCATTCTTTAAGGAAAAAAAATCACAAAATTACTAAACAAGTGAGTGAAACAGTTGCGTATTAGCTGAATAACACATATTTCCTTGCTGTTATTAACCATTAATTTCTTCATTTTTGGATGTGACAGGAAGAACAGCATCTTACATTCTACTTGGTCTTAGTGAAGGTGGAATTTTTGCAGAAACTTTAAAGAAAGAAAAACAATAAAATAATTCCCCTTAATAGCATCTACTTTTACTTTATCCTTTCACTTCCTCTGGGAGAATTGTATTAATTCTTCTGCAATTTAAAATTTATGGAATTGCACCCACCTACAGTTGTGGCATTAGTAGTAATTGCCCCCAAGTGTCAGGCACCTTTTCTTGTTCATAGCTCAGTGTTCCTGAAACCGAATGACTTCTTAGATTTTTTCAGTGAAACTTCGTTTTCTGAAAGTACGCTTGGTTATCTAGGCCATTCTAATGACATGCTTTCCTTAAATTACTATTTGATTTCCTAAACTGTAAACTTTATTGAGAAGCAATAGTAATGATTCCTTATAACTAGTAGAGGAATAAAGCTGTGTCCTACTTTTGGCCAAGCTGCCTCCTGATTTAACAAATGATGAGAGCAGAGAAAAAAGAGTGGGGCTGTGAGCTGTGGCAGACTGCAGTTGCTTTTTCCTTTATAGAGTCTCCCTTTTGCTCTCAGAAAAACTAGTTTCTAGTTCCCTAAAATTCTACTATCGTGAGCACATATTGTGAAAAATTGAAGGTGCAGGGGGAAAGAAGCTCCATGCTTTTATTTCATGGCTGAAGTAACTATTGCTATTCACTGGTAACTCCACCCAGGGCACTCGAAAACTGAGAAAAGAAACTGAAACTAAAGCACTTCTTGGAGACAGTCTTTAACTCAGCCGTGTAGAAGAGTGATTTGAATTCTCACCCTATCTATACCTTCTAACAGAGGTACAATTCAATCCTAACATAAAAGCAAACATTGTTATGTCCTTATAACAGTTTTTCCATGTTTTAGTGTTTGGAATCCCTCTGATGAGATCTCTCCTGTGCTGGAGAGAACAGGATACTTTCATTCCACAGATATAATGCAGTGTTTGTATCTTTCATGTTACTTGCTAGTCAATGATTCTGGCCAAATGAAATAGTTGAAAGATGACCTTTTCCAACATGGAACAACTGTATCATATAATTTCTGCAGAATAGTTTCTTTGAGGTCATATTCCTTAGGATTATTTCACTGTAATCTCATAACAAAAACTTTTCATGTGCAGACATTCAATGGATTTGGAAGACTTTATCTTAGTAGATTATGGGTAATTTTATATACAAAATTTATGTCTCAAGAAACCCAAGAACCCAAACTGCAAACCCCAACCAAAACATAGTATCAAAATTAGCCATCAGATCTTCATAAAATATTTAATCCTAGAAGAAAATATGCATGTACTTACTGTAACTGTTCTGTTCTGCAGGTTTTTTCCTATTGTTGTTCAACACACATATTTTCTTCAAACAGGAAACCCAACAGCTAAAATTCAGCTGAACTGTTATTCTAGAGTATGGGAGAGAAAACCCTTTAAAATCACCTCATAAACCTCTAACATAAGCCTAGCGTCAGAAAGAGAAGGAAGGAAAAGAGTTCTGATAGATGTATGATCAGTTTTTCCCTGTGGCAAACATTCATCTCTAGAGGAGACAAAGGACACCAGCTGATAGAGAATATTTATTATACCTTACCTTTTCCTTGGCAAAATAGACCTTTACCCTTCTAACACCATGTCGAAATGCTGTTGACTAGGCAAGTCACACTGGGTGTTGCAGAGAAATGGGAGGATATAAGTGCAGGGTGTATGGGAGGTCCTTTTGCTCCTATTACTTTCTCTTTTACCAAACAAAGTTGCTTCTGGTCTGCCTCTTCCTAACTTCCTGTTTGGGAAATCATTGTTCTATTAGGAAATTAAGGTAAGAATCCTGTTCCGGTATGTCTTTTTTAAAACACACAGCACTGTCTTGAGCTGCTATCCAGAAACTTGAGAAATTAGGAAACACGATCTGAGTAATACTTGGCTAACAAAATGCAGAGAGAAACAGCTATGCAGTGACCAAACTGTTATGAACTGACCACAGTCCCCCATTCTCCATGCCACTGTGCTCCTTAGGGTGGCAGATGAAGGAGGTAGGAGAGATGGGAAAGAAGGAGTGAAGTTGAGCCTGGGAAAATGGAGTAGGATGGAGGAAGATGTTTTAGTTTTTTATCTTATTTTTCACCATTCCACTATATTTTATTTGACAATGAATTAAATTAATTTTTCCTAATTAAGTCCAGTCCAATTTGTCCAGAATGGTAACTGGTAAGTCATCTACCTCCTTGTCTTCTTTTTGACACAGAGATTTAGCATCTTACTGTCTCCCTTATTCTGCTGAGAAGGCAGAATGGGAGGGTGGCTGCATGGGTATCTGGCAGCCAGGCAAGGTCAACTCACCACAGTCCATCAGAATGATATCTGCTCTGAGAAAAACTGGGTGAGGTCACCAGAACGGCGCATGTTTTAGACAGCAAAGAGCATCTCCACAAAGACAGCAAAGAGCATCTCCAGCCACCACAAAGCCAGCTGTGTAAAAGCCAACATCTCTTTCAGTTGTTGATGCTGTTCATACTACTGTTCCTTTCTCTCCTTACACGCTTTCCTGTGTACTTTAGCTATGTGCATTTCTGAAGTTCTGGCATGCACCCATCTGCTGTTGCACAGATTCTTATCGGGAAAATTCTTACACTTTGAATCTCTAATTGCTGCACTTGTCTGGAATGCGTCCTCAATAGATAGAATGGTATGGCTGTACATTCAGCAATCCTGTATATTTTCGTGTCAAGGCCAAAGGAGATTAACTAATGCTTGATAGGATGTAAAAAATAAGTCACTTTCCCAGGATATGGTACAGCTCTGTCATTATTCTAATCATTCTGCTATGAAAAATTATAAGAAATAATAATCATACTGTCATTGACTCAGCGTGTGGGACTCAGAGAACCCCAAGAACCATGGAGTGCAGCATCTGCTTTAGATGCTGCCGAGCCTGAGCACTTTGTATGTGAACACTGCTGCACCCTTTTTGCTTGGGGGAGAGAGACTGCTTTCTCTGGCAGGGGCCTTTGTTTACAGAGGCACAGCCGGCATCCCTGGAGATCATTCAAGTTTTCTTTCTGTAGCTGTGTGCGCTTGCTGAGGTGCTTGCTGGCTACCTCTCATCTATAGGAATCCAAGTGATGCCCAGACTGAGCTGTTGCCCCAGAGGGGCTGTTGAGTTTCCCCATCTGCATCCCAGTTCATAGGGTGACAGCTCTGCTGCCAGTTAGGGAGGCTTGCCCACTGTTCCAGGTTGCCTACCCCATATTTAAGGTGGCTGGCAGGGAGGTTGTGCACACAATATATCCTGATACTAACCAGATGATTGTTGCTACACATGGATATCTGCAGTTTTTTCACCTGTTTCTGTGTATGTGTTAACTATTTCCATTAATCAGTTAACCATGTCTGCTGTTTTGGTATGGTATGTTTTGCTTATTTGGCCATCAGCAGCATCGCTTTCCCACAAATTTTGTTCCTTCAGGTGTCATTTGCAGACATTTAAGCATGGGGTTTATTTATGTGGTTCTCTAGCATAAAATGAATCCTTCTAGAATGACTTCATTATATATTAAAGTAAAAATTCTTATTGTGCATCAGGTCTACCCTGTAATCTCATTATTCAGCAAAACTGAGTCAAAAATACTGTCTTGTTTCTCAGTGACTGGTGTGGAAACTCACCATTGGAATCCTATTGCCCACTGCAACTCACAGGATTTGTTCTCTAATGCATATTAGTAATTCCTATAATGTTGTTGTTCCTTCTGCATTTCTTTACCTATTGAAATTAGAGATCACTGGTTATTTCCAGTCTGAGCTGTAGATCAGACTGCCAGCAGTGCTCCAGTTTCCAGTTATAAAGATTTCCTGTTTTATTTAGTAATTTTTATTTTCTCTAATTTCTTTATATTTGACAAATCATTACATGTACAATATTCTGTGATTTCAACCTTTACTCTATCTTTTCACACCTCTATTTCATGATTATTACCTCACCGTATTTCTGTTACCTTAATAATTCCTCCTATCATATTGTGCATCAACACCTGAAATAATCCAGCCAGCTCCTTGAGCTCTTCTCATTAGTGAAAAAGCACCACATTTGCATGATCTTTTACAAAACTTGTTTCTTCTTCCCTTAAAAGAAATAAAATTTAAAAATCAGCTCTTTTCCTTACTTTGTTTCCTAAGTTACTACTCACACTCTATCATGTTGTTTCTCCTTGCTCTCCTACTGGTACTCACCGATATTTATCTGTTCCAGCCTCTGCTCTATTTCTTGCATGTGGGGGTCACAGAGAGGCTTCCAGGGCTTTTTGTCTTCAGAGGAAAATAACTTCTGTGTCTACTCTGGCAGTAGTCTATGAACTTTTCTTTAACAAGTCTTACTAGTCACACAGATCTGTGTTTCCCTGATGCTGATGTGACTTTGTGTCCGTGTCTCTCATAATTTCCTGTTTTCTCATTATCCTCTTTCTCAAAACTTCCTGCATGTTACTCTTTCATGTAGGATTGCACTTCCTGAGGCTTCTCTTTAAAGAAAGGAAATGAGAATGAAATTTCAATTGCCAGTCAGAAATACCCACAAATATATATACAGTGATCACTGCATTGTATTCTTCATGTTCTTTCGCCTGCTGCCACAGGCCCCGCCCACAGGAAGATGCATTCTCTGGCCTTTACTTAAATACTCAGTTTCCAGATAGAAAAAGTTCAATGAACTGCAAATGATCCTGCAATGAGTCCTGCAAACACTGTAATGCTAATAGAAACCAGTCCAGAGACAGCAGAACCTTCTAGGAGCAGTAATCAAGCTGGTGCGGATACTTTCTCTGTAGTTTTAGATTTATCAGCGAGCAGAACTCATGTTCAGATTGAGACTCACACCAGCCTTTCTTGGTTGTGCACTTTGATGAGCTCACAGCCTCAGGGAATCTCACAGGCATTAGCCTGCACCTACATCATCTCAGTGCTCATGTAAAGAGCAGCTGTACTCCTTTGATTATTGTGGGCCAGTTATCTGTTGAGCCCCTCTGTGGGTGTTAGTATCGCTTTCTTAAACTGCAGCTGTTTCCTGGTTGTATGGTGTCATAATGTGTTTCCCTGAGCTGTGTTGTATGGGCTGACGTGACAATCATTTCTTCCCCCAGTTCTGGCCTCTTCTCTTGCTCTGGATGATTGTGGGACAAGCTGGTTCAAGGAACTGCAGCAATGTAACAGGTCAGCTTAGTCTATGGACAGGTCAGATCTGGTCAGCTTTCTCTGAGGTTGCTTGACCTCCTTATTAGCACGAAGCAGACCATGCCAGTGGAAGGAGTCCTTTTCCATGTCTTATTAGAGATAAAGTGATCACAGCTCCTTTTGTTAGAATGAATCTTTCTACATACTGGAGGACTTATTTCATCTTCCGTTGTATCTTTTTCCACCAAGATAAAATATTTTTTAGGCCTGTTCTAAACTTTTTTTCCTCATTTATTTTGCTTCTCGCAGGCTTTCTACATTTGGCTGTATTTTTCAGATACACTTGAATTTCAAATGGAATCTAGCTTTTTCAGTGTCCCAGCCTCCTGTTTAGAATAGAGGTCCAGAATATTTGAAGGTACGTAGAATTTTCTGTACTTTTAGATACAACTGGTGGATGGGACTAAGCATGACAGACTTAAAGGACTTGAAAAGTGATTGAAAGCCAAGTTTTGAATTTAATATGGTTTGCTAAATCAGCATACGAAAAATCAGCAAGCTGAAGTTAAAGAAGAAAGTGTAGCTCTAAGAAAAACATATGAAAGATGCCCAACACAGTTTTTGTTTTCTCCCAGATAAATGTTTGTCTTGACTTTGCAAGACATCCTTATTCCATTACTAAGATGAAAATACTTATTCCATTAGTAAGATGAAAAAAAGTTATATAGAAGCTACTTTTTAGCCCTACAAAAAATATAAAAGTTGTAGCTTGATGAAGATATCAGTGTTGACATTGGACAGTACTTTCCTAAATAAGAACATATTTTATGGGGTATGCTTCTAGTTCAGAAGCCCTGCCCTAACATTCATACATGTAATTGTATCTGAGTCATGAGGTCTGTGACCAGCACTTTGTACTTTGCACTGGAACACGGCACATAGCCTGAGGAGATACATACATATTATCTTTTTAGGTGGAGCAGGATTTCCAACATGCTGGTATTTGCATTTCATGTTTAACTGAACTGGGATACAGATTTATACTTGAACGGACTCCTTAGATGTCTAATCTTTTATTTGTCTTCTTTGCTCCTTGTCTGTTGTATATTTACCACAGATTCTAATCAAGAAATGATCCTTTGCTTTTTTTCCCCCCCATTATTTAATGACACAGCACAACTGTCACTTTCCATTACAAGGCTGCATCAGTTTCATTGCTTACAATGGGGTCCCTTTAAATCCGTCTCTGAAGTGTTTGGAAACTTCTGCCACAGTTCAATCTCTTTCTACAAAAACCTTGTGGTCTCCAGAGAAAGGCAGTGAGAGAGCTGGGCTCCTCTGGAAGAGCTGGGCTCATTTCATACACTCAGGAGTTTTTATGAAGAACTACTTGTTGAGAAAAACATTTCTGCACAAACTGGCATGGACTTTTATATTGCCAGCCAGTGATAAAGTTTGGGTACTGCACACTGAAGTTTTTAAAAGATGCTTATGAACAACATTCTGAAGTGTGTACATTTTTGTGTGTGAGTAGAGAATACACTCAAAAATATATCATGACTGAATGTTCAAGGGCGATCTAATATAATGGCTTTAAAAAAATACTTGGCTGGATGCAAAAGTATTCTCAATATGGCCATTTAGCTACCTAGAAAGTAGCTTCTATTAATCAGGAAGCCTCTTACAGGACACAGCATTGAGGAAACAGTCTCCCTTCAAATGTACAAGTCACATGGGACATGATAAATTTGCACATCTGTCAGAAAGTTAATGTTTACTAGTATTAGCTCCTTTCCCTTTCTCGTTCTCACTGTCCCAAGCATAGTTCCCAGAAGCTCCTGCCATGTCCTGTGGGAAGCCGTTGCCCTCTAGCTCCCAGAAAGATGTACGATATAAATGCATTGATAGCACCATTCTGGTGACAGATTTCCAAAGGAATCGTGCTAATACTGAAGAAAGTCCATAGAAAATATCTGATTGTATTTTACCTGAGTAAGGCAAAAAGTAATAAAAAAGAATAAAGTTACTTTAAAAAGTGTTTTAACCTGAGATCTTAAACAATGAAGTGTCTCCTTTTCAGTGCTCAGCTTTCTACAGGTAAAGCATGGAGGTACATGCACAGTATTGTGCTTGTATTTTGCCATCATATCTTGCTTAGCTGGCCATGCATGTTTAAAGAGGTGTTTAATGGAAGCATACATTCCCTTTACATTAACATGAACTCATTGTGTTTTAACTGCTGGTGTCTTTTTTGCTGAGATCTACCTACTAATCATCTCCCTCCCTGAGCTCATAGAATCACAGCATGACCAAGGCTGGAAAGCACCTCTAGAAGAGATCATCTGGTCCAACTCCTGCTCACAGCAGGGTCTTAGGAAAATCCCTTACTATTACACCAATTAATCTTTGTAGTATAAAATTGTATAAACTTTCTTTAAAACAGATGTATAGTTTACATTGGATACTGAATAGTCATGCTTAAGCAAGCAAACTAAAGAACCCCAGCTCACTGTAAGGAGAAGGACAACCTGGTTCCCAAGATAAGGACTTTGCTTCTTGGAATTTTAATAACTGTCCATGAAGAATAAGAGATACTCCTGGGCAACCAAGATAATGCCAGCATTCTAGCCCCTCTAACATGTATTTGAAACCCTCCCACCGTCTGTCACTATAGATAAGTAAGTATAGCAAGACTGACTCTGGGTGCATCTGATCAATAGAGAAGCAGGTGGATGATGACATCATCAAAATGTAGTTCCTTTGCAAAGTTTTGTTATTAGTAAATATTAGTGTGTGTTTGTTAAGCAGCAGTAAGTGAAATGTGCACCTGAATGCCTGCACTGCTTTGAATGGGACACCTCATGTCCACAAATAAAAGAACTACTCTTGTAATTCTATGCTTTGCATCCCAGCTTTTCTCTTTATATGGCATGGTCCAGTGCAAATTTTAGTACAAAGATCAACTACAGCAGGTTTCCTGGGACTGCATCCAGTTGGGTTTATAATATCTCCAAGGATGGAGACTCCAAAGTTTCTCTGGGCAGAAGTCTTTGACCACCTTTACAGTATAAAAAGTTTTTCTTATATTATGAACATTGGTAAGATATCCCTGAGGCATCTCTTCTTCAGGTCTCAGCTCTCTCAACTCACCACCGTATGTCAGACAATCCTCATCATCGTTGTGGGTCTTTGCTGGATTGCTCTGGTGTGTCCGTGTCTTGTACTGGAGAGCCCAGCACTGACTGGACTCAGCACTCCAGGTGTGGCTTCAGCAGTGCTGAGGGGAAGGGTCACCTCCCTCAACCTGCTGGCAGTGCTTCTCCTAATGCTGCCAAGGATACTGTCGGCCTCCTTCATCTTGCTGCAGTCTTAAAAGCACTGTGGAATATAGTCTGATGGCCTGTAAGGGGTTAATATTTCAAAGCTGTAATGAAGTGTAAGATGGAGCATTCCCATATGAGCAGAGGTGAAAGCTGATATTCTTCAGTATTCTTATGAATTGCTCTTAAGATATGTAGTAAGAAAGACCAAGTACTACACACCACCTTGTGATATGGTACAAGTGCCTGAAGGTGCTGTGACTTCTGTTGCTGTTCCTACACTTCAGAATTCCAGAATTATGGCTTATTTTCCCTACCTTTGATCTCAAGTCCACAGCCTTACTTCATCAAAGGAAGCCATTCTTGACCCTCATCAGCAGGCAAATGAAACGGCAAAAGCCTCCACCAAAAGGAATAGGGGAAAAAAACGAGACAGGATTTGTTTAATTCCTCCCTGTCCCATTTCACACTGCTTTCTCATTATCCCCATCTCATATTTGAACTGCTCAGTGTATACATCATGTAGTTCAATGGACACACACTCCATTGGCTTTGGTAAAATTTGGAACAGATTTTACATCAATAAATAAAAGCTTATCAATCTCTTTTGAATGTGCTGGTACCAGTGAGAAAGGGGCAAGAGTACAATATGTAAAGGTTTTCTTTGTCATCCATTAAGATTCTGTGACATTTCAGAATTGTTTTTTCCTCATAGTTTATTGTTTTTATACCTCCACCAAATGTATTTCTCCACCAAAAGTAGCTCAATACACTGTGCAAATTTTGGAAGGACAGTAAAGAATGAGCACAGTTTGAATAGGAATTTATGCCAGTGTATTTTAACAGTCAGTAATACACAAGACACAGTGAAACAAAAGCAGATGAGAACAATACATTATAAGCAGAAGATGACTTGCCTGTGTTTGCTCTCTGTCTGTTTCAATAACATAATCCTATTTGCAGAGCTGGTTCTGCTGCCATAGCTAGAAGAATTATTTAAGCCAGTTTTTCTTCTTTCTATAGTAAAATAAATTTCCCTACCAGTTGAGTTTTTCTCTGTAAATTTTTGTTGTAAGTGGAGAGTAGGAATGTGGCAGCCACAACCCGCATACAGGGCCTCCAGGGGACATTTTACTTGCAACAGGCAGGTTTTTGTTTCTTATTTACAAACCTCATGATAGGTGTCCTTTCCAGTGAAAATGCATGGACACACAGAACTATCAGATATTATGTGATGGATAAACAAAACTGTTTTATTGAATTCGCAGGTATTTTTACAGGCACTTTTTGGAAGTTTAAAAGACTGTTAAGGTGGACTTTTGTATTGGAATGCTGAAGTCATCTCAGATTATTGATGAATGGCTTAATCCAAACCAGTTTGCTCGTCTATTATTGGGATATGAGCATAGATTCTGAAACAAAATGTTTTGGGACCCTTAAAGTGCTCTTAGGCATGGGCTTAAGCAAGCTTAAAAGTATGTTGACCGGAACTGATATTGACCTGATTTCTTTTTTTCCCCCCACGGAAGCTTAGAAAAATGTATATGACTGGCAGTTTGAAATACAGAGAGTGGAGAAACTACTTTCTCTTAATTTATCTGCATTTCCTGCCCTGTAGCCTGCAGCAACATGCAATGTGGTAAGATGGAATGGTCTCAAGCACTTCAGAAATCAGCATGCTCTCTTCAGAGCAATTAAAATTATCACTCCAGCAAGAAGAGGAGGAGAAAAAGGGGGTGAAAATCAGACTTTGCAAGTCCCAAAGAGGTGTCCCAATCTGAAACACACATGAAGTCAGCTTTGACTGAACAATGGAGGAATTTATGGGGAACTCTCTAAATGGCTCAGTCTTTCAGAGTTCTGCCCAAATGTTTTTACTTAGAGGCTCTGCCTTAGATACCTTCATGTCAGATGGCTTTCTTAGGGAGCAAATCTGGTGACTACATTATCTTTGAGATCATGTCACTACTTCTTGCATATTTGGGCTTCACCTGCTGCCTCTATGAAATGCCAAATCCTATTTTCCTCACGTGCATTGGTGCAGATGTTTTTTCCCTTTTTTTTCAGCCTCACAAGATTAGAATGCTCACTGAAAACCACGGTATTTTTCCTTGTCTTCGAAAGATGGAGACAGGAAGAATATTTACTAAATATGGATTAAGACGATATTTTAAATAAATGCAAATTATTTTTCATATTACAGAGTGCTTTAAATAATACCATACAGCCTGTCTTAAAGGGTGGACACACTGAATGCTTTCTCATTACTTGCAGTAATAATTTTCTGCACAATTAACTGTACCTGAAGTATCTTTTTTTCCCCTGTAGATTAATTCGATTCATATTTCCTCTTTTCCTTGACTGCAGCTAACTGACATCAACTAATAGCTGACCCTGAGGAAATAATAGTGCAATTTCCTGCAGGATTCAGAAGTCAGGTAACAGAAGATTCTGGAAGAGTATTCCTCTATTTGCAAAGGGACTTGTAGCACACTGTTTAAACAGAGTAAGATTGGTTTCATTTGCACTGGAGAATTATTTTAATGTACAAATAGCCTGAACTTTCTGCAACTTTTGGAAATAACTTGAATATTACTTGTACTCCTAGTCAATGAGAAACAGGCTCTTCAGCAGCAAATAGAAAACCAGTTCAAATGCAAAGGAAACAGAATTTAATGAGAACACATTATTCTGAATAATATACATATGTACATTTTTAAACTGTAACTGCCTGACAGATCAGTTTCTATGCGTGCAAATTATGTCACATTAAATGAGCTAAAAGAATGACTTTATTTTAAACCCCAAATGTATTTAGCAGTCTGACATACTGCATTTATTACTTTTCATGCCAGTATGGAGGTCTTCTCTTGTGAAAGTCAATCCAAATAAAAAAACCTCCCATATGCTATTTTTTGCTATTTTTTCAATAAAACAAGCATGGATGGCATCTTGAGCCTGATTCCTTCTTGTGCCTCTGCTGATTATTTTTTAAAAAAGATTTAGGTTTTATAGTTCATTTTTAAAGCTATTCCTTTGTCTTTTGTATTCACTGATAAGGAAAAAAAAAAGAATTAAAAATATCTATATTTTTCAAGGAATTATTACTTACAAAAAATAAAAAAGAATTAAAAAATGGGCAATTTGGAGCACCCCATGGAAAGGGATTGTCAGTCTCAAGTGAAATTTCTATTTCAAGAAAAGGTGGCATAAGCCTTTGCTACTCTTGGAGTTGTTGGCATTTCCTTTCAATATATTATAAAGAAAAAAAGTAACTGTTGTATTTTCAGATGCTTTGATTTCCTGTTCCCGTATCTTCATACACATCTAGGAAAGAACATACATATAGATATATATGACAGTTGTCCACAATGCCGTTTTTCTTTTCTTTAAAAGAACAGTTGCAAACATGTAAACAAACCAGCAGTTCTGAACACAAAACAGTTCTTCAGCCTGAATAAGATCTCTGGGGACATATTTGAAACACACTGATTTTTGACTGAATTTTTAGTATGCATAATATATCTAGTTTTTAAAAGACAACACAGGTTTGAGTCATAAATAACATAATGGCTAATATGGCATCCTGCATTGCTGCTCTTTCTGTACAGATATTTTGAGCTGCTCATATTGTACAACAATAATGTACCTGCTAAAGGGTGGTGGTAACCATGGACTGAGCCAGTGCAGTCCACAGTACAACCCTGTGCTGAAATTCCTGGCAAGGCTTTGCATCCTTCCTGCTCTTAAACAGCTGGCAGAGCAGAAATTTGTAAAGTGGTTAATGGTTGATGTGAGAGAAACTGTATGGCTCAGAGGAGAGGAAGATGATGTAAAATTATCTTCATTTGGAGTGAAAATGAAACTTAAGTTACAAGCAGTTTTTGTAAGCGGAACAGTTATGAGTTGTCAGCGCTTATCTCTAAAAGCTGGCTAAACCTCTTGCTCATTAGCTTTGGCAGCCATTGGACTTCTTTCATATGAGGAAGAACCTGTTGTTCAGTTTGTCACAGGATTTATATTTAATTTAAAAAAATGTCCAAGGATGAGAAAAGAATCAAACCAAAATGGCTTAAAATAATCTGTTTAATGAAATACTTGAGTATGACTATCCTGTAACTCCCTGCGACTGTGGAGCCCAGAGATGGAGCAGAACAGTTTCCCCAAAATCTGATTTTGTGTTTTCCCTTTGATTCTTTGGAGGAGCAGAGGAGGTGAATCTGCAAAGGACTGTTGTGAAAAGCAACTAATGGAAGCACGTGAATGTAAAAATGCAAAGCCAGCTATCATCTCACCTCCTGTTTTGACTGCAATGAAGTCATAAGTCTGTCAGTCCAAACCCAAGAGAGTTAAAGAATTTAATTATTTTCCAGTAGTATTTCTACCTTTCAAGAGCTGACGCGCATCAAAAATTCTGCAATTATTTAGAGCGTCAAAGCCATAAGTGCATGTGTGAATGAAAGGATAAAAAGGCTGATAAAAGCATGACAAAAAATGGAAAAAGCTATTCCCAGGTGTTAGGCATTGACTAGTCTGCAAATCTGCTGGTACTGTCACTGAGATTTCTAAGAGCAAGAGAGAGAACACCAGCTAATTCTGGTGAAGTTACATTCAAACAGAGGATTTGAAAGATTCTCAAACTGTAAATCTGAGAATTAAACATTGCTTTTGACTGATTTTTCTTTACATATTTATTTTAATAAATCTGTGAAATCACAGGAGTTCCACTCAGAAGCATTGGGAACAAGAATAAAGTGACCACTTAACCAACAAATCTGTTTGGCTCCCATAATATCTGTTCTCTTGCTTTGTACAAGGAGACATTCCTGCCACAAGCAGAGCGCAGGCAAGTTTTGTATCATTTTTCCCATGAATATTGCTGATTATTGTACAGATGACTGCATACCATGTCTATGGGAGTCATCCATAAGCAGTCACTACTTTGCACTACAGGAGTTTGCAATTACTTTCCCAGCTTCATCCTCTGTTCTCTGGTGTTTTGTTTCTCCCTTATACTGAAAGCTGAAGCATCCTGCTGAAGCATCAGTATTGACTTAGTTGTCCTTATTTATTTATCACTCAGAGTGCTCCTTCTCAGCAGGTCAGGAATTGGAAAATTAATGAATGTGGTCCTTCTAATCTGAGTAGTTTACCCAGTATCATGCTTAGCAGATTTTGTGGTATTAGTGAAATTTTTTTTCCTACGTTTCCTTTTTACCAAAATATGAAATATGAAAAGTACAGCAAAATTAGTTTATTCAAATGAGTCCTTTACAACCACAGAATATGTTTTGCAGAGTTTAAGCTGAACTCTGAATTGTCACAAAGTTCAAGTTACCTTTTTGTTGCATTTATTCCTTTTTTCAGAGGGGTCATATATCAGTGAGAAAGTTGAGAAGGAAGGCGTGTAAGAGGAAGAGTAAGACAACACGTGCTTTATGAATGGTATTTTTTACATCTGGCTTTAAAAATCTTAGGGTTCAAAGTGAAAAATTCCAAGCAGAACAAAAACATCATTAACAATTCAGTGTTGCTTTCTCACTGATCAGCTTGCTTTGACAAGCATGGCTGCATGTTTACATACATAACTTGGACACACAGTTGAAGATATAACCTGCACAAAATTTTTTGTAGTGTAAGTACGGCATGTTAATGCAGTCACATAAACATTGTGATTACTCAGCCAACTGATTAGCATATTGTTAAGAGTGTGTATTTTTCTTTTCAAGTGTAAAAGAAACAAAACACATTAAAAAAATCATGGAAAATGTGATATAATAGGCTTGTTACCAAGTAAAGTATTGTGTGCTGTTCTTAATTTGTAAAAGACTTTCAATATCCACAACAGATTTAGGGCAGCTATACCACAATTACAGAAACTTTAGTGTATTCATCCTTCTTATGCCAATAAGTGACACACAGTAGATGATTTGAACAAAACCAGGTCTGCGAGACATAAACAGAACGTGCTGGGGCCTTCCTGGTATTTAACTCAGCATAAGTGTTTCTGTGGAGTTCCCAGCCAGGGTACCACAGAACAAGAATTCTTTTGCTATAAACACACTGCTTTCTCTGTTAATATTTCAGTGACTATTTTAACAACCACTGAATATTATTCAGCTGACCAGTTTCAACATTGTGAAAAAACCCACCCTAACTCTACTTGGCACATGGCTGCCAGGTCTGGAAGCCATGCTGCCAATTAAACTGTTTGAATATTTAACCTGCTCAGTAGGAAGTACTGAAGTTTCAGTGCTGTGAAACTATAAATATTAGATTTAATATTTAATTTAATATTAAATTAAGTTGGAATTTTCATTTGAAGCTGTGTTTGAAGATCTTACCTTTTTTTTTTACACTTCAACAAAACTGGCATAATGAAAGAACAGACTGGAGTCTTGAGGAAAAGTCAGGGATTGGATGGGAAATGGTGGAGGAATTAAGGTAGCTTATACCTGTTTTCCTTCCATAACCCTCCCAGTGGAATCAAAAATCAGCTACCAAAATGTAAATTTTTCTGGATGGAAAAGTATTTGTCTTTGAGCTACCATGTGAATGAACACAGTTTGTAACTTACTGTTGGTGCTCTTGTTGCGGCTGCTCAGGAATGTGCTGAATAACTTCATAAACCGTACTTAGCATATCCTGGCCTGCAACAAAGTCAGAGCCAGGAACAGACTGACTCGAAACCTGAAAGCAGCAAAGTGTATTCCTACTGTAAGTACAAATAGGAAAAGATTCAACAGAAATTAAACTGATAATGTAACTTGCCGTTTTTTTAACTTTTCATCAAAGTTTTGCTTGTGGATTGAACAGGTAATCTCTGCTAGTTTACATTTCATTTTGGGTAAGTTCTCATCACATTAATAGTATGGCAAGTAATAGTTTTAAATTCATTTAGCCCCTTAAAAGATTTAGAATGCAGCTTTTGCATTTAATACAGCAAATACTTTATATTAACGTACCACAAATCCAGAAACAAACATTTAATAAAGAGAAAAGCAGGAGAACAGACAGTAAAAAAGCAGTAAATATTCAGGGCACGGGTTCAGCACAAAACTCCCACTGGCCTGTCAAAGAGAGAGAAATGCAAGGAATTTCCATAAATCAAGTAATACTGATTGTTCAATATGTTAAGTACATTAATTTCCTCTTATATCCAGACAACAGATTTACCTAGACTCTGCATCCCTAAGGAATTACCAGTCTTTCTGCCTATACCCAACCTCCAGTTCTTCATTATCACCACTTTCTTATTTTCCCCTTTCTCTGATGACTAAAATGAATCAGTGGATCAAATGCAGACTTAATCTGCAATGCTATAAATTTTAGTAGCTGAACATAAACTAGTGGAGTTTCTCCTGTTCCTTGAAATTTTACTGGAAATTATAGTAGATTTCATTGCTTGTACATCCATCCTGTTTTTCTTTTCACTGCTCTCTCCCTCCTGACCTACTAAGGCCCTGATCCTGGAAACATGATATTGTGATATGATCTGCTTAAGGGATATAGAATCATAGGAGGTTTGGGTTGGAAGACCTTGAAGATCATTCAGTTCCAACCCCTTGCCACGAGCAGGGACATCTTTCACTAGACCAGGTTGCTTGAAGTCCAATCTGACTCTGAACACTTCCAGGAATGGGACATCTGCAACTGAGGCAACTTGTTTCAGTGCCTCACCATCCTCACATGAAAGAATTTATTTAATCTAAATATACCCTCTTCAGTATAATATCACAGTGTGCTTAAGGCTGTAATGATTTAGGGCTTAATCTCTAAACTCAATAAGCCTCTTACTGTCACAGACTGTAACAGATACAGTCCAGCTCCTCTGTTTTCTAAAGGTCTTTTATCTCTGCTGCTGTAAAAGTCTGTCCTCTCCACTGACATTTGCGGTAGCACTTTAGCCATATAAATTTATATTTCAAACATCTAACTCCATCAGGGAAGATAATTAATCTATGACTGTTTTTTGACATCATGTATTATGAGTACCAATCGTAAAAACAAATTAGGTGTGACAATGTGACCCTGTGACCATGCTTAAAAAGCTCTCCCTTACCTGACCATATTGATGCTCTCCAAAGGTACAAGATTACATTGCTGGCAATTTTCCCCAGCAAAGGGAAAGTCTTTCTTCTACTTCCTCCCAGTTTAACTGTTGTCCCTAAATTTTGTGGCCCTGTTTCTGATTTTTTGGTTTGTACTTTTACACCACATCAGCATGATCTCCAACTGCTATACAGTAATGTGAGCAAAGACAGAATGCAAGGAAGCAGCAAATGTTGGAGGATTTTTTTTCTGCTAGCAAAACTCCTTTTCTTCACTCCTGTCCCACAATACATGAAGCTAACAAAATAATTTTTGTGAAATACACCTGAGACTTAGCTTAAATTTAAACTTTAAATACCCCCCTGAGCCTTTTCTGCACTGCCAGGGTTGAATGTTGCATGAGCAGAAATATTAGGGTCAAGGGAGAAAATGGCATCACAATAGTACTCTTGCCTGTGTGACACAAGTGGTTCAGTGCTACCCAGCTACCCAACAATACTAATATTCTTTTAATATAGGGTAATTGAATGGAGATTGCTGTCTTTAGAGCTTGGTTATTCCTTATGCACAATGTCAATTACAAAGTACTGAACTAGTAACACAGGAAAGAAAGAGCGAGTACTGGGTAAACAACAGCCACGAATATGGTGTCATACACACATCCATAAAAAGCAACAGAAGCAAACCTACAGAAGGATTCTAGTACAGATATTTAGTATACCAAGGGAAATAGAAGAGAAACTGTCTGTTTATGATGTAAAGTCACATACCCTAGAACCACTGGTAAGATCTGGAAAAGTGATGAACTCATATATCCCAAAATCATCCGAAGCACTTTCATGTCCTAAAGTTAGAACAACGATTAAAAAAAGAGACGTAATACGAACCTGGAAAATAATGACTGGCAATGTATTTTGCCCTAATTTTTAAAACACCCAAATACTGGTTATGTGATCTGCTTTAAACCACTTCCCTGCCAAGCTCCTAAATTGGTGTGGAGCAAGGCAGGACAGCTGCAGATCTGGTGTGCACAGTGCTTGGTGATTTCCCACACCTTGGACCAAGAGAGGAGCTTCTTGCTAACCTCAGCAGCAGTTTTGGTAGAGACAGTCATACTTCCTAGTCTAGAAGGCTAAAATGACCAATTTACTTTCATTTGCCTTAGAAAAAAGGCTGAATTCATAAACTCAGCACATCTACAGTGTAGTGAAGCAGTACTACCTGAATGTTTTACAATGCCGAGAATAATAAAAGGGAACATGGCACTAATAGGTGCCACATTATTATTTGGGACTTCAGATACAGCTTGTATTTAGGTGTAGTTAGTCTCTTTCTCCACCCTCCCACTGTCCAGGAGATCTGAGGCTCTTGGTTGCCTCTTGGGCATCACTCCACAGCAAAGGTTGCAGAACTAACAACAATGTTGAGATTCTATCCTTTGATATGATTTGCCAGGGTGATGGGCCCTCTGTGCTCAAGTGAATTTCTTACCTTCCTACGCTTCATATAATTCCCTATCCTTGTGCATGTAGCAGTTTATGGTCTGCTCTGATGCTCTGGTAGAAAGGAACGGGAATAAAAGAGATATCCTTCCAAAGGATGGCTAGTCTCTAGCATCTCCTGCCTGGGATCATGTGGGAGAGATTGTGGAGGGAAACGAGGCAGTGAAAAAAAACACTCTGGGTCCTGATGACACAGAGAAAGGTAGTAAAGAATATGGTAGAAGGCTAAATATGTATACTGCAATGTCATTATCTCATGATTTTGATAACAGCTGATGCCATGAACATTTTCAATTGTAGTCCTCCTATAGTTTATCACCTCTTACTGCTATCCCAGAATAACACTAATTTAAGCCTTATTGGTCACGACAGTGGAATACAGGTATTCCAATCCCAGAATATTGAGATTAACAGGTAGAATTCAAGACAAAAGTATATACTGCTATGAGCTCCAGGCGTGAGCTAAACCCATGCTGACTTCTCATTTAGGCCTTATCTTAATTAAGCTATTATAGAGGTGTGCAACCCAACATAAAAACACACTTTTCTTCCTTTCCTTCTATTTTTTTTCTCTATGTGGGGATGCTATTTTTCTTTTTCAGGAATGAATTTTGACCTTATGCTCACACTTATTTCATTACCATTACCTGAAAATGCCTGTGCCTTTCTGTAATCAGCCTCTGTCCTAGAAAACACAAACAAGTTTCTCAGTTTGACGTCGTAAGCCAAGGAAAGAAAATTAATATGATAAAATGCAATTCTCTGGATGGAAAGGACTTGTAGACCTAAAAATGAATTATTTTTGTACCTGCTCTGTAGCTTCTGTCGTATCACTGAAAAGAAGAAAAAAAGGAAAATTATTCTTTTTGCTCCAATGGCCCAAAAGAAGAGCTGGACTGTGCTTAACTTTTACATACCTTTATGTGGCTGATATCTTTTCCACAGGAATAAAAATGCCATAGCTAGGATCAAAAATAATGAAATTCCTGTTATTACTGCAAGAGAAGACAAAGATTTTCCTTTCTGGGCCAGCTTTTCCAACCCTGTGACAAAGAAGATGAGTACTGTATTTAATTTCTTGTTCTTCACAATGTGCTACAATGACTGAAAAATGCATCTTTTAAAATTAATCTGAAGCTAGTAAACCTGCATAGAGATACCAAACAGACACAAAATGTGGGGTCTTGTGAGTGGGTAATATTTATTTTTCCCCACAAATCTCCTTAACTGAAAAAGCAATGATACGCATATCAGAAAAAACTCCAGAGCAGGTTAGTGCCTAGAGCTAAGTGAAAGTCAGTAAATGTAATCCACAAATTACAGCACCACAAAAAGAATATGCATATTATAATTTGAGGCATAGAGATGCTGAACTACCAAAAAATAGGGTGAGAGAGCAGCTTGTGCTAGATTGGAGGGAAATCCTCCTAGCAGTAGGAGCTATAAAGTAGGAGAGGACGAAAGATCCATTAGACTTTTTCTAAAGACTTTCAGATCACTGACAGTCTGGTTGTTTATCAAACCACATCAGAAACCAAGAAATTATCACAGAATTAATTAGGTTGGAAAAGACCTCTGAGACCATTGAGTCCAACCTATGACCAAAGACCACCATGGCACTAAGTTCCATGCCCGGTCTTTCCTTAAACACCTCCAAGGATGGTGACTCCACCATGTTATGTTTGTTTGTATTCATATCTAAATATATTCAAAATATTTCTTTCCTTTGCTCAGGCCTTTTGCTGAGCTATGCATTAGCAGAAGTTTTCCAGCAGGATTTTCTGATACAACACAAACACAAATTGCATATAATTGCATACTTAAAAGCACATGGAAAACATTTGCAGTGAGCTTGCAAAGATAAGAATGTGAAAGTTAGGAAATGCCAGACATAGTTGCTTGTGCACTCTTAATTTCCTCCTTTTGCTCTGAACTGTGCAGAATTCACGTAATTAAAGGACACGTCACAATCCATACAGGTAAATTAATGCTGCATATTTGCTAGTGCTAGATTTATTAAATTACAATTAAAATGTACAATTATTAAATTACAATAGATGTACAATTAAAATGTATATTATTTAGCTGGATGTGTTTCCTGTAGTCGATGAACTCCTGTACAGAGAGCTAGAACTGCTTACATCTACTTACACCCCCATGTAATTCACTGGCATTGTGCTGGCTAAATGTGCAGTGGTGTTCATGAAGATTAAATATAAGGATTTCTAGCCAGATGTGTCCTAAAGATACGGGAAAATAAATCACAGCAATTTCACCTATTTTTTTATAGTCCTTCAGTGTACTGCTTTCCTTAGAAAGAAAAAGTCCAAATGCTGGAGAATCAGATGAGTCCTTAAAATTGTTTTTTAAAGTGAGTAATTCAAATGGAGACTCAATAAATCACATTTCCATAGATACATCAGTGCAGAAAACAAAGACATGCTCTTTGCATGCATTTAAGACACTCAAGCTGACTAAACTTGAAAACTGAGCAATGACTTGTGTACATGAGACACCGCATGTTACTTTAGAATCTTGGCTAAAACTGGGTAACAACTGAGTGCAATAATTGATATAATTGTAACTTATTAAAATCATTGTTTTATTGATAATTTTTAGGTTAATTAGGCAGCCTATAGCACCATGTATGGTGCTTCTGTCCCATGGGAAAGTTTTATAAGTTCTTCTGAAACATCAGCGTTCCTGTTGCTACTGAAAATGGTGTTTCCAGTATTTTGAATGCCCTAGTCCAGGCTCTGTATCTAGGATTATGGGGATAAGGAAAAGGAATATAGAAAATTTTCATAGTCTTTGCTTAGTATGTTTATTCAGTTGCAATCAGAATTTAGCCTGAGCAGCATCACTGAGAATGAATTGTGTGTGAATTCATACCTCCTACAACCAGTCAGTGCTGCTCTGCAAAGTGTAGCCTTGACATCTGGATTTAGTTCTATTTGAATAAACACTCATCAAAAAGAAAATGGCTGTAGAGGGGGAAAATTATCTTTTTTATATTTTTAAATACACAGGATAAAATGTTTTCATAAGATTAAGGCAAAATATTTGAAATTAACAAATCTGTTATTTTAAGTGCAACTAAACATGAAACTGTGGAGTCTTCCCTTCTTTTTGGCCTTTGAAAGGAAATGTCAGCTGAATACCACAGGTTACATGAACTTCCTAGAGAAATGTCATGTTTATTTCTATTGAGACATAGTTCTGGTTGCATTTTCTTTCACTACTAACCACAATATTTAGTTTTTGAGTCCAGTATTCTTACTACGAAATTGCAACCCATCTTCCTTCCAGCATACTGAAAGCCCTGGATTCATAATGAATCATTACTAGTCAGCCTGAATGATGGACATCTCCTCTTGTTAACAGCACTAACAAATGGTTGAGCTCTTTGCTCAGAACAAGTGAAATTGCTTTGTTAAATTTTACGATAGGCAATCTAGTCTATCTTGTTGAACATTAATGGCATACATTCCTTATCTGGAAATACTTGTATCCATCTCTACTGAGAAGAGATATCAGACTTCCTCAATATCTTGTTCTATGCTTCTGGAGATTTTCTGAAAAACTGCTTTGTTGCTATTGAACACAATCATGCAGGAGCTGCGGTTATAGTGTATGAGAAGTAAAGGTATGTGTTCTTCAGAACCCACCAATCAATCCAGAGATTCATAAATAGGACAGGGAAATCATTTACATGAACATTGTCATAAAATCCCACAAAACTTCAGTGTCTTAGTGGGTTGTGCTCCAAGCTGTGTCATACTGCAAGTAAAACCTGTATCCCACGGAATGTCCAAAAAGCCCCTTTACTACATTCTCAGCAAGACCTCAATTTTGGTAAACGTTCTAGGAATTACTTCCTTTTTCTGGGGCTGACCATCCACTCATATGTTACACTGACAGCAATGAAGTTATGTTCTTACCTACAGAAGTCACGACAACTGTGAAGTGAGCTTCATCTCGTTTTCCAGTCACGTTGTTGAAAGCACAGCACATGTAATCGATTGTCTTCTGGGCCACTTTATCAGATACAACTTCCAGATGGGGGCCATATTTGATTACTTGAGTGGTATTGTCATCCCTTTGAATCCATGAGTAAGTATTTGGTGGATTTGAATCTGCTGAGCAGTCAAACAGTACAACTTCCCCCACGTCAACTGTGAACACTGCTCCTATATTCTGACCTTTGTCTGATTTGACTCTAAGTCCATAAGGTCCATCTGCAATGGAAAAAAAAAGGGAAATACAGTGAGAAAATGAAAATTGAATTATATAATTAAACTTTAATCAGAAGCGTATTTCTAAAGTTAGAATATTTAAATTAAAGTAGCCTTTAGAATGGCTGTCATTCAGTCATTTCAATTAAAAGGCTTTCAGTTCAATAACTGGATCTGTGCTAGGCTTAGGTCAGGCTATGCCCACTTAATACTGGTCTAATTGTTGTTTAGGGAAAAAGCACGGATCTACGTAATTCTCACTATGATAAAAACAATGAAAACTGAAATCAGTTGGACTTCTATGAAGTAAAGGAGCACATCTTCTTCAGGGGCGTATTTGATTTCTCCTTCAATGCCAAACTTACTGGATAAGTGATTTCCCTGCAAATTTAAGAGTGAATTAATTAGCCTTGGAATATTACATTCACTGCAATAATTTACAGTATAATAATTATTTAGGGAACTAACTTACGGTTATAATATTGAGTGGGGTGTGCCTTAGATAAGTTCAGAAAAACTTTTCCATAAATTACTACTAGAATTAACTTTCGCCCCACTTTAGTAGGCTTGTACTATTCCAACAATTATGCTTTTTCCAAGAGTATGCCCTTGTGCTGAAAGAAAAGTTTTTTTTCTGAATATAACTAGAAGAAGCTTATGTTGTTCTATAGTCATGTGTTCATTACTCAAAAAATTGAGCAGGTCAGTATTTTTAGTGTAACCTGCATAGGAAAATGAGAAGGGAAACAATATACTTAAATATTATAAGAATATTTCTCATGCTATTTTTACTAGAACATTTCAGATTATTGGGGCTTTTATATCTTTACATGTTAAAATTATTTTTACAGTTATCAAAGTATAGAAATTAATGTAGAGACTATAATAATCAAAGTGTGCTTTATTAAATCACTTTTTCTAGTTTAAAAAGCCCCAAAAAAACCTAATCATTTTAATGTTGCTAATTCCCTGAGGACTTACGCAGAAAACCAAAAATGTACAGACCTAATACTGACAGAGCCAAAGAAGAAAATATGCAGAATATCTTTTTGGTAGGATCCCTGAAGATCATTTAACCTGCCTCACAGAGAGTGGTGTAGCACAAAATGGGCACAGTACAGTGGAATTGACTAATATCTCCACCTTCCTATGGCTGTCTGGAAGAATTAAGATAATGTAGCTGGGTTTGAATGGGAAAGTCCCTGCCACATGAAGCTGCACACTGGTACATTTCAGACTCTATTTCCCACCAGGAAATTCAGGATGATATTAGAACTTCCTCTAATACACACTTCTATTTCCTGTCTGTCTTTTTTTATAAGACTCATTTATTCTTCAAGAACACCTAAGACATCAGCACACAGCACAAACCAGGCCATTTTGTGGTTTTTTTCTGTTTGTTAAGGCTTAGACAAGAGAATATAGACCACCACATATGACCTCAGTTTAGTCCACATATAAGTAAATGTCCATATTTCACAACATAAACTTGTCGACCTTTCTATTTTCTCGACTTATGTCCTAGTGGTAAGCTTTTTGCAGTCTCATTTTAAGGAATGGCCAACATCATGCATAATATTTACTTGGGAAATGAAATACAAATTCACTTCAGCATGAATTAGTGTTGCTCCCACCTACATTGTAGTGGCCACTCTGAAGAATCAAAGCATTTCTTTAAGTTCTAGACTCTGGGATGCTTCCCCATAGGCTCTGCAGTTCCTGAATCACTTGCTTTATTGTCATCAAGAGCCAGCTGACCCTGTAAAGACCATTTCTGTGAAGTACAGACCTATACCCCATTGTTTTGGCTTGGCTGACCTCACTTGGGCTGCATGTTTCTGTGGAAGGGGAGTTTTCACAGGGGCTCGCCTCATATAGGTATTTACTTCCCTTTTTTTTCAGATCCTAAAGGAGAAGGGATGTACTAATCTTTGAAATTTTTCATAAATGAAATAAAGCCCCTCACACACTATCTATAGGCAGGAACATACTTTTTTTTAACTTTTCAGAGCGATTCAGTGGTTCTTCCAATCCAATTCTCCCTTCTTAGGAGAATTAGCTTTTATTTTCACTGATAATATAATTTGGTATGTGTTAACAGAGATTAATGGTAAGAATAGCAGACTGGTTTCCATGCCCCCTCACTGTAGTGGGTGGTTTGCCACAGTCTGAAAAAGAAGAATTCTGCTTTTTTTATCAGTATCATAACAGTGCAGCGTAAAGAGGTAACACGGAGAACTAGATTTTAATGAAAGCTGCAAGTTGAAAGAAATCTTTGTACAAACACTGACACACACTGGCTGGGGAAGTAAGTTTGAAAAAAACAAAGAGAGATGATCTTAAGAAATAGCCAAATTTTGGCAAAATCTGAAAAGTGGCATTCCTTGCTGAAGGCAACACAAGGATTGGGTAACCCTTTTGCCTTGCCTGGAGCAACCTTTTGCCTCTTCTGGGTATTGTGTACATCAAGGTCCCTAAACACTGGGTAACTGACAGATATACACAGCTTCAAGGATGATTCTGAAAAGCAGGCAATTAACCATTCCCTCTCTAGTACCAAGTATATTCTATCTTTTGGAAGACCTGAGGAAGAAAATCCCACTTAGTCTGCTAAATTCAACTCTATCAACACAGTACAAGTGTCTGCTGCAACCTACAGGACAGCAGCTTCTTCCAGTCTTGAAATAATTTGTTTCTGAGTCACACGGCTGCAATAGCCATGTTCCAGGCTGCATTATCATCATAACTAATGGAGAAGCAGGATAATATTAATAAGACATGAATTAAAAACCACTTTTCATACTCAGTAAAACCCCACAATAACAGCCTTCACGGATCCCTCAGCTCTATTTTCCCTTCTCAGTATTGTTCTCTACACAAAACTGCCTCTTGTCTCAGTAAAACCAGTTTACTAAATGATGTGTAAAATAATAAATCAGTCTTTCTGAGTAACAATTTACTGCTTTGTGGGAATATTTCCAATTGCTCCTATCACTACGAGACTGTTACAGTCTCCAAGCAGATGGCAGGTATTTACCGTGAGTGACCTTTTCTTTATCACCTCCAGTTACTCCCCCACAGCAATGACATATGGCAGACAGAGATCCCGGGGCCTGTTCTGGATTGTTATTGACAACTGGTAGCTGGGAGACAAGCTACTTCTGCAGACAGAGGTTGAACCAAATGAGGTGACTTCATATAGCTCAGGAAGTAAGACCCCAGTTCCCATCACTGACTTGGAGATAGAGAGTACCACACGTATTTGCAGTCTTTCAGCATTGCGTGTTTGCTCTTAACACTTCTTTTTCAGATTTTACATTATGCACAAAGCAAACCCTCAGTTCTGATGAATTACAAAGGACATTCTGAAAATGCATATACAATAATATATAGACACATGGAGAAAAAGTGAATCTCAAGGTTTTTGATAGAGCTGTATATCATAACCACTCAAACAACAAAATACTCAAGAAATGTGGACACTTAAGTAACTTTGAGATTTTAAAATTCTGGTAAACAGTAGGTCAAAACCAGGTTTCCAGTTTAGAACTTGGAAAGATTTTACAAGTTTACTGAAAAATGCATGTAATGGAGTGAGGAAAATGGGAGGAAGCAGTACCAGAGCTGGGACTGAAGGGCACACATGCTGTCAGAGCACGTGTCCCAGACACCTGTCAGTGCGATTAGTGCTTTGGAGACAATCCTATGTGCAACAGGTCAGAAATTCAAATCTCATATGAGCTGTGCAGCAAACAGAACTGTCTGAAAGGTAGCAAGAGTGGCAGATGTTTCTGTAGCCTGACCTGACTTTATTGCATTGGAAGAAGGCTGTCAGGCTGGATACAGTGTCCCAAGTTGTGTGTAGGTATTCTTTGAAGAGAGACCCGTATAAGGTTGATTCACAGCTCATTAAAATGAGAAATGCAGTAGAGGAACTGCATTCATACACCTTCAGCTCTCATTCTTAGCACTTTAAGCACAAAAGTGAGCTGAGACTGTGACTCTACAAAGCAGGCATATAAAAATATACCACCTTGAGGAAAGAATGTGATTTTTTTTTAAAATTACAGTAGTGATAAGTTAAAGCTCCACTAGTGCTGGTTATTTCCTTGTAGAACAGTGTATCATGATTCTGCTGTCTAATGAGATAGAAGCTCCATTAATATTTGCCCTGTTTAGGACTCTTTGCAACTGCTTCTTCAAGTCTGCACTGCTTACATCAGCTCATATCTAATAATGTCCTTGTTAAGCTTTGCTAATTTAGGCAGTCTTTTCCTCTTCTCTTGGTGCAGTGTGGAGATCTCCCTCATACTTTAGATGCAAGTCACCCCCTTATCTAATTCTTCCAAGTTATAATTAAAAAAGGGTAGCAGAATAGATAATTAGAGACGAAAGGAGATGAAAGGAGGAGGAGGAAAATATGAGAGCTAGAGATGTAAGAGATGTGGGTTCCGAATATGTTGGTAGTGCAATCATAACAAGGTGAGCATGGGCTGCCTACCAGCTGCCAGAAGACAGAGCCTGGAGAAAGTAGGAACGAGCACCAGCCCTTGGCTGGACAGGAATCCAGTTCCAGTCCTTGCACTGTGCCTTCCACACTGGGCCCCTGGGTAAACTGGCTATATCTGAATAGGACTGGTGGCAAAGTAAGTCCTAACCTGTCTAATTTCAGCTCTCCTCTGAGAAGGATAATTCAATTCCCGAGGACATGAGGATTAGAGCATAGCAGGGTCACATACGTGTAGCATGTGCCACTTGAAAATTGAGGAGGCACTGGGAATGCCTGACATGGACCAAAATGAGAATGCCCTAAGATTTACAGTATAATTGTTGAATGATTATTAAATCAATCTTTGTTTCCTCCAACTCAATTAGTTTCTCAGGTGC
Source organism: Falcunculus frontatus (assembly GCA_013398115.1). NCBI lineage: Eukaryota > Metazoa > Chordata > Aves > Passeriformes > Falcunculus > Falcunculus frontatus. The sequence continues at coordinate 109,042 of VZRV01004286.1, forward strand.
TTTTATTTCCAGTCAAAATACATGGCTACCTTACGATTTATTCTTCTGCAAAAAATGGTCTTTATGCAACCCTTCTTGCTCCCTCATGTTTCCCATTTGATGAGGAATGCAATCACTTCTTTCAGCTTTAATTTTGCTAAGCCCGACTGAGGTCTCTGTGTCTCTTCTCCATTCCTTTCTTTTTTTCTTTCCAGTTCAAGATCAGCATTCCAGGATCTGCAGGGACTGCACCCAGTATTGTACATTTGGTCTTATCTTCTATGTGCCATTAGCATTCCCTTTGTTTCTTTCCTGGAAATCCACTGCCCACTACTCTAGAACTAAATGTCTTTCCCACACCTGAATTACGCTGTCAGTTCATAGATATCTTGAGACAACTCAATCACCCAGGCTCACTGCCTTGATTATTTTCCAATCTCAATCTTATCAGCAGAAGTTCATGTTTTTTATTCTCTGAAAGGGCATGCCCATTTATTTTTTTACTAGCAAATTTCATCCCAGCTCTATTACTCTGTCAATGTCATTCAGTCCTCCTGTTTAGTGTCATAAATGAAGTTCATTGAGATACTCCCTATCTTTTCTCTGGGGCCATTAATGGAAGTGTTAAAAAGGACTGGACTTGAAATTATCTTGAAGAAACCCATTAATATCAGTCCTTCAGCCTGGTACTTTCTGTGCTCAGCTTTTTGATACTGTTTGTTGTTTCCATTTTAACAGTATTTTTACATATAAAAATCTGATTATTTTTTTCCTTGGAGCCACATCTGAAGACATCTGTGGAAATCTTGACATTTCTATTTGAATTCTGCAGTTGAGACTGAGCTTCACAACTACACAACACCGAACAATTTTATTATCCTGTTTTAAGTTAGAGCTATTACAAACAAGCTCAACTGTTTTCTGCCTGTTTTCATATTTGGAGGCACTCCTTCCAGCCAAATTATTCATACAAAGATAATAATGAATATTTCATATACTCACAATAAATGGTTGGTGCAATTATCTCACTTTCCATTGCACTGACAGGGTTAGATACTAGACAGCTGTAATTCCCAACGTCTTCTTTTACAACGGGAACAATTAGAAGTGTAGCATTGTTTGATGAAAAGGTATAATTAGGGCCAGCATGGAGATGCTTCCCATTTTTCATCCACTGGTAAGCTACCCTTGTACCTCTATCCACAGTACATTTTAGGGTAATATTCCCTACATACTCCACTACCCCCGAAGATGGTTCAGTATGTACAGTTGGCTTTGTGACTGGAACTGTAAAATAAAGAGATATGAAGAGTTGTTAAAGTGACAAGCCATTATATTACAGTCATCATGGTCAAGAAAATTCAAATAGCAATCATCATTCTCTCTGGAAATTACTAATATTTCAAATTTAATCTCTTAAATGTAGTTAAAGGTTAAAAAAAGAAGGCCATATTCTCAGCTGGTGACTGTAAGAATTGTTATGGTACATAAATAAAACCAGACTGTTTATATTACTGGTAACAGGATGAAGGCTGTAGTCAGCTGTACCATGGCCTCTTGCCTCAATATATAAATCACTGAGTCCACAGAAATGAAAAGAGCACAAAGCATGACACTGCCCATCGTGTGTGACTTCTCAGCATGACTGCCCACAGCTTTGCCCACCCTGGGCACCATTGAAATACGAGTGATCCAGTCATGAGGATGTCTGCAAATTCGGATGGGTTTGGGAGTTAAATGGTAGCTATGACTTTGTCACCTCGTGACATCATTCATCTAATTCCTTCCAAGTCCAACAGTTACAGGGTTCCCTCTGTATAATCCATAAATTACAGAAGCCTCTTGTCATCCTTTTAGATAATTCCTTCCCATTTCCACTTTCTTTAAGTCCCCAGTACAGAGGGCAGAGTCTAAAGAGGGAAATTCAGTACTTTGTGAATTCAGATCTGGGCTTCTTTTACAGACAAAGGGCTACAGTCACCAGCAAAAGTCAATGACTCCTCTTTGTTACAGGAGGTAAAGTTGTTCAGGGAAAAAGACTATTTGAAATTCAATGCATCCTCGTGATAGCACAGCAGAAACTTATTAAATCTTGTTTTTTGGAAGTTTGTTCAATTTAATCTTAAATGTTTCTACACCTCTTCAGTTTTTTTCCTGATGATATAGAAACATCAGTCAATATATTAATTTTGCTTAAAGATGATATATTTTAGTATTCCCTCCAGCAGCAGTAGAAAACAACATAACTTAATTGTTATCATTTATTCATGTACAATTGCATTAAATGAGACACTATTGTAACTGGATACTAAGAACCAGTACTTCAAAACTATTGCAATTTTATTTTCAAAATGAAGATCCTATCTTTCACTAACTTACCATCAACAGCTACTTGAATCTTTTGACTTGCAGCTATGGTCCCATTTCCACGGACATTGACTTTCACAATGTAATTGCCCTCATCACTGATATGCAATGGATTAATCCTCAAAGATGCATTCGGTGGGATTAGGGTAAATTTATGCTGGTATTCCAAGTCTGGAACTACTCTTTGATTTACAGTGCCAAGCAAGTATTTTGGATTACTTTGAGACTTCTCAAAAAGCCAAATTATCTGGATTTCAGAAGCTGTAGCATTGAAATTGTAGTCAACAGTAAGATGAAGTGGTTGCCCCTCAATACCATGGATAGTATGAGACGGTACTGTTAATTTTAAGGCAGAACAAATACCTGCACAAAAATGAAAGAACAAACAAATAAACAAACTCAAAACACAAATGCAAAAACTGGAAAACTAAAATGAGAAATTCTCACTGTGAAAAAACTCTCAAGGCTAAAACATATTTTTTGCCTGGTTATAACTCAGATTTTAAGTAAGAAAGGGGCAAGAGCTCATTGACCTTGGTGAAGCTGGGTCTAGCTACAGAGCTCTAGCCTCAAACTATACAAAAAGCCAAAGGAAGGATCTTCTACTGTTGAAAGTTTGACGAAAATGAGATAATGTACATTGACCTTAACATATAAAATATTTTCCCTTTGAAATATTTCATACTGCTAGGTCTTACACTAACAGTCTTGGATTGATTATTCAGTTTTTCGGATTTTTTCTGGGTTGGTTCAGCTACAGAGGAGCTTCTTAGGTACTCTGCCAGTTATACTGAGAAACTGACTGAAAATCTGTCAAGCAGCACTTTCATGGACGTCTGACTAAAACTACATATAGTTATTATTGCTGGCTGCTCTGTACCTGTAGGACTAAATTCAAGAAACAATACTAAGCTTGCAAACATCAAGTATTCCAGTCTTAGGAAATTGGCAGAATTAAGGCTTGCTGTTGATATGCACAAAAGTGAAATTTTCAGCCACATGATTAATTCTATTTTCCAAGAATTCTGTCTCTGTTGTGGTGCAAAAAGTCCACTCTTCAGTTAATCATTGTCTTTCCCATATATTTATTTAATCATTTTTCCTTCTGCTGGCTTAAGACATATTTATAGAACATCATTAAAACTTTAGTTTTGGGACTAAGTGCTTGATTTTCACACTAACTTTTCCATGGCACTCATGAGAACAGCAATGTTTAACGAATTGACATTAATGAACTGATCTCACAACACCATTTTAACTGATAGGACTTCACAGATGAAGAATTTAAGGCCAGAGAAAATTAACATCAAACATGCAGACTCATTTTGCATGATCAATTTGAAATATTAAAGACAGGATTTTTCAAAGTACATATAGAGACATTTTAGTACGTTCAAGATGTAACTCCAACTGACTCTAGTTGCAGGTTAGATTGCTCAGATTTGTGTTCAATCTTGCTGAAAAGCACGCTGCAAGTGCTAAAAAACTAGGAAAAAAGAAAACTCTTACAAGTAAGAAATGTAAAAACTGTGAATTTAGTAATCCATCTGCTACTGCATAAGAACACACTGGAGACTGAGAACGCACTGCCCAGGACAACACGCAGCACTTTCACCATTCACTATCTATTCTTGTCCCGCTACTGATCATTTTTGGTTGGACCTCATGGTCCTTGAGGTCCCTCCAACCTGAGATTTTGTGATTCTTGACATGCTTCCAGATATCTGTAACCAAAAAGTAACTTCCCAGCTGGTGTACATGGAATGCATTTCTACCTGGAAAGAGGTGGGTGGGTAGGGAACGCCAGAGGGAGCTATGCATGAAAAATATGTGACTGTGCTCATTAATATAATGCAGAGATAACTTTGTTTCTTAAATTCCTACTTTCATATTATTATTATTCTTCATGACAGAAATTGTTAAAGGTTCACTTATGTCCAATTTCCTAGGTTATGTGACAGAAAAAGATAAAAATATCAACTCAATAGCATAATATGGTATCTGTACATATCTTTTGGGTTAGAATGATCAAATTTCAGTGCACAGTTTGCCACGAGGTAATTGCAAAGAAAACTTGTTGGGGATCAGGGTAGGGACACAAAAAAGGGGCGATGGTTACGGATGCAGCAGTAATGCCAGTAATTAATGTCAGAGGTACTCTGGAAGGGCATGCAAAGTAGCAGAGCAGAGATGGTGTGTGAGGGGACTGGCTCATGGGTAGCCAGCAATGCTGCACAGAATCTACCCCAGAAAAGTAATTTTGTGGCTGGCTTCACTTTTCATAAAGCTGAGCAATATAATACTCAGCTGAAGACAGCTCATAGCATTTCTGAGGGCATGGTAGGCAAACCAAAGGAAAATGCTGCAGAATACTAACGGGGAAATATATGAAAAGACAGTGAAATCCTTTGACAGAAGGTCTGGCAAACCCTCATTAATGGGGGCTAAAGAGGAAGTGGGCAGAGGGCTTCAGGCTGCATGGACTTTGATTTGCAAAGGACTGGCTGGGGTTCAGCTGAGGCAGGAGGAGAACAGGGTAAGAAGAAAAGGAAGAGTGTAGAAAAAGTGTAGAATGGCTTAAGTGGGGGATACATATGATAGAGATGTTTACACGCTTAACTTTCTAGATGAAAAACCTAAAATGGATGATGCACATCAAATTGAAGCCTGCTCTCCTACCCCTTTTTAACAGTATTTTTAGCCTTGCAATTAGTTCTTGCAATTTTCTAACAGTGCACAACTCTTCAAGGCTTGCTAGACTCTGGTTAACAGGAAATTAAGTATTTTGTTGTTTGTTCTAACACTTCTCAGATGTTAATATGCTCCCTGATAATGTTACAGTACAAATCAGATTTAAACTGCTGTTGTCCACTTGAAAAAGAAAGAGAGTAACTCAGTAGAATCCTTCACTAAATATTAAATGCTGAAGATCTATTTCATATAACCCACCAATTATATAACCACCCATTTCAATTTTTAGATCAACTGGAATAAAGTCAAAAACATCCCTCAAACAGAGAGAGATCTGTAATTAAAAGATCTGTCCATAAACTTGCTCATTCTTTATGCATGATGCTGTTCAACTTTTGGGTTTATTTAGCTGTCAATAGGTGATTGTGCTGTTAGACAACATGCCAGTAACAGAAGCAGTGCAATCATAAAATATGGAAAACAAATGATATTTCTCACAGATCTGTTTGTGCAAAAAATCAGCACAAAACCTAGGCAGATCTTGTGAGCACCAGGATAACTGGGACCACCAGTATGGAAGGTAACAGCATAACAGAGTAAAGAAAAGAGAATAGGGGCTGGAAAATGTACTTTCTGTGTAGTTAAAAATTGTGGGAATAGAAACTGCAAATTAACTTTTGTCCCACAATTCACAGGGAAAATTGGCTCTGTGTAATGTCTTGGAAAGAGATTTTGGTCTGCAGTTAAGGAAATTGTTTTAGCTAGGACCAGAGGTGGTAAGGGCAGAAACTCTATTTTCCTCTCAGTCCCTTCAGGAGCAGCTTTGGATAACTCCAGTTCTTGTTGCTCTCTCTGGCTTTGCTGGGGTGATTTTGCGGAGTGCCAACATCACACAGGAGCTTCTCCATGGCTGGCAGGGCAAAGGAGAAGGCAGGCTGAGACTGGGGCAAGTTATTAGATAATGGTGATCTGTCAAAAGCAAGGGTTTTACAGGAGCAGTGATGGCAGAATTCTGGTCTTCACAGAGATCATGTCTTTTGCAGTCTGGAATATTCTTTATTGAAAGGGTTATTCTCTTCACCAGAAGTGTTGCCAGGCATTGGAATGGGATGCCCAGGGAAGAGGTAGATTCACCCTTCCTGGGGGTACTACAAATACATATAGATGTGGGGTTCAGGAACACGCTTTAATGGTGGAATTGGCAGTGTTAGGTTTATGGCTGGACTTGATGCTCTTAAGAGTCTTCCCCACCCTAAAAGGTTCTATGATTCACTTGTATTAGACTAATTTTGATTTTTAATTTAAACTGAAGACTGTTATGACTAATCCTTGAATTAATGTTAACAACAAAACCAAACCAATGTGTCAAACTAAATTAATATTTATCAGGCACAAATTCCATAAAATTTAAGCCTATCCCTACAGCTTTCCAAATAGAATTCACTTTTTTCCAAGACCATGGAATTCCAAAACCTAGTTTTTGTATAATGATTGTAAGGGCTGTACCACAACGACCTCCATTTGGAGCTCAGTGATCTGTGCTTTGCTTCCATCTCACTTTGCTATCACCAGTATTAGCAAGCACAACAGTATTGTTGTTGATATAAAACAAGGGCTGCAGTTTTAGTTTAAATAAAAAACTATGACATAACTTTTGAGTTTATGGCATAAACTGAAACCTGCCTAGCAAGGTTTTAGCATTCTCTGAATTTAACATGCACATCTCCTTGTCTAAGTGAGTTTGGATTCTCAATAGCTTTTCACCAGAGTGCTCATGTAGCCTTTCAGCTCTCCTGAACTTGGTGAAAATGTTACTAGACCAGTGATAATATTTTTTCCCCTTTTTACAAGTGTGTTCATTTACCAAAAAAAACCCCAAACAACACAGATGTAATAGTCCAGAGAAGCTGCAATTTCTATACCTCCACTTATGTCATGGAAAACTCAGGCATACTCTTCCCTGGACTGGGATTTTTGCCCAAGAGAAAGTTCAACTGAGCTTTGTTACAGGACTTAATTTTATTTGCTGAGGCCAATGTCTTCAGTGGCCTTTGTGTCACATCGCCAACACATCTGATTCTCATCATGATATAAAGTATGAGCAGCAATTTCCCTTTCTAGAAAATGTGTATGGGTAAGGGTGTAAGACTTCCTGGTGAACAAAGATGTACTCTAAAGCACTTTGCTTGCACGGCAATAGCTCTCGTAGGATTTTAATGAAAAATATCCAATAAAGTGGTAAAGTAGATAAAGCACAAAGTCACTGTTTTTTACCAATCAAATATTTTTCATTTTTAAAGAAGAGATCCAATAATTATAATTGGATATATAATATCCATATAAATAATCCAAATATTATAATCCATATAAACCATCAATCATTATTAAGCCAAAAGTCTTGAAAAAGTATTGAGCTCAAAATCAAAGAAACTAGGTGACTCCATCATAAGCTAGAACTGTGAGGTTCACAAAGATGATAAAAGAAAAATTGTTCTTACACATGAATGATTAGAGGAAGCATTGCATTTACAATATGATATATTTCCTCTGTTGACAGTTACAAAAACAATTAAATACAGAAAAAGGTAATTACAGTAGTTTGTAGAAATAAGTTTATCTAACATTTGATCACAGGATATTTCTGCCAAAGTACATAGAACATCTATTTTTTATCCACTGCATGGATAACAAATGCACACTTATGAGAACTGCACCCAGACACCAAACAAATGCCCTATTAATGGGGAGACATTCTTCGACTGACTAAAAGCTTAACTTAGTTTCAATACCAATTACATTTAGGTATTACATATAAATTAATTAATCACAAAGAACTGAAAAGTAATGTTATCAGTGCTGTCTCAATAAATTTTTAAAGAAGTGTGCAACAGCTTCTGTATAATCTTTGGTTCAGACCTGTCCAGCCTTACTTGTTAAAAAGAATGCATAATGTATATGTTATTCAATAAAATGTAATGATATATATTTAATCAATACTCAGGTTTTACATGTAGATTATATATAATCAATGCCCACGTTTTACATAGAGATTTTGTATAGCATTCATTTTTTTTCAGCTGCTAAAACCTTAGCTTCAATCATAAAACAAGTTGCCACTATCTGATGAAAAGTTTTTAGGCTGCCTTCTGAAATAAAACATCTGACAATACAACAGAAGTATCTTTAAATTTATAAAGATAGATCTTATACAATCAATTCACATTTCCACAATGACAATCAAAAATAATTCATGCTTTATCTTACCTACAAGCAGAAAATATATTTTGCACTGTAAGTCCCAAAAGAAGTTGGCTAAAGGGCTCCATGAAAGCATCCTGTCCCACACAAATGCCACCTTCTCAGCACTAAGCCAGGGCTTGGACCTGCAGCTGCTGGTTTATTTGCTAGGGAAATCAGCAATGAGTTAACAGGTCCTATCCTGTCCCCTGCCTTATGTGATTTGAATATGTGTATACAAAGAACAAAGGGAGTGGAGCACCTGTTAGATGAGCACCCATCTTCATTGCCTCTGACTTTATCATAACCCTTCCCCGGCAGTCACAGCAAATATGACACAGAATGTAATAAATGGGGCACACAATACAAAGTACATTTAATTAATAGAAGTAAGTAAACGCACCAAGTGAACAGGTTATACAGTTATTAACTTCCTTTAGTTACAGTTTCATAAAAAATACCATGATGCTACATGCTTCTGCTTATTTCAAACTAAAGTCAGTACTCAGAATATTGTTTTCAGATCTTTTCTAATGACAGACTCTCATTTTCTGTTACAGAAAAACATTAAACAGCTATTAAAGAGCCTTACTAAATTTTTCCTAGCACTTTCAAGCCCATAACTTTTCTGTATTTTTTTCCTAAACATAACTCAGCAAAGAATTAATTCCCTTTCTCTAAACACATGTGATGTCAAGTGCCTCTGAGACATCTTTGAAATGAAAATCCTATGGCTAGAGCGGACAGCTTACTACGGTTGTTAACTGCTGATTATTGTTTCTTCTCCATTAACTTACATCAGTTTAAATTAATATTAATGTAGGGTTTGGATTCTGTCCAAAGCTGTCACTCACCATACAAATCAGCAGCAAACTGGACAAGCCTTCCCAGAGTTGTGCAGTAACAGTTTGCAACAGCAAATATTAGAGGTGACAGAGATGGTTTATCCATACAGAACCACACGATATTTTTCACTAAACAGCACTTAGGCAGACTATTATGGATTAACAAATATTAGGATAGACTTGTATCCTCCTTTGTGCAGGAGGGACTGGTAGCAAGGAATTGCCTCCCTGTTATTGTGCACTAGGAGCAGGGGTACAGCAAGATGCTAAGCCCCCTTCAGAAGGGCTGAACACTCGATTTTTACCTTAGTTAAAGAGAGGTGAAAGCACCCAGACGCTTCCAGGTTCAATATAAGAAACACAAGGGTTATTTCAGGTTAATAAAGCAGAAGTACAGTGGTCCCACCAGAAATAATATCACCACCCAACATATGTCAGGAGATGAAGAGGGTTTTTCACATATTCCCAAAGGCATTCTGGCTCCATTGTTCTGCCTACCTGAATGTTGTTGTTTATAACCTGCTTCATCCACTTAACTGTAGGGTAGATATATCAAATTGCAACCTTTTATAAAACCTCAGTTAGAAATTATTATCTACTTGATTTCACCATGTAAGAAAATATTGGTCATAGGCACTAACTAAGTTCTTACTGAAGTAATGGGACCTTTCGCATTGGAATAAAGCCTGTGTTGGCACATTAAATACCCCAAATAGGCAAAGAAAATAATAATTAAAAAAGGAACAGATTAGCACAGTTGTGTTTTTCAATCATGTCCTGTCATTTCCAGCATTTGAATATATTCTTGATGTCATTAATATACTGCAAAATTTTACACAAACTCACACATATGAAAAATGGGTACTTTTTTCTGTGGAACTGTAGCTTTTGCTAGTTGTTAAACGGCATTTAGACTTAACACAAATCAAACCTCCCTCCTTTTGAATAGAAGCAACTACATTGAAGCAACACTGTCTGCAGCACCAACATTCCGCAAATTTTAGCTATTTTATTAATGAGAAGTAACTTTGTTATGTGCTAAACCTGTTAGAGGTTTTCCACAAAACAATTACACGATATTCCCAATGGTAGCCAAAAGTAATGAGCTCCTGCTAAAGAAAGCAGGGAGGGATCGTCGGTCCTGACCCTCCCTTTGTCAGTGTGTCGTTTCACAGCCACCTGCTCTTACCTGCCCTGCCCTGCAACAACACTCCAGCAGCTGGGGCGCGGAGCGACAGCAGGGTCAGGAAACAAGCTGAGCTGACCTACGTGCACTCTAGAAGGAAAAAACCCCTTTTTCTGCAGGTACAACCATGCCACAGTGGATGTGACGGGTAGTCTTATCGCCGAGTGCCGTCTCCACTTGAGCAAAGACTGTAGGATAAAGACTTTCTTTTTTTGTGCTGATATAAAGTAGATTTAAAAAGGTATCTGGTTGGTTTTGGTGTGCGTGTTTTTTTGGTTGTGTGGCGGGTTTTTTCTTTTTTTTTAAAAGCTGCTATCTATACAACTAAATAGAGTAACACAAGCCCGTTTTGGCGACGCAAAACGGCATCCATCAGCCGTGAACAGGCCAGACGCGCTTTGTGCGTAACGCCGGTAATAACCCGGGACAACCGGGAAATGCTCCTTGTCTACGTGTATGCGCCACCTTCTCTCCACAGACAGAGCCTCGTTTTATCTTCCCAAGCAACCGCTTTCGAAATCTACACAGCGAACCCCAATGTTCAGATACCCCACGCGCACGCCCGCACCGTGCCCGTTCCCGCTCCCCGCCGTGAGGAGCGGCCCCGCAGTGCCAGGGCCCGCCCCGCCCAGCGCCCTCCCGGCCGCGCTGCCGGGGCCTGTAGTCGGGCCGGCCGGCCGGAACTACCGCTCCCAGGGAGCCGCGGGCGGGCGCGGTCAGGTGGCGCCCAACATGGCTCCGCCGTGCCCCGGCGCCTTGCGCGGCCGCTGAGCGCAGTCGGGGCGGCGGCGGGGCCATCATGCAGAAGATCAAGTCGCTGATGACCCGCCAGGTGAGCGGCTCTTCTCGTGGGGGGGCGGCAGGGTCCCGCCGCGGCGGTCCCGGGCTCTCCTCGGGGCCGCCGTGCCCGGGCACTCCGGAGAGCCGCCGGTGCGCGGGCATCGCCCTCTGCCCTGCCCAGGGAGGGGAGGCTTGGGGCGTGTGAGCTCTTGCTGCACACGTATCCGCCTTGTTTTTCTCTTCAAGCCGAGGGATGAAAGCGTGCTCAGGTGCCAGCGCGTAGCTCGTGTCACAACAGAAAAATCGTTGTTGAAAATGACAGGGCCGGCCTGTGTCAGTTTGCTTTTTTGACGTATAATTTTGAGCGCTGGGCTGTGGGTCTGTAGCATGGCTTTGTCTGGCAGCAAATGCTTTTGGTCCAAAGGGAGGCGAGGCTGTGGAGGTGCCAGGGACATATTTGGGTGGGCACATAGTGAGTGTGTGCCAGAGCACTCGGTGTGTGTCTGTCAGCCCGCTGCTGTGTGCCACTTGTACCAGTTGTCTCCAGGATTATGTAGATCTAAGCCTACGCTTGGACCAGTATTTCTAAGGTTGAGAGTCTTTTTAAGGAAGTGTATCAGCAGAATATTCCAGTCATTCGCATACACAAAATACCTCTGAAAAGAAGCGTGTTTATCTGTGTGTCTGATAGGAGAACTTAAAAAATCACGTGTCACCCACTGCATCAGATATTCTAGATAGTTATAGAAAATCATGGGAAAGGCAGAAACTTTTTTTCTCTAAAACGACACCGTCAGAGTTGTGATGCTTATGCAAGAGTCGGGGCTTAAAAATGAACACTGGCATGGAAGTTGAATTGCCAAAATAATGTTCTGTTCCACTTCAGTAGAGGGGTCCATGATTCGTTTTCAGCTTGACTAAGAGGAGTGCTGGGGAGCCTGCCCAGTGTGGAGATGATGTTGTCTGCAAATGATACAACTTAGGCAATTTTCAGGCCTTAGTGAAACCTTTTATTTCTTCTGGAGATAAGCCAGTAGAACTGCATATTTTTGAGAGGACTTAGGGAAGATTTTGTGTGAAGTATGAGAAGCTGCAGCAGTTGCTTTGCTTGTTCCTTACCTTGAATTTCTGATGCGTAGAGGTGAGTCACCTTTGATGGTGGCAAATGCAAAGGGAGGATGGTTTGAAATGATGTGCAAAAAAATCTGAGAATCAAAACCAAAGTGGAGAGGTTTTGCATCTTGGGAAGATGAAGCAATTGTAAAATGAAGTAGTTACCACCAAACTGATGTACAGCACTTTGTCAGTTTCAAAGAATAAATACAAACTTTCTCACCATAAACTTACACAGTGTTTGCTTAGGTCCTTTTAGAAATACAGGCATCCAGGGCTGGGAAGGGGCTTTTGAAAAATACTGTTAACATCAATCACAAGAACAGGAGGGAAGTCTGCCTGAAACTTGTGACTCACAGGAACACCCTGAAGTCTCAAGGGAAGCTGGAGTCAGAACCATATCTGAAAACTTGAACGTGTAGATTCATTTCTGCCCAGGGAGCTGGCAGAAAATATGCTAAGCAGCCTGTTCTGTGGTATTGCTTCATGAAATGGTGAGATGCTGTTTCAGATTGTCAAGAGAAGTTGTGGATGCCCCATCCCTGGAAGTGTTCAAGGCCAGGTTGGATGGGGCCCTGGGCAACCTGATCTAGTGGAAGGTATCCCTGCCCATGGCAGGGCTTGGAACTAGATGATCTCTAGATTCCTTCTAACCCAAACCTTTCTATGAAAATTATGAGTATGTTTGATATTCAACAAACATACATACTGTTTGTGTGGCTATATGTGTTTTAAGGAGTAATAATTATATAAAGCAGCTAATGTGGATTATGCAAACTTTTCAGTTCAGTTATGCATAGGGAAAGCCAGTCCTAGTACTGGAATATGGTAAGTAGAAAAATATGTCATCAAGCAAAAATAATCTTGCTACAGAGTAGGTGGCACCTAACTTGAATTCATTTATTTGATTCTGTTAAACCATTAGGTTAGTGGAACAAAGTATGCTATGGTTTTTGGACACACGCTTGTTCCAAAATTTAAGATAACATCTGGACATTGACAGGAGGATGTGAGTGAATTTTATAAAGAAAATGTTAGTGAACTGTACTGAAAAGGTACATATTGCAGCATAAAACTGGAAATGTTTAGATGTTGGAGGAGCATAATTTATATACCAGTGGTCTTGCTCAAATGTTTCTAGAATGAGGTCTTAGCCTTCCAGCTACATGTCAGAGTATTAAGGGACCTGTAGATATCTATTCAACGTCAGGTAAGACTTGATTACAGGATACATAAAGGAATCAAACTTGACTGATTATTAAAATTCTTTTAAAGGGTCTAAGAAGTCCTCAGGAGAGTGTTAATGACCTCAGTCCTATTGAAAGCTTTCGGATTCCTACTAAGGTATGATACAACATCCCTTTCCTCCCAATCTCTTTGTTTTTAGTTTTTCATTTTATAGTTAAATGACACTTAATTGTGTCTTTTTTTCCTTAACACGAGGTTTACTGTTGTTCTTTTTTCAGAATTTTATTTCTTGCTGAAAATCTTATAGGGTATTTTTATGAAAGAATTAAGAGCTATGAGACAAATCGGTTCACCAACTCCAAATGAACTTGCATGAAAATTTCTTTCTTGAAACTTTTCAGTTGTCACTGGATGCTGATCTTAATATTATTTAGGTTTCTTCCTGGTGTGAATTAAAAAAGAAGGAAAAAGAAAAATGCCTTTTTTTACTTTGGAAAGTAGATGCTGTATGGGTGGCCTGTGTAGTTCTAGTCTTAACATATAATTTCTTTATGGTTTTGGTGCTGTAAGTGTATTTTGTAATTTCATAGTTTTAATCTTCAGCATATATAGTTAACTTCCATGTTCTACTTTAAAAGTTATGTCTTTATAAAAGCAATAGTTTTTGGCATTTTTTTGGGTCTCGCTGTGTAAACGAAGCCAGCTCACTGTCATCTCACAAATCATGCTGAATAATCTGTGTGTGAGGGAACAACTGTCACAATATTTGACTGTTCCTTATACCCTGTTGATCTGAGTGGAGGATTTGCAAGACTTTTGTGGTTGTTGTCTATTATTTTCTACAAATTTGGACTTTGCCTTTAACCAATATGATATTTAAATTACAGACTTGAATTTAGATGACCTATTTTACAATAGTTAAAAATCAAACCAAAAGACCCCTTGTGTTTCTTTGGCTCTGTATAAGTACTGTGTAATATGTTGCTTGTGCTGAGACAGATCAGAAAATTAGCATTGCTGTATATTTAAAAAATAAAGTAAGAATTTCTGAATTGGTACATTATACTTTGTTAAACAGTGGCTAATATATTGATATCAAAGAGCAAAAGTATTCAGTTGCAGCAACGTTGAAAAAACTGTCACATCTCTATGGCTTAGATTTCACAATTGCAGATTCCTGCCACTCCCTGAGCAACCAGTTTCAAACTGTCTTTTCGCCAAGTTGGCTCTCCAGGTAAAAGTAGATGTAGGGTATCTTGTCTGGATTTCCATTCTGTACTGGTTTGATGTTATATGTTTGGTAAGTTTACACTGTGTATGAATAACTGTTTTTATTTATCTCTTCAGTCATGAAAGTTTTAAGCTGTCTTGATGACAGAATGGTTATGATGCTGCGCTTTCATTGTCACACTTCCACATTCCAGTTGGTATCTCCAGACTGATTTAGGGCAAATGTTACTGAAAGCTTCAAAAGCTGTGTTAAAGCTATACAGAAGTATACAAAATGAAAGGCTGCAGGGTCGGCATGAATTAGGGCCAGTATGAATTACTGGTAAAAGCACAAGCCATTGGTTAGCCAATGCTAACCCTAGGTACAAACCTGTGGTTTTTGAGATGAAGGACTGTCACATGAGTTTGGAGGTCAAATGGAGGACGGGAAGAAGAATATGCTGACATTGCATCCCCTGAGGACAAAACCCGCAGAATTATTTTGGGTCTTGATATCTGAAAGTTGTTGATTTCCTGACTGTTCGCTGACTGGCCAGTATGTTGAAGCGATGACTGTACTCCTCAATTTTTTATTTTTAGGCATTGAAATTGTTTGACATTTGGACATTTTAGGGAGTACCTGAGTGTATTCACTTATGTTAACTGGTACTCCAATAAGTTCTTCCACTAATTTGAAAAACTTCAATTTGCTTCTATCACATGAAGGCAAATCCCCAGCAAACTTGCTTTACTCATTTTTAATACAGAATCAGCCAACTCTCTCACGTAGGGAGGTATCTCAGTAGGAAGTAAGTGTATAATGGTTTGAGTCTGTGATAAAATCTGTAGAAGAAAATCTGAACTGCAAGGCTGGATATAACAGGTTTCCCAGAGAAGTTGTGGATGCCACATCCCCGGCAATGTGCAAGGCCAGCTCGGATGGAGCTCTGAGCAACATAGCCTAGTGAAAGGTGTCGTGACAGGGGAGTTGGAACTAGATGGAACCTTCTAGTTGGGAGTTGGAACCTTCCATTATTCTGTGATGATTCTATGATGATTCTTTGATGATTCTATGATATCTAGAAGAGGAAGTTGTCTGTAGAAGGATATAATACCTTTTTTGACTGAGATACCTTACTTCATTTGACATACCCTAATCGCCCAGGGAAGCTGTAATTGTTTTTCAACCATTCTGTTATTGTTGTTTCCCAAGTTGATAACAGTTTTGTTTAGCAGATTCTGTCACAAAAGGCTGAGGTAGGTATTTTGCATGCTTGAATTAAAGTGTGTTGGGTTAATGGTAAGCTGACTTTGAATTAGGTTATGTTTATTTTGATGATAATCGGCTCATGTGCAATATATGGATATTATTTGACTTTGTAGCTTATCATAGTAAATAACACTGACATTTTATTTTTTTTTAATGCTTTTCCTGTAGATATAGAAATGTGGCTTTGTTAGTTTGTGTGGGTTTCTATTTCCCCAGCAGCAGCTGAGTGCTTTTCAGGCATGCATTAAGTGGTAGTGTGGCTAAGATGTGTTCTGTGGATAAGCTTTGTTGTTCTCTCCATCAGGAGAGTTGTTTTCAAAGTATAATGTTTATTTTGGTAGAGTGAGGGTTTTAAATTAGTACTCTCTCTACATATTGAACAAGGAAAGATCAAAAGGAGGTTCTGGGCATTTTATCTGGTATCAAATATTGGGAATACCACAAACTTCTCTGTGGTACTGCCTTCCCTAGCTGGGGAAGGGGGAGGGAGGGGCAGGGAGGAAAAGCAAAGTAAGTTTATAGATATAGTTATACATTATATTATATGATATTTTATGCATTAATTGTTATATAAAATACATGGAGATATATTGTATTGTTATATAAAATATATATAGTTATATATGTGTATATTGTTATATGAAATATATACTGTTACAATATAAAATAGTATAATACATAACAATATAATATATACATTAGGTTAGATACTAGAGAAAGGTTCTTCACCCTAGGGTGGTTGAGCAGTGGAACAGCTCCCCAGAGAAAGGGTCACAGCCAGAGTTCAAGAAGTGTTTGGACAGTGCTCTCAGGCACATGGTGTGACTTTTGGGGATGGTCCTGTGCAGGGCCAGGAGTTAGACTTGATGATCCTTGTAGGTCCCTTCAAACTCAGTATATTCAGTGATTCTGTGATTATAAGACAAATATAATCTATATCTTTGTATATAGATAAAATTAAAAGATTGTATTTACATGTGTGTATATAGATACATATATAAATGCTTTAATGCTTCTTTTATTTCACAGTGGTACAGTGTTGCAGTATACCTGCTGATTGAATCTGTTGAGCATGGCCCTCATCCTGGTATTTAGGATTAGATTTTAACACAGGTGTTATCCATGTTCAGAATGGAGGGATGTAAATCAGCAGCATATTTGTTGGTGTGTTTTTGTCTCATGACAGAGAGGAAGGCTGTGTCCAAATGAGCACAGCACAGACTTGGCCCCTGGTAATCTCTGGGTAGAAGTGCATATGCTGTTGCTGAACTTCAGCTTTTAACTAGGTTAGAAACTGTTTAGAATTTTTTTTTCTCTGAGTAGTATCAGTTAACTTTTTTCAATGTCCAGTAGTGATTGGAATGCAGAGGGTGTTTGCTTCTACTCCTTACCAGTAATGCTTCATTCAACAGAGCAATACTGGTTTTGCTGCTACAGGCAACACAGCATACAAGGAGAGTGGGAGTGTGATGCACTGAGAAATAGCTGGGTAGACATCTAAAACTTGCTGAACTGCATTTCAGATGAGTCTGCAATGAGATGACTCTTCTGAAATATATTTCAAGGAATTGCCACAGGCTTCTGGACTGTAAACTCCTATTTCCATAGAATAGAAAGACAAAATGATGCGAGATACGTGTGGATGCAAGCACTGTGTTTTATTTAGTAATGGATTCTTCAAGTGCACAAAGTTGTTGGACTTCTTTTTCCTTCTTTCTTTTCCTTCCCAGAAGCTGTCTTTCACTGATCTATTTAGGTGGCATTATGAGAGAGACCTGCTGCTGAGGGTTGCACTGATGGTAACCTGGCAGGATAAAGTGTTTTTCCATGGAAGTACTGATCCCAAAGTACTGGGAAAAAAAAAAACAATTGGAACCACAAGTGACACAAGTTTTAGGTAGGAGATGAAGCCTTCTTGTTGAATAAAACTTTGGAAAAATGAGTAGCCTGTGAAACAGTATCTTAGAAGGCTGTGTTGGCCCATTATTGCTTGGAGAGTTCCTACTGCGGAACGTGTGGATTAACCTGGACAGGTGGATTGAAGGGAGTACTGTGAGGTCCACCTTGCCAATATGCTGCTCTGCCTGACCTCCTGTGTATCTAATTGATTCAGTTTAGCAATGGCAAAGTTTTCCGCAGGGGTATTTTAGATTCCCTCTGTTGCAATTTTTTATAGGTTTTTCTATTCAGAAGAGCACTTGGAATTGCTGAATTAACATAAAATGTAAAATGTTAAATGTGTTTTAATGCTGACTTTTTTTTAAAGGAAGATACTTATATGGCAATAGCTACAAAGGTTTTGAGGTGGAAAAATACCTTGAAGGATTTAGTAGAGCTTCTCTCTTTCCTTCTACAAAGTGTGTGAGTACAAAATCCACAGAGCTAAACTGGCCCTTTGCCAAGACCCCTGAAACTATGGGCTTATTTCTATATAGTAAAATTGGTTTTGTGTATCTAATTGAAAGGATGAGGAAGATGGAATATCAGCAAATAAGCTTTAGCTAGGGATGGTTGCCTCCTTTAGTGGTGATGGAATAAATTGGCCTTCACTATGTTGGTTTCTTCAAACTACTGGAGCATGATGTGCTGAAAGCTGCAGGTTATCATGGCAAAAAGTCTGGTGTCTGATAATGTAATACATGTGGGAGCTAAAATATGTCCTGAAGAGTTGTTCTAACTAGACTGCTTTTCTAGAAGAAAATGAACAAGGTAAAGAAAAACCTTAAATATTTAAGAAATATTTAATAAATATTTTCCTGGGTAGTGTTTTGGCAAGAAAGAGTGAGATGAGACAGGATAAAATGGTTTCTTAGTAATTTTCCTAGTCATTTCAACATCAAATCCAGAATGTGTGTCCATAACGGCTTTCTTAATGCATCTTTAGCAGATGTAAATCACCACTGATCTATGGCACTGAGATATTATTTCACCAGTATGACAAGATATCAGTAGTCCAGAATGTCAAATGATCCTAAGCATTTTTTCTTTGGTTAGTTTTTTGTCTTTTTTGCTTTTAGGAAACAGCCATGCAGGAACTTGTAGGCAAATATCAGATGATAAATTCAGTTATTCCATTTGCAATGGTTCAGTGGACCCTGTTGCCTCTCTTGGATAATTTTTAATTTTAGTTTCATATAGCTAAAACTCAATGTACTGTAAGATGTGAAACTGATTTACAGAAGGATGTACAGTATAAAGCTACTATTTCTTAAGTAGCTATTTCTTAAGCAGTCCAGAGGGATATAATTTTTTTTCTGTTTTAAAGGACAGGAATGCATATGGTCAGTTAACAGCTCCATTGCTTTTTAAATTAAGTTAATGAAAGAGCAGCATGCCATTGAATCTGAATGTGTGCATCCTCTGCCAATCCATGCACCCTCATGTGATGGAAACTGCAAAACCATAGATTGAAAAATTGAAACAGGCTCTGAAGGGACTATTTTTCAAAAATCCTTTTGCTCTCATCCCTTAACCAGCCCTCATCTTCTCTGTTCCTGATGATCGCCCTGAAACGTGAGGTGGAAAGGTGTCACTGCTGGTGAACTGGGTGGCTGGAGCTGAGGGGACAGTCCTGCCTGCCTGGAGTCCTGTCTGTCTCTTTGGTGCCGGTGTGGAGCTGCAGGCTCTTCCCTGCCAGCTTCCTGCAACCTGGTGTTGGCACCTTCTGCTGTCAGCGGTAGGAAGCTGGCCCAGCCTTTACCCCTGTCTCAGCAGGGCCGTGTAGTGGCTCTGCGCTGGGGACGTGTGCTCGCTGAGAGCGGGACCACATCCAAACGCGCCTTTCAAGAGTTTGTCTAAAGAACTGCATCAGTTTCCTTTGATATTGTTATTTATTGTTGTTATATATATAGTTATACAGATATGTAACGATATAACTATTATTTCCTTGTTTCTCTCGGTCTGTCGGTGCAGTCCACACCCTTCCTCTGCCTGGGGGTGGGTTGCTGCGCTCACCTGCGCTGGTGGCACTGACTGCATCAGGCGTTTCAGACGGAGATCGGAGGCGCCTGGAACCTCATGGGGCGGGAGAAGGTGGCTGCTCGAGGGCTTTTCTCCGGTTCCCCGCTGCCTCCTCTATGGTTTTTCTCCCGTTCCCCGCTGCCCCATAGCGGCGCGGAGCCTCCCGGCGGCGGCCTGGCCCGCGGCCCAGCGGGGGGCGCCCGAGCACCGCCGGCGGCAGCGCCTGGGGCCTTCCTTCGGCCTCGCTTCTGGCCGCTCGGGGACACTAAATACGCTTGAAACCCGTTTTCCTCTGTATCGGAGCCACTGCTGTTAATTTCCCCACCGTCCCACCTTTATAATTTTTTCCTTTTTTCCCCTCTTTTTTTTTCTTGTGAGAGGTATTTCAGAAGAGCAGCGGCTCCTCTGGTGCTCTTCCAAACCGTCCACTTGTGACCCCTTGGCTGCCTCTAACTGCGTAGAGAAACAGCCCCTTGCTGTGTGTTATAAGTGTCACTTTGCCTCGGAACACGTACACATTGACCTTATCTCAGCTGACGTGCAAAATAAGCAAGTTAGTGGTTGTTCAGTCATTTAATCTAAAATCGGATACCTCTAGCTGGTGAAATACACCCTTGAGCTCTTCGTGATGAAAATAGCAGCAGCTTGCCCCAATGTAACAACTCAGCACTGTTGGGAGGCTCAGGGTCATTATGGGACTCTTCAGTCAGCTGGATTGCTTCACCAGGGTTTAATTTCATTATCGAGCAATTTGATCCATGTAATCTTTATTTTTTGATGAAAGAATATTCTAACGCTTCTCCCTTTTGAGTCTTTGATAAAGGATTTTTCATTCTTTTTGAGGGAACAACATCCAGGCGAGGGCCAGTATTAGTTGCAGTGTCCGGTGCAGCAGGGGAAGAGGAGGTTCAGGCTGAGTCCTTGGTTTGCTTCAACCATCAGAAGCATCTGGGTTGTCGGGGAGACCTTCCAGAGGAGATCGTGACAGCAAGGATGGGGATGCTTATCTCCTGAATATTAGCTTTCAGAAAGCTGACAGCACATCTCTGCTTAGACCACTGTGCTAAAATCTGAGAGCTGTTAATCTTGTTCAAAGAAGGCAGATCTCCTCTGGTTTTACCTGTAGAAATTCAAGTGTTTAATGGCATGACTGTTATTTCAGTGAATTGTGAGGGCTGAGCTGAAAAGTTATGCCTTGGTAGTGACACTGTCTACCTGTCATTTACAAAGAGGGTTATTCTGTTTTTAAAAGTTCAGGTTTTATTTGTTTTGTTTTTTGCATTTTTTGTCTCCTTCTGGAGAAATAGTCTCCCAGTTTATTTTTAGTTTATTATGAGAATTTCTAAAGTTAAGGAGGAAAAAACTGTGGACTCAACATGCACTTGGTGCCGTAAACGTTTCAATGAAGAAGTGTTTAAGTGGGCTGCAATGTTGATGTCTATGCTATGTTTTTTGAAAAGTTTTACGTCTTGCTCTCCCTAATGGGAAGTACAAGCCACAGTGTACTGATCTTTCTGATTTTTTGCCTTTGCTTCTTGTGCTAATGTTGGAAGTGGCTTTTGAAAGATGTTTGTTTTGTTAAAACATTGTTCTTTCTAGGATGTGTTATTGTGTTATGGAAATTCTTTTTTGTTCTGTGCAGGAAGAGCTCAGAGAACTGCATGAAGAACCAACTGATCCTCAGGCACAACAGGAAATAATTAACAGCATTGAAGAAGTTTATTTTTCCAATGACTCCTTTGATATTGTGAAGTATGAGTTAGAGGTAAGCTGTCATCTTAAAAGAAAAAATGGTAGCATAACGAAAAATGAAGACCAAAAGTATGCTTGTTTCAATGAGCTATTTTTTGTTTCTTAGATCTTGCATTAATACAACACTGTATTCTCTGATGTCATCTTGCAGTCATATGGAGCTTCTAGCATAGAGTATTGGTGTATATATATAGCATATAGTCTCTTCTTTTAATGTGGTAAAATTGATATCAGATGTGGTAACAGACATTTCATAATTTAAACTATAGTGAAAAAGTCAAGATAGCTGAGGAAAAAATCTGTTCTATATTTTGTGTATTTTTTTAGCAAACTGATTGAGACAATAATTTCTGTGATTGGGTGGTTGTGTGTATACATATGTGGCATAAAATAAAGTAACTTTGAGGTAATTACATTATTAAATGAGGCAATTATGATAATATGTTGTATATCTTAACACTAATTGGTTTCAGTATCCATCTTTTGAAAAAATGGATTAATTCTGCAAATTAGATTGCAGAAGCCATAAGAATGTTTCTTTAATGAAACTGATTGCGTAGCTAATACTATGTATGAGTTAGCATTCTTTAATTTCTCACTGATTTTAATTTATTGTTTAAATGCAGAGGCTTCCTCCGGTACTTAGTCTTCAAGAACTGGAAGAGTACAGAGACAAACTAAAACAACAGCAAGCTGCTGTAAGTCAAGTTTTTTTTCCTCTGTACCCTCACACAATTTGTTGTCTTGTCTATAAGTCTAGCAAGAAGTGTAACTGAAAGAGTTTTTATTTCTAAAACACATTAGATACTAAGTATTTTTTTTTAATATTATGTTGTGTGCCTTTGTAGTGGAAAATCATCGCTAAATCATATAATCATATGACATCATGGAAGTAAATCTTAGTGTTAAGTATTGTAACAAGGAGCAAATGTGCTAACTATTTCTTTAGAAACTCGACTATTTGAACGTTTATCTTGTAGTGTTCAGTATGGTGCTGAATAGTGCAGTAGTGTCTCTTTGAGGGATTTCTGACAATGTAAGACAAAATGTTTTAAAAACTCTCTCCTTGAAGGTGCTATTTTCTCTTACATTTCATTCGCCAATATGTTAATTGTTCACAAGGGTTTTAGTGAACACTGGTACACAGTTATAATGTAAAAAACCAAATGCAATGTAACAAGTAGTAGCTATGAGGAATGAGGAGAAATCGGAGTTGCAGCTTTTGAAAGGTGCTTGTTACGTTGCAGACTTTTATATTTTCTACTCATGTATTAATTGTTGCTCCATTGTTCTTTTGAGATGAATAGCATGGTACGGGAAACAAATCTATTAATTGTGGCATTTGGAGAGTATCTGCAAGTAAAATAGAAGTAATATTTCTAATTCATGTCTTTAAATAAATTAAATGTATAGGAGAATGTTGCACTGTTAACAATACATAGAAAGGAAATGCCTTCTGTCTTAGACTTCTTTCCCCATAATATACCTATGAAGTTTTGTGGAAGATTAGTGAGAAGTTGAGGAAATTAATATTCCATGTTTCTCACCGAGATTTATGAGGAAAGAAGTTGGAAGTGAGTGAGAGGTAGTAGCTTTTTGTGTGTTTGTTTGTGTGGTGTTGGTGTTGTTTTTTTAAGTTTAAGAGGACATCTGCTGGTGACCTTGTTTTGCAGGGAAGTGCTCTCAGGACTGACAACTTCACTGAGATATGCTACATAATATATGTTATCAATGTCATGGCCATTGTTGCTTGCAGAATGGGAACTGGCTGCAGCTGGGGAAGTAGTTTCAGGGCAGGACTGCAAGCATTTGAACTGGAAAGTGCATGCAGCTAATGAATAATAGGGGAGAGAACTGAGCACAAGGTTTCCAGTAAATGTGACCGGATGTGTCTTTCTTTTAGAATAAAAACAGGTGAAAACTCTCAAAGCCAAAACTTTTGACAAGAAACATGTGCCTGGTTCTTCCCTCACCATCCCCCCCAGTCAGGATTGGTCCTTGCTTATTTCTTTCTTAATGTCATCAAAACGTGTTTCTGGTACAGGAGGGAATTATTTGCTACTTGGGCATGTGCCAAGGTGCTAGAATTTCTTATATGCTGCATTTCATGTCCTTATGTCATATTTTCAGGCAGAGTGTGAGAGACTGTTGCATATTTTCTTCTTCTGTCTCAGTTATTATCCATTTATCTTGTGCTGGGTCATTTAGAGTACTGTCTGCCGTAAAGGACATTAGTGGCTTTCGTGGAAGACAAAACTGCAGAATGCTGTATCTTGTTAGTTCAGTCCTAAAAATATTTTAATGGTGAATAGATTATTAGATAGAGGATTCAGGAAGCCTGTCGACATATCACACAATACCTCTGCTTTTGCAAAAATCTAAATACTGCCTTTTTCGCTTCAGTGTCTGTATTTACAGCTGGCATAGGAATTCACAACGGTAGTTTGGAGATAACAGCAACTTCTAAATTTCTAATGCAAAGCACTTACATGAATTACAGGTACTAGAGCTCTGATCTTCCACTTCTCACTGACTGTTACCATCTGCTTTTGCACAGCTGATCTTGATCATCCCTTCGTTTTCAGGGTCATTATAGACTTCTTATTTTCTGTAGTTTGCTCATTAGTTTTCCAGTCCACTGGAAGGATCCCAACTTGCTCAAAAATTTTTAATGTATGTATCATGACAACTTTAATTTGTAATTGTCTTGGTACAGACAGTTTGGATTAGAAAGGCTTTTTATTTGTATGTCTGCTAGACTTCATTTTAATTAGTAGTCTAATATCCTTACCTATGTTGTTTTTTTCTTCAGGAGATGAAATATTTTTTACTGATGTGATTAGGAAAGAGAAAATTGTTCTTCAGCAAACATTGTTGGCCGGCATTGATAACCACGGTCACATTTAGTGCTGGCTAGCAGTTGCAATTCAGGATTCCAAGACTTAGCACAATTGTATGGAAGATGCCAAAAGGGGTGTGACAGTTTGGAAATGAATGAAGTAACTGGGGATAATATTGCTCATCTGAAAAAATATCTGAGAGAACAGCTTGGAAGCTCAGAAAGAAAAGTAGCATCACTAAGTTCTGGGAAAGGAAAAAAGTGCCTGTGGCAGGTGCTTGACAGTGTTGAGGTTGTTGTGAGTTAAGGGTAACTGAGGACTTGCAAAACAAAAAGAATGTAAAAACTGAAAAGGAAATGTATCTTTTATTCATGTATACTGCTTGAACATTGCTTAGCAGTGAAGAATCAAACAGGTTTGTACTAGAGCATTGGGTAACTAGCAGGTATATCCATGTCCTAAAGTTTTTTACAGGTACAGGACTAAAATGAAGAATATGTTGAAAAAAGAAGGTGAAAATTTCACAGTGCATAGACTGCGGAGTGAACAAAATTTCTTAAGAGCCCCAAGGTCATGTAGGCTTGTGTATTATTTGGCCTGATAATATCCTGTCCTGACCCCACCTCCCTCTGGAGTGGTTCTTTTGCTGTCCTACTGAGGAGAGCCTTATTAGTTATAGAACATCTACAAGGTTAACAACTGAAAAGTTTTTAAATTGCTTTGTGGTTCTGGTCATCTTTTGCTATGGAAGGAGGAAAGCATAGCTGGTTATAGTATGCTCCTTGTCAAGATTGCCAGCTGATAACATCGGAATATTTTGAAGACCATTTATGTGCAAGTTCTCTTTCAGAGGATGGGAATTGAGCTGGTGGAGTTAATATAAGTTTGTTACAGGAATGATGATCGAAGAGCTTGACTTCGTGCTATGTTTGACTGAGCAGTCAAGTTTAGAAAAACCTCTTTGTTTGTCTTTGCCGGTAGTGCCTTGTGGGCTGGCTGTCATAGCCAGTTCTGTTTTATTTTCATTTCTGGGAGTATTGTTCCCCCAGAAGAATATAGAGCAATACCAATAGGTTTTTTTTTATGTTTGAAACTGTTTCTTAAATATTTTTAGTCCCTGCTGAAGAACAAAACTAAATACACTATTCTTAAGCTTGCATTTATAAGACTGTCAATGTTGGATTTCTTTTTAAGCTTCTGTGTTTGTGCAGAAGAGATTGATTAAGGTAGCAGTGCCCAGTTTTTAAATTCAATACAGAGAGCAGCTTTCAGGAGCATTCTACCTAGAATTCTACTCAGAGCAATGGAGAAAATTTTAAAATATATGTATTCTGTGTTCTAAAGAAAGGGTATAATGTGTAGAGGGTGAATATTCCTTTTTGACATAGTTTTAATTTAATACAATATCAGTCTGAAAGGCAGGTGTCCTTATGGGTTTCTTAGATCTCCACACGTTGTGGTTTAACTCTAGATAGCAATGAAGTATCACTCAGACTCTCACTCTCTTCCCCACCAGTGGGGTGGGGGGGAGAATGGGAGGAGTAGAAGTGAAAAAGCTCGTGAGTTGACATAAAGGTAGATAATGCAAAAGAAATAGCTAAAAAATAGGTAAAGCAAAAGGAAGTGAAGTGAAACAAGGAATTAATTCACTACTTTTCATGGGCAGGCAGCTGTTCAGCCTTCTCTGGGACAGCAGGGCTCTATCGTGTGTAGCAGTAATTTGTGAAGACAAATGTCATCACTCTGAGTATTTTTCCCCTTCTTTCTTCTCCCCCCAGCTGTATATGCTGAGCATGGCACCATATGTGTGGGATATCCCATGGGTCACTTAGGGTCAGCTGCCTCAGCTGTGTCCCCTCTCAACAGTTTGTGCACCCTCAGCCCACTTGCTGGCGAGGTGGTTCGAGGGGTAGAAAAGGCAATGGTTCTCTGCAGGCACTGCTCAACTCAAACACCTCTGTGTTATCAAAACCGGTTTCAGCCCAAGTCCAAAACAGCCCCGTACCAGATACTTTGGAGAAAATTAGCTACCCCAGCCCAAGCCAGCACACCATGCTATATGGTTAACTTAAATTTGTACTCTGGCAATAGTATGAGCAGAAGCTAGACACTTGCAGTGTCCCAGATTATTTCTATTTGCTATTCTAGCATGTTCCTCAACAAGCAGAGAGTTAAGTGAGCAGTCTAAAAATGCCCACTAATCCCTAGATGGAATTGTGAATGTTTTTCTTATCTTGGTTCTAAGGAAAGCTGATCATAATTTTTATGATTTTTTTAATGTGTTGTGGAATATTTATTAATAAATTTGAAAAATGCAGAATGATAGTCACAAACGTGTAGAACTTTTGGGGATGGCCTATTTAATTGAGATTGCTATGTATCACATGGAGTGTTTTTCTTTTTAAGGTATCTAAGAGAGTTGCAGATTTAATCCTTGAAAAACAGCCTGCATATGTTGAGGTAAGACAACTAAGAGTAACTTTTCAAGAATAAACTGCTCAGTTTTGTGCTGTTATAATACTGCAGTTGTGTCATTATGGTAATTTGTAGTAGGGATGCTAGTGCCTGGTTGGAATCAGCTATTTTTGTATGCTAAAGCTCTTATCTCTATAGTGAAAACCAAGAGTGTATTGAGTTGAAGGTCCTTCAAGATGATAAAGGTTTTGGCATATGTTCATTTTAAGAAGGCTTTCTGAAGACATGAATTCACAGGCTTGGTTAATACCTATAATGGACTTGGAACAGGAGCTGCTTTACTGCCTGTGTTTAAGAGTGGTTTCACATCTTATTCCATAAGAGAAAGCAGCAGTGACCCTTCTTAAGATCACTTAACTCCCACTAATCTCAGGCAGTTGTTAGAATCACAGAATCACAGAATATGTTGTGTTGGAAGGGATCCACTAGGATCATCAAGTCCAACTCCTGGGCCTGCACAGAGCCATCCCCAGGAGTCACACTGTGTGCCTGGCAGTATTGTCCAAATGCTTCTTGAACTCGGCCAGGCTTGGTGCTGTGACCACTTCCCTGGAGAGCTGTTCCAGTGCCCAGTCACCCTCTGGGTGATGAACCTTTGTATAATATCCAACCTAAATCTCCCCTGACACAATTTCCAGCTGTTCCCTTGGGTCCTGTCACTGGTCACCACAGAGAAGAGATCAGTGCCTGCCCCTCCTCTTCCCCTCGTGATGAGGTTGTAACTGCAATGAGGTCTCTCCTAAGTCTCCTCCAGGCTGAACAGACCAAGTGACCTCAGCCACTCCTCATACAGTTTCCCCGCAAGGTTCTTCACCATCTTTATTGCCCTCCTTTGGACGCTCTTTAATTTCTTAATGTCTTTCTGATATTGTGGCACCCAAAGCTGCCCCCAGCACTCGAGGTGAGGCCGCCCCAGTGCAGAGCAAAGCAGGACAATCCCCTCCCTTGCCCGGCTGCCGATGCTGTGCCTGATGCCCCCCAGGACACAGTTGGCCCTCCTGGCTGCCAGGACACAGTTGATTCATTTTCAAACTTCCATTGACCAGGACCCCCAGGTCCCTTTATACAGCGCTGCTTTCCAGCCTCTCATTCCCCAGTCTGTCTCTACATCGGGGGTTGCCCCATCCCAGGCGCAGAATCTGGTGCTTTCCCTTGTTGAACTTCATCCTGTTTGTGATTGCCCAGTCCTCTAAGGTCTCTCTGCGGGGCCTCCCTGCCTTCGAGGCAGTCAACAGCTTCTCCCAATTTTATGTTTGCAAACTTGCTGAGTACCCGTTCCAGTCCTGCCTTCAAGTAATTTATGAAGATATTGAAGAGCACAGGGCTGAGAATGGAGCCCTGTGGAACCCCACTTGTGACTGGTCACCAGTCTGATGTCACCCCGTTGACTAAACCCTTTGTGCCTGGAACCATGGGTGCTCACCCATCACGTGATGTGTTTATCCAGCTGTGTGCTGAACATTCTTTCTGGAAGGATACTATGAGAGACAGTATCAAAAGCTTTGCTGAAATCTAGAAAGGTTACATCAACTGGCTTCCCTTGATCAGCTGGGTGGGTTACCTTGTCATAAAAGGAAGTCGGGTTTGACAAGCAAGATTTTGCTCTCATGAAGCCATGCTGGCTGTGACCAATGACTGCGTTGTCTTTCAGGTGTTTTTCAGTACCTCCCAGAATAATCTCTGTAACTTTACCAGGCACTGAAGTGAGACTGACAGGCCTGTAGTTTTTGAGGTTCTCCTTCTTGTTCTTCTTGAAAATTGGGACAATGTTTGTCAGCTTCCAGTCAGCTGGGACCTCTTTGGATTCCCGAGACTGCTTAAAAATCGAGAGAGGTTTTGCAATGACATCAGCCAGCTCTTTGAGGATTGTTGAATGAATCCCATCAGGCCCAATAGAGTTGTAGGGATCCAGCTGGAGCAGCAGATCCCACACAATTTCAGGGTTGACTGGGAGTTGATCATTCTTGCCGTTGTGATCCTCCAACTCAGACCCCCTTTGTCTGTCATCCATGTTGAAGATGAAAACAAATAGCATCTCAACATGTCAGAGATCTCTAAGAGCAAAACAAAGTAAAACTGCTTTAGCTGCTTGCAGTACAGTATTGGCATGGGTTCTCTTCTTTCTTCCAAAACACATTTGCAACAGGTGTCATAATGGTTCTCTAAGGGAAGGTGGTTTTTTTTCTTACTCATTTATTCTTAATACTGTCCCTATAACATTTGGTCAGCGCTTCCTGATTTTATCTGATCGTTACCCGAAGTGACATGGAGAATTCTACAAAGTGAAAATGGTGAATAAGCTAATCTGAGAATGATCATGTGATGAATATTTCTGTTTGTGTACAGCACCTTGCATCACCACTGTTATACTGGTGATTATGGCAATTCTTATTTTGGGCAAGAAGCTGGAGAGAGTGTAGAAGAACAAGGATGGCTTTCTGGCTATTAACCTGTGGTAGATGTCGTGGAGCTGCAATTATTTTCCTCTTTCATCCAGAGGACACAACATCCTCTTCTGTTCGCTTGTTCTTATGGCCAGTACATCCAGCCTTACTGAGGTTGCTGTCTGTGTTCTAGCACATTGCCAGGTGAAAGGAGTGCTGCTATTTAAAGAAAAATGGAGTGGGGAGAAGTAACCATTGCTTGCATTATCTCCTGCAATAGCAGGTGGAAGAAAAAGGCTGTAACAGTAATGTTGTGTTAGTTTTAGTTAAAGGAGTCAGGTGGGAGGCTATTGCAGAAGGAGTCTGCTAAGCGCTACTCTGGTTGAGTCTTCACAAGATAGTGTAGAAGGGGGAGAAAGGGTAAGAGTATGGTATAAAAATCTTCTGGTATTTTTTCACTGTTGTGCTGGTTTGAAATTAATGTTTTTGAGTGAGTGCTGCTTTTTCTGAATCCAGCAGCTTCACTTTGAAAACCTCTCACCGCATAATGGAACTGCAGCAAATGTTCTTCCTGCATTTTGCTGTGTAATGTTAAATGTTCTTACTGCAGCAACATCTTAGTGAGAGGCACCTGTTTTATACCTAGAAGTGCTTTCAGGCGTTCCAAAGGGACAGTTAAAATCCATTGTGCCAGTAAAAATCTTCTAAAAACTTTTCTTAAATGCATCTGTGCCTGATTAAGTCAATCCTTCAGTGTTACTTATGGGCCCAGGCCTGCACAGAGTTGTTATTGTCAGGAGACTTATTGGAGATTTCTGGTGGGCAGTATAGGACTCACTTTCCCACTGATTCATGAAATGAACCTCCTGATGTGCTGTGTGAACTTGTAATGGCAGCTCTGATTCAGTGTTCAACTACAGTAACAGATCATTAGAAGAATCAAAAATGCAGTTGAACACATCTCCTGGACACATTTTCACTGTGCAAAGTGTAGTTTAGGGATATCATGGTTTGAAGCCCATGCCTAGTATGAAGGTGTAACAGGCATTCCTGTGGCCACAAGAGGCGTGGCACAGACACAGCATAAAGGATGTACAGTTTTCTTTTCTTGGAAGAAAGACATGCTTCAGGAACAACCAGTGAGTGAAAGATTGTTTTTGAGAAGAGAAAAATTGTATTTAGCCGTAAATGCTAGGAAAAGTCTCCCTCTTTGGGGATCTTTAGCCTTCATTCTCTCCCCATTCCTCTCCATCCAGTTGTGTTCAAAGGAGAGATTTTACAGAGTCTTTGCAAGAGGCAAAACTAGAGTGGAGTTACGCCTTATTGTATGTGGTTCCTCATGAACAAGGGAACAATGGCTTTTTGAATCGCTCTGATATTTGCAAAGTATGTTTTTAGAGAGAAGTAGGTATTGAGGAAAGTAATCTTTGAATTTGGTTTCTTAAGATATTTTGCATATCAGCAACTAAGCTGTCATTTTTACAAAAGCAACGTTGGTAACATAAAGGAGCAGGTTTTGGTGGAAGATGCAGCTTAGTGATTTGGAGACTGACCAGGAGCTGCTCTGAAACGGAACTGAACTTTGAGCTTGTTTTTTGCTTGTCATATTTGTAGAATTAGATTAGTTTTCAAAGTGAAAGTCTCCTTTCTCATGGAAAGCACTTGATACGTTTTGAAATGATGAACAGAAATTTAAAAAAAAAATAAATTTTTATATATATATATGTCTATATATATATATATATGAAATCTTCTTTCCTGTAGCCTGGGGAAAGAATGCGTTTTTCTGCAGAGCTGTTCCTAACAAAAGAAATCCTAATAGTTATATTAAAACATTCATTATTTTCAAGGAGTTGAGATTATGCTAGGCACTTCACTAAGTCAAAATCAAGCTAAATTCAGGTCACCTCTGCTGAAGAGTGTTCAGCTGAAAGTCAACAGGATACAATTAACATTATGATGTGACATCTATTAAATTGGTAGCACATGAGTGCTTCTAAACAAGAAAATGCTGTGTGAAACATAATTTGGTTTTTTTGTTTTGCTGTTCTCTGGCATATTAATGCAAATTAAGCCCTATGCTTCTACCCCTGAAGTTCTGATCATTCTGTTATAATACGTTAATGGTATAGAAATTCTTAAGCTAAATGTGCAATATATAAACGTAGAGGGTCCCACTGAAATGAAAACAGATTTCAAATATCTTATCTTCAAAAGAGAATTGTATTTTAAAATATATATTAATGTTACATTGCAGTGCTTACTGTATATAAAATGATGAAATAAATAATGTATAAAATTACTAAGTCATTATAACATCTCAAGAGAAATCTACTAATCAGTAGTCTTCACTGGTGTGTAACTTGTATATTTGTTTAACTTGTAAATTTGTTTAACATGCTGTCTCTCTGTAGGAACTTGAACGTGTTACATCATTGCAGACTGGCCTTCAGTTAGCAGCGGTTATTTGCACAAATGGAAGAAGGTATCTTGCTTAAGTAGCTGCAGAGATTGAAAGTGGAGAAGTATTTAAGAAGAAATCTGTAAACCCAGGAAGTTTGTGTGCTGATGATATTTCCTGTTTATGTGCTGAATGCTATTAACAGTAGCAGTTAGAGATACTGAAACAATTGCAAACTCTTGCAGCTCTCACTCTTGCAGTTGGGAATTCTCTTTGAAACAGAAAGCTTTTGAGATACACCATTGATCCACAGACAAGTGCAGAAGAGAGGATGTACCTTCTTAGTAGTCTGTTGGTATAATCTTGTTTACTGAGTTTCCCTAACAATGCTGACAATCGTATTTCTACCATGTATTTTGTTGGACTTGTTAGAATTGATTAGAAGTAAGTTTTATGTCATGAATTGTTGAAGATTCTGTTAATTTTTGACTTTTGCAGACACTTGAATATAGCAAAGGAAGGCTTCACCCAAACTAGTTTGGGGCTACTTGCAAATCAGAGGAAACGACAGTTACTTATTGGACTGCTGAAGTCTCTGAGAACAATAAAAACACTGGTATGTACAGTTGGTTTTGTTCAGTGACAAATATTTTTCTTCATTTCTGTGTAGTAATCACTGGATTTTTTTTTGCTTTTTTTTGGTTTTTTTAGCAAAGAACTGATGTGCGTTTGAGTGAGATGTTGGAGGTAAGTCCATACCAAACTGGTATAATTTGAAGCTATTCTAAGTCTACATTTGTCGGTCATCTTAATTTTGTCTGTTCCTTTCCTCTTGCAGATAGGGTGTGTGCATGGGATGAAATTATATTTTTATTCTTCTTTTAAATTGAGAAAGACTTCATATCAAATTAGATAGCCCCTCTATCTAATTTGAGAGAGAGTACTTTTTATCAAAAACTCATTCTTGCCTTTAGATCTGGGCACTGAAGCTTGAGTTAGTTCAGTAAAAATGCTGTGAAGCCTTCACTTATCCCTGCTCTCAACTTATACCTCTTTTCTTCAGCTCGATATTTGGGGGGAAAAAAAAAAGATGAGATTTAGCTGATTGTTGGTGTACTGAGTCTGGATAAAGAATATATATTGCTATATTACTGTACAAATTTATAGATGGGCTCCAATCTATAATTTATTTGTAAATGCAGTAGCCTTCTCTCCTTATTGATTGGGTTGGCTTTTTAATTCAATTGTAGAAAACATTGCAGCGTGGAGGCCATGACACTGAAAATTCTGATACTGTTGTGTATACTGCCTAAAAATGCAGTAGATACTGCACAGAGCAAAAGAAGATCTTGTCTTAAGGTGATTAATTGTATGAAAGACAGCCTCAGGATTTTATTGACAGCTGTAATACGTGTAGTGTAACAGTTTTGACTTGCTCGTTTGCCAAATATTTACAGCTAATACTGGATGGAATGTCATCATGGCAATCCTCAGTTATTAAATTTGGAAATTTAATCTTAGTAGTTTTAACTTTTAAGATTCTGTGAATGTAATTCCATCTTGAGTAAGTCACCTGGTGTCAGCGAACTTTCTTATTCTTTACCAAGCAAAACTGCACTCATTTTCAGGTGGCATAAGTGCTGCTTTCTGCTCAGTAAGCCCTGTACAGTGATAAGCTTTTAATTTCTGTGCTGTGTTTTGCTACACAGGAAATCAACTCTTCACTGTCTACTGACAGGAGTTGTCCTGAGGAAGTGTGGATGTTGCATTCACACACAGACCCTAATGTCTGATTATCGTAATTGGTCAGTGATTTTTAAGGGCTGGAACTCTGTTTTTGGCTGAGTGCAGTTTTAAACCTGTGCTTGGTGTCTGCTCCCAATAAGTTATCCCAGCTGCTGGCCCATTTGTTTTCTGTACTCCAAGAAGTTAGTAGGCTGGAATATGCATGAGAGCTGTTAGCAGCCACTCACAGAAGAGCATTTTGAAAGGAGTCTCAGTTAAAAAAAGACCAGGAGTGAAGCTACAGTAGCTTACAGGGCTGAGCTGCATCTGGAATATATTAGTAACATATCTTATGCAAGCAGGCTTTCTGTTTTGAGCTCTGTTAGACTTAATGGAGCAAGTACTAGGTTTCCAGTGGAGGAAGATGTAAAAACCTATAAATGCAGCCCTCATTTTAGACCAGTGTACTGTTCTGTTTTCATGTAATGGATAATGTATTTGGGGTTTTTTAATGTTTTTTTAGCTAAATTTGATCTGCCTCAGAACATTGCTGTTAAAACAAATTTCATTTCAGAGACTCCTCTATGATAATAGCTGAATATAAATTACCCTTGCATTTTTACTCTTCAATCAATGACTGAAATTCCAGTAACAGCTTTGCGTTTGAGCTCTCTAAAGCACGTAATATAACAGATGTAATTATGACCAGAAAATGGAAGCTCTTTGCTATTAAAGAGGGTTTTCCTTCCTCCTTTCCTTTCTGGTCTCATGTCTAATAGAATACAAAATAATAGGTATATCTGAGGCAATGCCCATGTTTTTTTGGTAAGATCCTTGGGTTTTACTTTTTTGTGTGTGTTTTTGTTTTGTCCTGGCATCCTTGTATACTTCCTGATTGAGCTGTCTACCTCTTGGATAGTCTTCTTTTATATTAGGACTATGTGTCCATTCTTCATTTTCTGACGCCTTCTGTGTGTCAGTTGTATTTAAGTTAATTTCTAATGAGCTATAGAATGTGTCCATCTAAAGAGGGTTTATTTGGGTATAATGTTGGGAGTGTCTTCCTTGTCTCCTTTTATGGAAGGAACTATGGAAACAGCCTGCCAGTGCCTGAACTAACCTCTTTCTATGCTCATGAATAGATAACTGGGAAGATGTTAGTTGTTCTGTAATAAAAACTTGGTGATGTATTTTTTATGTATGCGTAAGGAAACAATACAGCAGGTTGTTTGCATAAGGTAATGTAATACATGTTTTCAGATGTTGCTGATTCTAAACTACTTGCACATGAAGTGCTGTAGTAGGTGCTTACTCGTTACTGTATAGACAGTAAAGACAACGTATTTTATTCTTAATGTTTATACATAAGCATGCGAGCAAAAATGGGTATTGCACTGTTGCTTCAGATGAGGTTTCAATTGTATTTTATCCTAAGGAAGAGGATTACCCAGGAGCTATTCAGCTGTGCTTGGAATGCCAGAAAGCTGCCAGCACTTTCAAACACTACAGTTGTATAAGGTAGGTTGACATTGTGTAGATTTCAGCTTCTGTATGATTTTATTTGTAAATGGTATAAAATAGTGGTCATTAATTCTCATTCTCTAAAGAAAGTTTAATTGAAAAGTAATTTTCAGCTTAGAAAAGTAAAATTGTGGCAGTTAAAAAAGCATAAGTATCCTCTGTAGTTTCCCATCTCCCTCTACCATAACTAACCAGGCTTCACAATCATGGGAGTATATAATCAATGTTTGGACTATATAATGGTTTTGTAACTCTTGTAATATGTTGGCAGGTAAAGTTTTGACTTAAAGTAAATTGTAACTATGCTACAACCTCCAGCCTAGAGATACCTGGCCTGAGTTTTTAATGAGAAGTTTTTATTCTCGAATTAATTTACCTATAGCAAGACGGCTTCTGCAGGATGACTTACCCTGATTCTTGGCAGTGAAATTAGCAAGTGCAGAGTTTCATGCTGACATGAAGAAATTGCTTTCAGAACCAAAACTAATCTAAATATCTGCAGTTTCTAACTTGGATAGACTTGATGTTTCCATTGCTTTAAAAAAACCCAAGAAATCGCAGGAAATGCTCATAAACTTCAGCAGGAGATGTAGTAACATCAGATTATTATGGAGGTCCTTCTGTTGAAGGCTCATTGCATGTGGAGAAACAATAAGGAAATGTTGGGTGCTCTCTTTAGGGTTTAATGGCAGCTCTTTTTGATGCAGTTTTTTTTTCTATTTAAACTTTTCTTTGAAGGATGTTGTACCCAATTTATCTAATAGAAACAAAAAAGAAGGGTGATGGGTGTATCATTTAAGCATGGAGAGCTAAATAGAGAAGCTAGAATCTGTCTTTTGATAATTAACGTCGGCCTCTTAGGAGAAGAGAAGCACAGAGAGGAATACAGAAGGAAGTTGTTTAAAATCAGATACGGCGATTATTTAATGAAAACTGTGCTTTCTGTGTCTGAAGAGGATATCCTGCCCATTTCTTTGTTGCTTTGACCCTTCCAAACAAAACCATAGTAGCCATATTTTTTATCTTTTTTTATTGCTGCTGTTCTGAATTTTTTAAAGCTGATTGTTGCAAAAGTGCGGTGGTGCCTTTCTTTGTCCTAAATAGTCCCAAATAGTTTCTCTTATGGTAGATATTTTTGTTAATCTTTTATACCAACTTTGAATTTTTTTCTGAGAAAGCTTAAGTTCTCTTTTCCCTATAGCACTTCTGTAAGGGGTTCCTGAGCAAAAAAAAAAAAAAAA